>CP054673.1:27242277-27400520 GCA_013348765.1 Carpinus viminea
AGAATACCTCACAGATAGCTTTTGATGTTGAAGATAAAAAAAACACAATAATTGGCTAAAGCTTCGTGCTAATAACGTGTTGTAAAATCAAAGAAAATAACAAGACAAGATAAAGAGATTGCAATATGTGAAACTAGTTCTTCAGGAACTAGGTAAGATTCTTCTCTATTATTCTGTGTCTTACAAATAACCTCAATACTCCCTTTTATAGACATAGAATCATAATGGAAGGTTAAGGAATATGAAAAGGGGAATATGAAAGAGTAGTACAGCAATCAATAGGCTACATCAATGTAATACATGAATGTTATAAGAATTCCAAAAGATAACATGAATGTGTAGAATTCCAAGAGATGGTCATCCACTAAATACATGAATGCATTCATAACAATTCAGATTTGGTTTAGATATTGAATAAAAACTTGTAGCATATGTCCTTCAGTTTTTTCAATATTTCAGGTTGAACTTCACATACTCTTTGTTTCTTCTTAAATAAATTTGAAATTAAATCTTGATACATATCAAATTCAACCTTTTTTTTTATTGATTAAATAATAAATTCGAACACAGAGAAGTTATGTCCACAGTTATGCAGGGTATAGTTTAGGAGCCAAATGCGGCTTTGCGTGGGCATGCAAAGGCTTGGCCATGGAAAGATATTTTATAGACTCAGAGAGGTCAATCTTCTCCATGTTCGATGGAAACTCCATGAAAACCCTTGAAGAAGCCTTGCCAACAACATCACATTCATGGACGCCCCAAGTTGAATCCCATGCATCCTAGCCTTACTCATTTTTTGGAAGATTCACCACCTCCTTTGCCAATGATTCGTCCTTCCTCAAATGTCGCTCTAGTTTGAACTTTAGTGGATCTTCCCAAACCTGAGGGTTGTCGCCAAGCCCATATCGGCTTAAGAGGACATGGCTTCCTTTTGGGATAAAATAGCCAGCAACAATCATGTCTTGCATTGAGACATAGGGGAGGTTAAATGGTGTAACTGGATGAAGACGATAGCCTTTCCTAGCATAAGCCTTAACATAATTGAGCTTTGGAATATCATATTCTTGAACCCATCTCTCATTTCGAGCCACCCTACAAATTTCATCTACCGCTTCTGGAGGACCTCAAGTTGGTTGAGCATTTCTAATAGTACTCACTCTACATTGTTGGCAGGGTTATACACCAATGCAAGTATTAAATCCTGCATGTAATATTTACCACATAAGTATCTCATAAAATTGATGTGGCATAATCTAATATTGTAAGTGGGCCCATTCCAGATGGATTCTCTATGCTTTTCAAGTTTATAGGAGTGTCATAAAACATGAATAATGTAGCAGTGAAAATTAGTCAATATAAATAAATAAGATAGTATGTAAATATAAGCATGGGTCAGATCTATTCAAGTTTAACTTGCCATGATTTGAGCTTTGATCTCTTCTACTGATAAAGCTGGTTTCCCATTGGAATCCTTTACCAAAATGAGAGCGTCAATCAAGTTCTCAACCTCCTTTTTTCTTCCCATCTCTCCACATCTCTACTCTCTCATCGATGATCGGTTCTTCAGCTAGTAACAATTCTCATAGCTAGGCCTGGGAAAATTCATTGCCTACCAACTTTCGACCACTTACTGATCGATAGCCGATCGACTTCTACCGACACCAATTAACCAATGGGCAATAGGTGGAACAATTTTTTTTTTCCGACATATTTGGTTCAGTGGGCGAAATAAAATTCTTAACCGAACCGACTTTACCAACTGACTTCGTCGAAAATTTTTAATTTTTAAACATGCCGACATTACAGACTGACGTTTGGTGTTTGGAAAAAAATTTGGCAAAATAAGTCGTGAAATTTCCAACTTTACCGACATTTTGGTGAAAATTTTTTTTCAACCGACACTGACATTACCGGTTGATGCTCAGTCCTACACATAGCCTTACTCACTATCTTCTCATGACCATCTAAGTCTAGCACTTTTAAGCATGGGATGTAGTCTGACACAGCAAATGCCTAAATATGAGTGAGTAAGCTCCAAAGTGATTCAACATGTTCCATTTCCTCAACTCCAAGCCTTCCATCACTGCTTCCTTTTCCAAAGTATCATTTGCATAAATATGTTGAGGCCAAGCCCATATCGGCTTAAGAGGACATGGCTTCCTTTGGGGATAAAATAGTCAGCAATAGTCATGTTTTGCATTGCGACATGGGGGAGGTTAAATGGCAATAGCCTTCCCTTGCACAAGCCTTAACGTAATTGAGCTTTGGAATATCAGTTTCTTGAACCCATCTCTCCTTTCCAACCACCCTATCAATTTCATCTATCACTTTTTGGAGGACCTCGAGTTGGTTGAGCATTTTTGATAGTACCCATTCTATGTTGTTGACAGGGTTGTCTACCGATGCAAGTATTGAATCCTACATGTAATATTTACCATGCAGATATCCCATAAAATTGATGCGGCATAATTTAATATTGTAAGTGGGCCCATTTCAAATGGGTTCTTTATGCTGTTCAAGTTTATAGGAGTGTCATAAAACGTGAATAATGTAGCGTAGTAGTGTAAATCAGTCAATATAAAATAAATAAGATAGTATGTAAGTATAAGCATGGGTTAGATCTAATAAAGTTTAACTTGCCGTGATTTAAGCTTTGATCTTCTACTGATAGAGCTGGTTCCCATTGTAATCCTTTACCAAAATGAGAGCATTAAGCAAGTCCTCAACCTCCTTCTTCTTCTTCTTCCCATCTCTACTCTAATGTTCGGTTCTTCATTGCTGCTAACAATTCTCATAACTAGGCTTAGGCAAATTCACCGCCTACCAACTTTTGATCGCCTACTGACCGATAGCCGACTGACTTCTACCGACATTGGTTAACCAATGGGCAATAGGTGGAACAATTTTATTTTTTATTTTTTCTAACATTCGGCTCGGTAGGCAAAATAAAATTCTTTAACCGAACCAACTTTATCGACTAACTTCACAGAAAATTTTCAATTTTTACACATGCCAACATTACCAATCAACTTATGGTGTCAAAAAAAAAAAAAATTGGCGAAATAAGTCAGTAAAATTTCTGACTTTATCGACATTTTGGCAAAACAAAATTTTTTCTGCCGACACCGACATTATCGGCCAACACCCAGCCATACTCATAGCCTCACTCACCATCTTCTCATGACCATCTTAGTCTAGCGCTTTTAAGCATGGGATGTAGTCTAACACAACAAATGCATAAATATGAGTGAGTAAGCTCCAAAGTGATTCAACATGTTCCACTTCCTCATCATTAGGCCCTCCATCATTGCTTCCGTTTCCAAAGTATTGTTTGCATAAATATGTTGCAGCCAAGCCCATATTGGCTTAAGAGGACATGGCTTCCTTTTGGGATAAAATAGCCAGCAATAGTCATGTCTTGCATTAAGACATGGGGGAGGTTAAATGGCGCAACTGGGTGAAGACGATAGACTTCCCTTGCACAAGCCTTAACTTTGGAATATCAGATTCTTGAGCCCATCATTCCTTTCCAACCATCCTATCAATTTCATCTACCGCTTTCTAGAGGACCTCGAGTTGGTTGAGCATTTCTGATAGTACCCACTCTGCGTTGTTGGCAGAGTTATCCATCGATGCAAGTATTAAATCCTGCATGTAATAATTACCATGTAGATATTTCATAAAATTGATGCAGCATAATTTAATATTGTAAGTGGGCCCACTTTAGATGGGTTCTTTATGCTTTTCAAGTTTATAGGAGTGTCATAAAATGTGAATAAAGTTGTAGTGAAAATCAGTCAATATAAAATAAATAAGATAGTATGTAAATATAAGCATGTGTCAGATCTAATCAAGTTTAACTTGCTGTGATTTGAGCTTTGATATCTTCTACTAATAAAGTTGGTTCCTCGTTGGAATCCTTTGCCAAAATGAGAGCATCGGGCAAGTCCTTAGCCTCTTTCTTCTTCTTCCCATCTCGCATCTCTACTCTCTATCCATGATCAGTTCTTCATAGTTAGGCTTGGGCAAATTTGCTGCCTATTGACCGATAGCCTAGCAACTTCTACCGATACTGCTTAACCAATGGACGAAAGGCAGAACATTTTTTTTCTGACAAATTCGGTTTGGAAGGTGAAATAAAATTCTTTAACCGAACCGACTTCACTGAAAATTTTCAATTTTTACACATGCCGACATTACTGACCGACTTTTGGTGTCGGAAAAAAAATTTGGCGAAATAAGTCAATGAAATTTTTGACTTTTCTGACATTTTGGCGAAACAAAATTTTTTCTACCAACACCGACATTCCCGATCTATGCCCAACCCTACTCATAGCCTCACTCACCATCTTCTCATGACCATGTAAATCTAGCACTTTTAAGCATGAGATGTAGTCTAACATAGCAAATGTATAAATACGGACTAAGCTCCGAAGTGATTCAACATGTCCTACTACCTCAACTCCAAGCCCTCCATCATTGTTTCCTTTTTCCAAAGTATCATTTGTTGGATATCATCTTCCTCATTACATTTCCACAATAGTGATGTATAGCAAGCCTCACGTCCACGACCGAGGTGTTTTTCTTGGACTGGTTACAAACGAACCGAACAAGATTGACCGCTTCTTCTGTATGAGCAGCCAATGGAGTGTTGTCGGGTTAATTACATTAGAAGCCACCACCTTTCTCATCTTCTTCCAATGATCTGTCCTTGGTACAAGAGCTATCGCCTTGAATCCTCGAGTAGAATACTCGGTTGCCATTGTAAGAGGTCTTGATGAGAATATTGAATCGTATTGTGTCAAGAACTCACAGGCAATTTCCGGTGAAGTCACTAAGATAACATGAACACCTTCTAGATGGACACAAGCGATTTCTGTGTTGAGTTCTTTCATAAGGCCATGTATTGACTGGAATGTTGGCTTATTCCTCCATAATTCCAGGAGGTTTCCAACCATAGGCCATGGGTTGAGCCAGGTGGGAGTGGCCTTTGCTTACTTTTTCGATGGAATATGAGAGGAAAGATTAAAACAAACATAGTAAGAAAGATGAAGATAATGGTTAAGCAAACAAAATCATTTTCTAGGGTGGCATAACCATGATAGCCCCAGTTAACTATGATATCGAAGAATATAAGAAAATTGGTTTAGAAAGACAAAGAGCTTCTAAAAAACATAAGAAGCCCCATCAGTTAGTCTTCTATATATATATATATATTGAAGCAAAATGAAAAAGGGAGACATTAGTGGTAGATGACATGCCTAGCAATAAAAGGAAAGTCTACAATGGACTTTGTTAATTGTTTTCTAATTATCAACTTCAAGCTTTAAAAAAAAAAAAAATGAAGAGTTGAGAAAGCGTTGAAAAAAAAAAAAAAAAGAGGAGGAAAGTTTGAGAAAAGAATGTAAACGATAGAAAGAGAAAGAGACATAGGCATATCATGGTCAACTAGGGCTAGCTATCTTGGTTACATATGCCAAATAGAAAATGACTGTGCCATTCTCTTTGCCAGACTTGATTTCACAAGTCAATCGGTTGTGGGTCAAGCATGTTAACTTCTTTTCTTAATTGGCTATGTTGTTGGCCGTATTGATTTTGTAGTCTTGCACCAATTGGACTTTCTCCGTTACATGTTCATATTTAGACTTGAAAAATGCAAAAGTATTGTTGATTTTTTATTTAACTTCATATGCTCTTTGTTTCTTCTTAAATGAATTTGAAATTAAATCAGAGCTGTTTGCTACAAATCAAATTCAACCTTTTTTTTTCTTTTTTTTGATTAAATAATAAATTCATACATAGAGAAGTTATGTCCATAGTTAAGCGGGGTATAGTTTAGGAGCCAAATGCAGCTTTGCATTGGCATGCAAAGGCTTGGCCATGGAAAGATTATTTATAGACTCTAAGAGGTCAATCTTCTCCATGTTCGTTAGGAAACTCCATGAAAACCGTTGAAAAAGCCTTGCCAACAACATCACATTCATCGACGTCCCAAGTTGAACGCCCATGTATCCTCGCCTTCCAGTACTAAACGAAATGAAGTGCAGCTCATTTTTTGGAAGATTCACCGCCTCCTCTACTAATGATCAATCCTTCCTTAGATTTCACTCTGGTTTGAACTTCAGTGGATCTTCCCAAACCCGAGGGTTGCAGCCAAGCCCATATCAGCTTAAGAGGACATGGCTTCCTTTCAGGATAAAATAGCTAGCAACAGCCATGTCTTGCACTAAGACATGGGGGAGGTTAAATGGTGTAACTAGGTGAAGACAATAACCTTTCCTTGCACAAGCCTTAACATAATTGAGCTTTGGAATATCATATTCTTAAACCCATCTATCCTTTGGAACCACCCTATAAATTACATCTACCATTTTCTAGAGGACCTTTAGTTGGTTGAGCATTTCTAATAGTACCACTCTACATTGTTGGCAAGGTTATCTACCGATGCAAGTTTTAAATCCTACATGTAACATTTACCACGTAAATATCTCATAAAATTGATGCAGCATAATTTAATATTGTAAGTGGGCCCACTTCATATGGATTTTCTACGCTTTTCAAGTTTATAGGAGTGTCATAAAACATGAATAATGTAGCAGTGAAAATCAATCAATATAAATAAATGGGATAACTTCACAAGACCCCCCTGAACTATTAGTCATTTTGAAATACCCCCCTTAAACTTCAAAAACTCTCAATTTACACCCCTGAACTTTCAATTGCTCTCAGTTTGGACCCATCCATACAAATTAGGGCACAAAATTTTTGAAAAAGTCCAAAATACCCCTGATTTTAATTTTTAAAAAATTAAAAAATATCTGGAAGTTGAAATTTTATACAAAAGTCACTATTTAAAATTCACTACTTAAAATTTCAACTTCCAAAATGTTTTTAATTTTTTTAAAAAATTAAAATCATTAATCTGGATGTCCAAATTGAAAGCAATTGAAAGTTCAGGGGTATAAATTGAGAGTTTTTAAAGTTTAAGAGGTATTTCAAAATGACTGGTAGTTCGGAGGGGTCTTGTGAAGTTTCCCCTAAATAAATAAGATAGTATGAAAATATAAGCATGGGTCAGATCTAATCAAGTTTAACTTGTCATGATTTAAGCTTTGATCTCTTTTACTGATAGAGCTGGTTCCACATTGCAATCCTTTGCCAAAATGAGAGCATCAAGCAAGTCCTCAGCTTCCTTCTTCTTCTTCCCATCTCTCCACATCTCTCTCTCATTGATGATCGAGTCTTCAAAGCTGCTGACAATTTTCATAGCTAGGTCTAGAAAAATTCACTGCTTACTGACTTTCAACCATCTACTGACTGGTAGCCAACCGACTTCTATCGACATCGATTAACCAATGGGCAATAGGCAGAACAATTTTTTTGACATATTTAGTTCGGTAGGCGAAATAAAATTCTTAACCGAACTGACTTTACCGATTGTCTTCGCCGAAAATTTTCAATTTTTACACATGCCAACATTACCGACCAAATTTTGGTGTTAGGAAAAAAATTTGACAAAATAAGTTGATGAAATTTATCGACATTTTGGAGAAACAAAATTTTTTCTACCAACACCGACATTACCGGTCGACACCCAGTCCTACTTATAGCCTCACTCACCATCTTCTCATGGCCATCTGAGTCTAGCGCTTTTAAGCATGGGATGTACTCTGACACAATAAATGCATAAATATTAGTGAGTAAGCTCCAACGTGATTCAACATGTTCCACTTCATCAACTCTAGGCCTTCCATCATTGCTTCCTTTTTCAAAGTATCATTTGCATAAATATGTTGCTACCAAGCCCTTATCAGCTTAAGAGGACATGGCTTCCTCTTGGGATAAAATAGCCAGCAACAATTGTGTCTTGCATTGCGACATGAGGGAGGTTAAATGGTGCAACTGAGTGAAGACGATAGCCTTCCCTTGCACAAGCCTTAATGTAATTGAGCTTTGGAATATCAGATTCTTGAACCCATCTCTCCTTTCCAACCACCCTGTCAATTTCATTTACCACTTTTTGGAAGAACTCAAGTTGGTTGAACATTTTTTATGGAACCCACTCTACGTTGTTGGCAGGGTTATCTACCAATGCAAGTATTAAATCCTACATGTAATATTTAGCATGTAGATATATCATAAAATAGATGTGGCATAGTTTATTATTGTAAGCGGGCCCACTTAAGATGGATTTTGTTTGCTTTTCAAGTTTATAGGAATGTCATAAAACAAGAATAATGTGGCAGTGAAAATCAGTCAATATAAAATAAATAAGATTGTATATAAATATAAGCATGCGTCAGATCTAATCAAGTTTAACTTGCCGTGATTTGAGCTTTGATCTTTTCTACTGAAAAAGCTGGTTCCCCGTTGGAATCCTTCGCCAAAATGAAAGCGTCAAGCAAGTCCTAAACCTCCTCCTTCTTCTTCTTCTTCTTCTTCTTCTTTCCATCTCTCCACATCTCTACTCTAATGATTGGTTCTTCATAGTTGCTAAAAATTCTCATAGCTAAGCCTAGACAAATTCACTACCTACCGACTTTCGATCACCTACCGATCGATAGCCGACCAACTTGTACTGACATTGCTTAGCCAATGGGCGATAGGCAAAAATTTTATTTATTTTTTATTTTTTCTGACATATTTGGTTCGGTAGGCGAAACAAAAATTTTAAACCGAACCAACTTTACCGACCGACTTCACCAAAAATTTTCAATTTTTACACATGCCGACATTACCAACCGACTTTTGGTGCTGGGAAAAAATTTTAGCGAAATAAGTCGGTGAAATTTTTGACTTTTTTGACATTTTGGCAAAACAAAATTTTTTCTACTAACATTGACATTATCGGCCGACGCCCAACCCTACTCATAGCCTTATTCACCATCTTCTCATGACCATTTAAGTCTATCACTTTTAAGCATGGGATGTAGTCTGACACAGCAAATGCATAAATATGAGTGAGAACGCTCTAAAGTGATTCATCATGTTCCACTTCCTCAACTTCAAGCCCTCCATCATTGCTTCCTTTTCCAAAGTATTGTTTGCATAAATATGTTGTGGCCAAGCCCATATTGCCTTAAGAGGACATGGCTTCCTTTTGGGACAAAATAGCCAACAACAGTCATGTCTTGCATTGAGACATGGGGGAGGTTAAATGGCGCAACTAGGTGAAGGCACTAGCCTTCCCTTGCACAAGCCTTAACATAATTGAGCTTTGGAATATCATATTCTTGAACCCATCTCTCCTTTCCAACCACCCATTCAATTTCATTTACTGCTTTCTGGAGGACCTCAAGTTGGTTGAGCATTACTGATAGAACCCATTCTACGTTGTTGGTAGAGTTATCCACCGATGCAAGTATTAAATCTTGCATGAAATGTTTACCACGTAGATATCTCATAAAATTGATGCAACATAATTTAATATTGTAAGTGGTTCCACTTCATATGGATTTTTTTTATGCTTTTCAAGTTTATAAGAGTGTCATAAAACGTGAATAATGGTAGAGTGAAAATCAGTTCGTATAAAATAAATAAGATGGTTTGTAAATATAAGCATGTGTTAGATCGAATCAAGTTTAACTTGCTGTGATTTGAGCTTTGATCTCTTTTACTGATAGAGCTGGTTCCCCGTTGGAATCCTTTTCCGAAACGAGAGCGTCAAGCAAGTCCTTAGCCTCCTTCTTTCTCTTGCCATCTCTCCATATCTCTACTCTCTCATCGATGATTGGTTCTTCATAGCTAGGCCTGGGCAAATTTACCGCCTATTGATCGAAAGCCGATCAACTTCTACTGATACTGCTTAACCAATGCAATAGGCGGAACAATTATTTTGACATATGCGGTTTGGTAGATGAAATAAAATTCTTAAACCGAACCAACTTTACCGACCATCTTCGCTGAAAATTTTCAATTTTTACACATGCCTACATTATCGATAGACTTTTGGTGTCGGGAAAAAAATTTGGCAAATAAGTCGGTGAAATTTCCAACTTTACCGACATTTTGGTGAAACAAAATTTTTTCTACTACACCGACATTACCGGTTGATGCCCAGCCCTACTCATAGCCTCACTCACTGCTTTCTCATGACCATATAAGTCTAGCACTTTTAAGCATGGGATGTAGCCTAACATAGCAAATGCATAAATATGAGTGAGTAAGCTCTAAAGTGATTCAACATGTCCCACTACCTAAACTCCAGGCCCTCCATCATTGCTTCCTTTTCCAAAGTATCGTTTATTGAATATCATCTTCCTCATTACATTTCCACAATAGTGATGTATAGCAAGCCTCACATCCATGACTGAGGTGCTTTTCTCGAACTAGTTACAAAAGAACTGAACAAGATTATTGGCTTCTTATGTCCTCTTATGGAGCAGCCTGTGGAGTGTTGTTGGCCAAATGTCGGGTTAATTACGTTGGAAGCCACCACCTTTCTCATCTTCTTCCAATGATCTATCCTTGGTACAAGAGCTATCGCCTTGAATCCTCGAGTAGAATACTCGGTCACCATTGTAAGAGGTCTTGATGCAAATATTGAATCATATTGTGTCAAGAACTCTCGGGCAATTTCAGGTGAAGTCATTGGGATAACTTGAACACCTTCTAGACGGACACAAGCGATTTCTGTGTTGAGTCCTTTCATAAGGCCATGTGTCCATTGGAGTGCTGGCTTATTCCTCCACAATTCCGAGAGGTTTCCGACCATAGGCCATGGAGTTAGGCCAGTTTTGAGTGGCCTTTGCTTACTTTTTCGATGGAATATGAGAGGAAAGATTAAAACAAACATAGTAAGAAAGATGAATATAATGGTTAAGCAAACAAAATCATTTTCTAGGATGGCACAACCATGATATCGAAGAATATAAGAAAATTGGTTTATAAAGACAAAGAGCTTCAAAAAAACATAAGAAGCCCTATCAGTTAGTCTTCTATATATATATTGAAGCGAAATGAAAAAGGAAGACATTAGTGGTAGATTACATACCTAGCAATAAAAGGAAAGTCTACACCGGTCTTTTTTATTTGTGATATGCCTAGCAATAAAAGAAAAGCCTAAAATGGTCTTTGTTCATTGTTTTCTAGCTATCAACTTTAAGCTTTTTTAAAAAAAAAATGAAGAGTTGAGAAAGCGTTGAAAAAGAAAAAAAGCGGAGGAAAGTTTGAGGAAATAATGTAGATGATAGAAAGAGAAAGAGACATTGGTATATCATGGTCAACTAGGGCTAGCTATCTTGGTTACGTACGCCACATTAGAAAATGACTATGCCATTCTCTTTGCCTGACTTGATTTCACAGGTCAATCAGCTGTGGGCCAAGCATGTTAATTTCTTTTCTTAATTGGCTATGTTGTTGGTTGTATTGATTTTGTAGTCTTGCACCAATTGGACTTTCTCCCTTACATTTTCATATTCATACTTGAAAAACACAAAAGTTTTGTCAATTTTTTATTTAACTTCACAATCTCTTTGTTTCTTAAAAAAATTTGAAATAAAATATAAATCATTCACTACAAATCAAAGTTTATTTATTTATTTATTGATTAAATAATAAATATGTACACAGAGAAGTTATGTCCATAGTTAAGTGGGGTGTAGTTTAGGAGCCAAACACGGTTTTGCATGGGCATGTGATGTACAAATTTAATTGTACTCGCCAATTGCAAGAGTCGATCGTAGTAATGTGGCTGTGCAAGTGCGAGTGTCGAACCCACAGAGAATCGGGTTTGTCGAAAACCAACTTTTAAACGCTTAAACTAATAAAATCTTAACCTAGTTCCAACATCGAGCATGTAGCGTGCATAAAAATAAACTAAATTAAAATGCAATAAAATAAAGAAATAAAATAACTAAAGTCCCTAATTCACCTCACAATTAATTAATCTACATATAAATATGTTTAGCTCATATGTATTAAACATTTATGCTACAAGGCATATTCTGAGCGTTAACACATTGTTCATATTTTCCGTCTATCGATAAGCACATATGTATATCCTATTGTTGCTACACAATCTTGTCGATCTACCCGAGGCAAACACTGTTACAAGAGGTCACAACGGATAATGGTCCAAGACGAATATCCGATGTATCTCCTTTGCAACAATAGTCGACGCTCAACGATTAAACAACAATCAATACACTTTTGTCACTAAAATGCATTGAAACTAATAGACATAAATTAAATGACAGAATAATACAACTAAACATAAATATAAATAAATAAATTCAAGTGAAGGGACTAAGAGACTAATTAAGCGTAAAATAAAACATAAAATAAATAAATGACAATTTAGAGGGTTTACAAGGATAAACAGGGAGGTTTTTGGCCTCCAAGGGCACCTCCAAACGTAAAGAACAAAAGAAAACATAAGGTCCTATTTATCTCAACTCACTACTGCTGAACGCACAGCTTATTTGTGGTCGAAGGTGTGCGCTCGATCGCAAATAACGGCCGTATAGGGGCGATATCGGAGGCGCTCGATCAGCAGATACTTATGCTCGAACGCAGATAACCGTTAGGGCCGGGTTGGCATGCGTCACCCTGCTCATGCGCAGCGTGAGTGCATTCGAACGCACTCCAAGTGCGCTCAACGCACTTGGCGTGAATCGCCTTCACTTGGTGCATTTTGCCTTTTGCTAGCCATGATTTAATGCAATGTCCTGCACAACACAAAATACTAAAACACTACAAATGATTAAATATTAACAATGCTAAAGGCCTAACGAATATAAATTAAGGGGTCCAAATCAGCACTTTTAGGCACCGATCAAATACCCCTAAACTTACATTTTGCTAGTCCCTTAGCAAAACAAAATGAAAAACACAATAAAACATAAGTCCGCTGGAGAACGATTGCATTGAGCGATGCAATAAGTTTTTAAACCTCTAGGAGTTCCCTAGAGGACGAGTGAAGTCTCGTGAGGGTTTTCCAAGAATGACACCCACAAACAATTATTTGGCACTATGTTATTAATTAGATAAAGCCCAACACTTAAACACATGGTTCATACATCATTAGTAGATTTAACATGTTAAACATATGAACCACATCATCGGCATCCAAACATCCTTTCACTCAAGGTTGGAAAATTGAGACAACACGTGCTCCATTATGTGCAAAGTGAACTAACAATAAGATCATGGGATTTCAATCACTCTCCAAAGACATGTATCCCAAATTTAAAGGAAAAACAATGTGATAAATACAACCAAGGCTTAAATTGAAAGATGCAATTTTTTGTGTAGGTCAGTGCAATGTTGACTTCTTAAACTTCTAAATGACCTATGTAACGAAGCGTTAGCTTGACTCCCAAACCAAAGCGGTTTTAGGGCACTAGATGTAGAGACATCCCTAAGGGCTTAATTACTCAAGTCAAAAAGAGTTACGGCCTAACTAGCCATACAATTTTAACATAATTTCTCATCTTTTGACGCTAACACTCATTGCTTGGCCTGCAAGAGGTCCGTTACTCAATGAAAAATTCACTTTATTATGATTTTGATTTTTTTTGATTTTTTGATTTTTTATTAAAGCCAAGGTTTTCATCATCACATCAAAACCTAGAAATCTCAAGACACATGCTTCAAAGTCAAATCTCATACCCCACGACCCTAATGCTAGTGTGCATGTGAAATTTCAATCAAACAAGTGGAGTCTCTCTAATCCAACACAAGAATCAAAACTGTGATTTCTAATGATAGGCAATGTTCAAACAAGTTAAACAAACCAATGACATAATCCATAAATATTATGATGTAAGTCATGACCAATCAACAACATAGTAACAAACAAAAGAAAATTTTATATACATGGCAAAAACAAATATATACATGCAAAAACAAAACAAACAAATAAATAAAACAAAAAAAGATGTATCGAATGTTTGTCCACACCCCCAACTTAAATGACACATTGTCCCCAATGTGGCAAGAAATACATTACAAGGATGAGGAACCGGATGAGCAAAGTCCAAGGTGTCCCCAAACTTAAACATCAAAACACTCACAAAAACTAACAATGCAATCTTTTTCTAAAAGATAAAACATCAAAATGTTAATTGCTGTTAGAAACTGAAACAAATAAAATATATACATGAAAATAAAATAACAAAAATAAAATAAAAATGCAGGAAAATAAAAAGAAAAATACCGCACCTTCCCCGCTCATAAGGATGTCCAATCAATCCCTTCCATCCTTTTTTCTTTAAAATAAGATACCCTCCGAAGGATGTTAAGCCATCTTATGTAGTTGTCTTGTTTCGAGGATCCACTTAGGAACATGGTTCCTAGATTTGTGATGGTGTGTGTGTGAATCCTCAAAGATTTCTACATAAGATGACTCTTCGAGACATTGGAAAGATGGAACTTGATGATATGTCTCGAGAGGGATTGTGACGAAGGAGTAAGCTTCAAGACTACTTCCTTGTCATTGGGCCAATTTAAAATTGGCGGGGTCAAGTCGCTTCTCTTCTTCTCCTCCATTCTCAACAAGACCTCAGAGTGGGATCCAATAAAGCCTTAGCTTGCTCATGTATCATGTCGAGGTCCAAATCAAACTCAAATTGAGCAAAGCTCTTCCAACGGATCCTCCGACTTGGCTCTCTAAACCTCACTTGCTCGAGGAACTTGTCCAGATCCAGATCATATTCAATTTCATCAAAACACTCCAGATGGATCCTCAAGACTAGGCTCACTAAAAGTCTCAACATGATCAAATAGCCTATCCAAGTCTAGGTCATCTCTATCTCTGGAGCAAAGTGTTCCATCTCAGATCCTCTAAACACAAATCATGCAACACTCCATCTTGCATCACTAGCCTATCGAGGTCTAGGTCACAATCATCCGAGGTGAAACATTCTATCTTAAGTTCCTCTAAGCTACACTCACTTGCAACTTCATCTCCAATTTCCTCATCAACAAGTATGGTGGTGGTTTGAGCATTGTCAAGTGCATTGTTAACTCTCATGTAATAATTAATGAAAGGACAATCATCAAACTGGTGAGAATGATGATAACAATATTCACATGATCGATGAGGTGTGTGAGTGTGAGAAAGGTATGGGCATGTCTCTGCCCATGAGTTGGTTCGCCTCCCTCAAGTCATCGACATGAACCGAGGAAAATGTTGCTCAAATGACTCTTGGGAGGATGAGCCATCTCATGACTGAAACTCCTCCTCCTCAACTAGGTTGAATTTAGAAACTAATTGACCAACTGTTCTTCCAACCTTGTAATTTCTTCAAGTGTTTGCCATATGGGCATCTATGATTTCTTGACAAGGTTGGTTGACTGCTTTCCTAAACGCCTCGAGTGTTTCTTCTAATGATGGTTCATGAGACGCAGAAATGGTGGGTTGGCCTACTAGTTCCATGAATTTTAAGAGTGTCTTCCAAGGAAGACGTCGAGGAGGATAGTCATGATGAATGGGAAGAAAATGGTTGTCGAATCTGCTGATATTCGTGGAAGTGCAGTTCGTCAACTGGGAGCAAAATTTTCCAGCATGATCATGCCAATAAAAATCAGATTGTTGCTCCAGTCCGGGTTATAAAAATTTGAATTAGATTCAAACTCAGATCGAGAAACCGGTGTTCAATCGCTCATTTGAAAATCAGAAATTGTCCCCAATGTGGACAATCACCTAAACTATGGTAAGGGCTAGATAGTGAACATGGTTCATGGGGTGCAAAGTGGTAGGGGAAACATTAAAATAATCGAACGGAAGACTCATGCTTCACCCAAACAGTTCAAAATATTCCACATGAAACAATTAACAAAATAAAATAAAATAAACACAAACTAAAAAAAATAAACTAAACAAGAACTAATAAATAAACTAACAAAAATAATAAACTAATTAAACAATTAAAAATAAACTAACAAAATATTAAACTAATAAAACAGCAAGTAAATAAATAAACTAGGCAGAATAAATAAATAAACAAATAAATAATCAAATAAAATGCGCTCAACGCATAATCGTGACGCGCTCGGTTTTAAAGGCGCGCACGCCGCACGCAGAGCGTGCGTGTGAACGCAGTATACAGGCTCGAATGCCCAAGCGCTCAATCAGAGAGCCCACGCCAATCGCATGCCGTGCAGAAATTCCGTGACTCAAAAAAAAAAAAAAACAGGGAATAAAAAAATGCTAATCTAATTTTTTTGGATTTTATCTATACAAAAGCACAAAATAAAATAAAATAATTGCACAATTAAAATAACTAGTAGAAAGATAAAATTAATCTAAGCAAGAAAAATTAATTTCAACAAAACACCGATTCCCCGGCAACGGCGCCAAAATTTGATGTACAAATTTAATTGTACTCGCCAATTGCACGAGTCGATCGTAGTAATGTGGCTGTGCAAGTGCGAGTGTCGAACCCACAGAGAATCGTGTTTGTCGAAAACCAACTTTAAAACGCTTAAACTAATAAAATCTTAACAAATATAGCATGTGGCGTGCATAAAAATAAACTAAATTAAAATGCAATAAAATAAAGAAATAAAATAACTAAAGTCCCTAATTCACCTCACAATAAATTAATCTACATATAAATATGTTTAGCTCATATGTATTAAACATTTATGCTACAAGGCATATTCTCGAAGGCATTAACACATTGTTCATATTTTCGCTATCGATAAGCACATATGTATATCCTATTGTTGCTACACAATCTTGTCGATCTACCGAGGCAAACATCATTACAAGAGGTCACAACGGATAATGGTCCCAAGACTAATATCCGATGTATCTCCGCTGCAACAATAGTCGACGCTCAACGATTATAAACAACAATCAATACACTTTTGTCACTAAAATGCATTGAAACGAATAGACATAAATTAAATGAGAATAATATGAACTAAACATAAATATAAATAAATAAATTCAAGTGAAGGGACTAAGAGCTAAGTAAAATAAAACATAAAATAAATAAATGACAATTTAGAAAGAACAAAAGAAATTATTTGTGGTCGAACGCAGGGTGCTCGATCGCAAAATAATCGCTGTGGCGGCTAGGGTCGATGGGCGTTCAACGCGCGATTTGCGTCAACGCAGATAACCGTTAGGGCCGGCTGATCGCGTTCACCCCTGCTCATGCGTAAGGAGTGCGTTGAACGCAAGACTCAAGTGCGCTCGAACGCACTTGGCAGAATCACTTCTTCACTTGGTGCATTTTGCCTTTTGCTAGCCATGATTTAATGCAATGTCCCGCACAACACAAAATACTAAAACACTACAAATGATTAAATATTAACAATGCTAAAGGCCCAACGAATATAAATTAAGGGGTCCAAATCAAAGGTAGCCTTCCTTGCAATTGAGCTTTGTTCTTGAATCCATCTCTCCTTTCCAACCACCCTATCAATTTCATACGGAGGACCTTGAGTTGAGCATTGATAGTAAATTTACCCTCGTTGTAAAGGCCCACTAATGCAAGTATTAAATCTTGCATGTAATATTTACCATTTAAATATCTCATAAAATTGATGTGACAATTTAATATTGTAAGTGGGCCCACTTCATATGGATTCTTTATGCTTTTCAAGTTTATAGGAGTGTCATAAAACATTAATAATGTAGCAGTGAAAATTAGTCAATATAAAAGAAATAAGATAGTATGTAAATATAAGCATGGGTATATACCTGCGACAGACGTTGCTACCATTAAGGTGATTGACTTATTGCATAGTTATCTTATTACCTATAAAATTGGATATTATTATTGAAATGCACCTTCAGTTTTCAAAATTCTGTAAATTTCCACATAAGAAAAAGATTATCTCTTTTTGAGGAATGTGGGAGTTTAAATGAGTGGGCATAGTTCACTATATTCCATTGATTCTCACAAGAAATTGTGAGCTCTTTGAAAGTGGCATCTAGCTCATGATAGATGGGAAGGGAGCTTATCAACTAAAAGCCATAACCAGCCTCTTTTGTTATGTACATACACCTTTGGTTAGGGGTGGGACTGCTGTTCCTCTTGATCTTCCATTTCCAGATCTTTCTTTCCCATTCATTCAATTTAATGCAGGCCTTCTCAATTCTTGTGTTTCTCAGATCCATTATCACAAACAAGTTTTCCATTCAGTTTTGTCATAAGATTAGTTATGCATCTTCTTTAGCCTTTTCTTTGTTTGTTTACCGTCAATGTGGTTACTTTTTGATTTCACAATTGTGGGACTCAAGTTTATCCTTTTACTTGAGTTGCCTCTTCAGATTATAGCTTGTTTTGGATTTGATTTCAACAGGTATTTCTTGTTTTGGTGATTTGTCATTTTGCTTTATGGGTGTTTGATATTTTTGGTATTTTATATTTGATTGTTGAGAATATGTTGGGATAGAGACCGAAGTGTATGTTTATGTTCTTTTAGATTGGTCAAATGTTATACTATGTATTTGAGTGGCAATTTACTGATTTTCGTTTCCTTGGGCTGGTTTTTTGACCGGTGATGGCTTGGATGGTAGAGGTAGATCATAGATGATGATGAAAAGGCCAAGGGTGCAGAGATGTTCAGACATTAGAGTGGCTCTTGAAAGCATGCTTTGTTGATTGTGGTTTCTTCTTCTATCAAGAGCAAGTCTTTCCCAATTCTGTTCAGTTTATGAAGGGTGTAATATATATATTTAATCCTTTTGCATGATTGCAGTGGAAATTGTGATTTGGACCTATTCTCTTACCAACTATTGTTTGTAAAAGGTGTTCTCAACTATTCTGTGTTGACCTTAAAGAAAGGTTTTATTTGCAGCATGTGCAACAAAATATACTGTTATCCCCAATGGCATATCTAAGATGGATTTTGTTGAAAATACAATTTAAGTCCCAACGTAGCTGTTTTCTAGTCAAAAGCATTGAAGATTAAACAATTAACAGCTTCTTAATTAGTATAAATGTGACTTTTAATGACCTTGGGCTTGGGAAATTTGGCAATGAATAGAGTTGCACGTTTTTCACAAGAGAGAAAGAGCGTGTAAAATTAAATATGAATCATTTAAAAAATTACTATAATTTTTGTTTACAGCACCTAAGCCATACGACCTTCCCTGGTTTTGCTTTCATAAAAGAAATAATCTCTTATAGCTTGTCAAATAAATTACCATGTAAAAAATAGATACATATAAGAATGAAAAAGTAAAAATACCATTATTGCAATATGGAGAACAAAAAATGTCAAGAATAAGGAGAAACAAATATACTTCCACAACCTGCTGATGCTTTAAGGCATAATTCATATAGGTACATCACTCTCTTTTTGGATAACTCAATTCTGTTCAAGTTTGGTTTTGGTGATTAGTCATTTCTTGAGAAAAAGTGAACAACCTACTACTAGTAATTTAGAAAAGTAGATTTTATTAATATTATTTTATATGGAGGCAACAATCTCTTTCATTTTGGATAACTCAAAGATGGAGAGAAAAAAGTGGGGTTTTGTCTTCTTTTACTTTCTTTATTTGCTTATATCTTTTTTTTACCTTCTATATTGTACTGTTTTCACATTAACAATAATTTTATGTGTAAGATCTTGCAATCAGAAAAACACCAACCAAAAAAAGAATAGAAAGATGAGTACTTTTAAACATACAATGTCATGTCCATCCTCAAAACACTGAAAAAGTGAGAAGTTTCACAAACCTTCTAAGTCAATCTTAGCATAATAAACTCATACAACAATACATAATTTGAAACTACAAACTAGTAGTATCGTCAACCAAAATCAACAACATTGCCCCTAAGCTCCAAGACTTTCCAACATATTCCATCATTCATTAGATAGGTACCTGATGTAGTTGGAAGTGGTGTGTTGTACAAATTTACTTGTACTTGCAATAGCACGAGTCGTTGTTTGTGTAGCATTGCTAAGTACAGGATCGAATCCATAGGGATTCGGGTTTGCGAAAACTAATTCTAATGCCTAAACTAACCCTATCTTAACATAGTTCCAAATAACAAACATGTAGCATGCATAAAAATAAACTAAGCTAAAATACTTAAAAACAAATAAATTAAAAATACTAAGGTCTAAAATCCACTTCACCACATTAATGAACATATAATCATGCTTAGTTCATGCTTCTAAAACGACTATGCTACTAGGCATATTCTGAGCGCTAACACTTTGTTCATACTTCCATCTATCGATAAAGTACATATGCATATCCTATTGTTATTACAAAATCTTGTCGAACTAATTGATGCAAACATTGTTTTAAGAAGTCACAATGGATATTGGTCCAAGACAAATCATCCGATGTACCTTTAGTTGCAACGAATGTTGACGTTTAACGATTTGTAAACAACAATCAATACAATTTTGTCACTAAACTGAGTTGAAACGAATATACATAAAATTAAACGACAGATTAAGCATTAAACTAAGCATAACAACATGAAGATAAATAAATGGTGATGCTTTATCTTCAACCTTAGTTGAAGATTTAGCCTCTCATAGAAACAAGAGACAAATTAAAAGCAAGATAAAGCATTGAATAAATAAATGACAATTTAGGAGGGCTACACAGTGAAGAATAGAGGGTTTCTGGCCCTAGAGGTGCCTCCTAAATGTGAGGCTACGAAATATACATGTTCTATTTATAGACAAAGTTAGGTATGCTGCCAGGTCAAAGGTGCACTCGATCGCAGCCCCGTGTACAATCGATCTCGGTTGGTGCAATTGATCGCATGTAACTGCATCTGGAAACCCACGGCGCAAGAGAGTTAGCGATGGCTAGGGCAATGCGGGCTTTGCGGCTGACGTGGAGTGTGCTCGATCGTGGGTCTCGCATTCGATTGCAGATGCATTCGATTGCTGCTTCCTTGGTTCGAGCGCATGTCTTTGGTCACTTGAGCACAGTGCGCTCAATCACATCTTGGTGCGATCTAGCGCACTTCCAGGGGCTTGATATGCATTTTGGCCATTTTCACGCTTTTTACCGCAATTCAAATGCGAGGACCTGCAACACCATAAAACACTAAAAATAAACTAAACATTAGATATTAACAAAGCTAAGAGCCTAACGAATATAAATTAAGAGGTCCAAATAAGCACTTTTAGGCACTCATCATGGTGGCGTCAATCTATTCAACGCTTAATAAAACCATACAAAAACTATTCCACAAGTTTAGTACTTATAAAAACTATACACTATTTCAATTATTTCATACTTACAAAAACAATACACCATTCCAGCTAAGTGATACTACAAAAACTATACATTACCATTAGACAACTACATACTCAAAATGTAGTATCTACTAAAAGCACTAGTTGAACAAAAAAGAGTAGTGCTTTCAAAAAGAAACAAAATAGGATGTTCAATCGCCTAGTCAAAGATGTTGAAACTTGTATCCTACAGTAAAACAAATTTATTAAGTTAGCAAATTAAACAAACCTACGTAAATTATAAAAACTTAAAAAAAAAAAAATTGAAAAGATAAGGGAGACAAGCAAGTACATAATTTCTTTTGACAATGGAACCAAAAAAAAAAAATTGAGACTCAAAAGAAAACATTACATAATCAAAAGTGGCACCACCAACACGTGCTAATGCCAACCTCTTCATCCCAACTACAATAAACTTTGTGAATTCTTGTGAACCCTACAAGTATTTAATGGTTTTGACACTTATAAATATATAAATCAAAGACAATGGAGCTTCTATAATTTAATGTGTTCCTAAGTCATTACACTATTTTCAGTTCCAATTACATAACCATGATGAATACAAGTTGTCAAATTCAATGGAACTTCACTTGTATTCATTTTTTGTTCTTGTATTGATTCATAGGTCTTCAATTAAACAAAGTACCAAGTGTGTTACAATACGCATGAAATGTTTTGGATGCAAAACCAATTTTAGTAAGCATACATAAAGAAAGAAAAATAATGAGAAACTTGATTTTTTTCTTCTCTTCTATTTGACAAGGAATTTATTCAGTTATTTCTTTTTTACCTTTTCCACAATCCTTCTGGCTATAAGAACCTTCTTTTTTGATAGTGGTACCTTCCTTTCAGTTGCCGCACTACCTTCATTACTTTTAGAGGATGCCCATTTGCAGTGATGAGAAGGTTGATTGGATTCACACCTTAACCCATAATATTTCAAATTTAACATGTATAACACGCATGACATTCATGTAATGCTCATTGCTTAATAATGCAACCATTGCTATTTGAAGAAACTTTTGCCAGATGCTGTGATATCTTTCTTCGTAACAAATGCCCATTCTCTCTGAAGGATTTATAAGCGCCAAATGTTGCACATTCAAGCCCCTTAACTCGCATATGTTAATTCCTTAGCGTTGCTATTCACTTGATTTTGTTTTCTTTTGTGTTTCAGGTCAATTACATGAGCTCCGTTGAAAATTGGACTAAAAGGGACGAGATGCAGCCATTCTGTGCTAGCGAATGATCACTGGTGAAACTGTGATCATGCGCCGAGTGATTGATCGCACTTGGGGATCCTTCAAATGGCAGGCGCCTTTTTACAGCGTGAATGTGATTGTAAAGTTTCCTACTTGAAGTGGGGAACTAACCTATGGTTGTAATTAGGGTTTTAGGGTTTTAGGTTTCTAAGGTTTCCTAGGGCCTATAAATAAGCCATTATACACTGTAAAAGGGATCCGGTTTTCCTTAGTGTGAAAATTACACACAAATTCCTTGGAGTTTATTCATCAGCATGAGCGGCTAAACCCCCTTTGTGGGGTACCGATGTAACCCTCTCCAAGCACAATGGTGATTGTATTTGATTCTAGTTAATTCATTATATGTATGTTGATTACATAACTGTGAGGATTGCAACCTTTGAATTCTATTATTAATTTTAATGCAATTGTTATTCAATTCCAAATTTGGTACTTACAAAATTCTTATCTTGTCTTAGAAATTATTTTGTGTGTATTGAACTCAATCAGTCTTATTTTCTGTGATCATAAGATTGATGGTTATGCAATGGTTTTAATATGCATATGATTAATAGGATTAGATAGACCATGCTTAGGGAAGACGGGTAGTACTGCACCCTAGTTTAGAGTAATTTAGGTAGACGATCCGTGCCAACCAAAGATGGGTTATACTATTCCGTTAATCATATAAAACTTATTATGGGATTTTATAGTTTATACCTAAGGAAGACGGGTCATGCCGCATCTTAGTGGTTAGGTGGACGATCCGTATAACCAAGATAAATTATTCTTATCCTTTAATATGTATTTTCCTTGTCTTTATAACATACATAATCATGAGTTTCTAGAATTGAATATGGTTACCATTGTTGTGCGGATTGTGGTGAAATTGGTACCTTACTCTCTCTATATATATTACTTTTAATTTGTGTTTAATTTTATGCACTTCAATTCACAAACAATCAATCTCTTTTCTTAATTAGGTTAAATTAGTCTTTGAATTTAATAACAAAACCTCTAGTCCTTGAGGTTCAACACCTCAATATAGCCCTATCCTCATAGATTCATTCTATTGTAGTGGTATTTTATTATTGATAAATTTTGGTCACAAAAATACCACATCAATTTTTGGCCTTTGCTGGACTGTTAACGGTTTAGTTATTAAATTTTAAGGATTAAGTTTAGCTTGATTTTATTTTTGTTTTGTTTTTTCTTTTATTTTCAATTTTGAATTTTAATCTTTTCAAGTTCACGCTCGCTCAGTGCCCTTTTCTATAATGCGATCGATCACAGCCGTGCGTGTGATGTGCGCTCCACGTGCCATTATCTTCAAGTGTGATCGAGCACCTCGCGATCGTTGTTCTCGATACAACTTTGCAGCCCCATTCCAAGTGCACCTAAGGGCCATTTGTGAGCTTTTCTTTTTAGCTTTAAATTAATTTTCTGTTTTGTTATTTCCTGTTTTTGTTTTTAGTTTCCGTTTTAATTATTGGTTTAGTTTATGTTGGGTCGCCGATCTTTGTCTTTGCCTTTAATTTCTTGTGACCTTGATATTGAACACACTTTTAGACAACTTAGAGCCAAAAGGAAATCTAATTTGCCTAAAGAGCCCACCATTGATATCATGGCTCACGCCCTTCACGTAGCTTTGTAAGATCACTACATTCCACCCACATACACTACCCTTTCATGTCTCAGGTTGCCGGACATTATGGCAACTCACTATAAGATCAAGCCTAGCACCATACAGAGTCTACTAACTTTCCTAGGGATTACCCATGAGAATCCCTACGACTTCCTTAGCAAATTCCAAAAAATATGTTCTACCATTCAATTGACGGGATTCACTGAGGATGCCTTAAAGATGCGTCTCTTTATCTTTGCCCTCAAGGATAGAGGCAAACATTGGTTCCAGTCTTTAAAGCCTGATTCTATCACTTCTTGGGATCAACTGCAACAAGTTTTTCTCAAGCAATATTTCCCTATAAGAAAGACCAATGACACTAGAAGAGCCATCACTAGTATCACCTAGTACCAGGGTGAACCATTACATGAGAAGTGGAAGAGGCATAAGGATTTACTTAGATCATGTCCACACCATGTTGTCCCCAAATGGCAGCTAGTACAGAGTTTCTATGATGGGCATGACTAAATCTAGTAGAAGTATGGTAGATGCATCTTGTGGGGGGACATTTATGTTAAAAAGTGAAGATGAAGCATGGGCTATGTTTGAAAACTTGCTTCCAATAGAAGAGAACCCAAGACCTAAAGCGCCAAAGACAATGAGAGTCTTTTGAAGTAGGACCTCCAGACATGGCCACTCAAGTAGTTGATGCTATCACCAAGAAGTGGACCAATTGATGATGGTTTTGCTCCTAATGTCGCTCACATAAGCACCCAACTGAACCATGCTCATTCTGTTCTAGCACTATGCATCGTAAATAATTGTCCTATCTGTCAATTATACCGATGTCTCTAATGAAGGTCAATGCAGCTTTCTCCCACTGTAATGATCCATACTCCAACACTTACAACCCGGTGGAGAAATCATCCAAATTTCATGGAAGAGTCAATGCAGAGAACTCAACCTGTGGCCACACAATCAAGCTCAATCTAACAGACAGCCCTACAACTCATCTTCCACACACCGACCTCCACATAAGTAATACCAAGTTGCACTGCCTCCTTAGTCAGACTCAAATTTTGAAGACTGGATGCTGAAAATGATGAGTGACATGTCGGACAAAATGGTGGGTGAGGTAAATGGTAAAGTTGGCGAGGTAACTCACATAGTGGGCAAAATGAATGGCAGGATGGGTGAGATATCTCAAACAGTAAATTCACATTCCCAATCCATTGCCAAACTAGAGACTCAGGTTGGACAGATGGCCAACACCCTCAACAAAAGGGAAGAAGGGAAGCTTCCAAGTCAGCTAGTGGTCAATCCTAAGGGGCTTTACATAGTAAATGAAAAAAACTCACATCAACATGTTCAGTCCATCACCACATTGAGAAGCGGAAAACAGGTTGACAATCAAGTTGAAAAGAAGAAAGATGAGCATACTGAGGTTCCAGACTCTGTACAGAAAGACAAAGGGAAGCAAGTCGTCAACGACACATCAGCTGACCCCAGTTTAGAGACATCGTATGTACCCCGAGCCCCATTCCTAGAACGGCTCAAGGCACCTTCTCACTTTGGAAAACAAGGAGAGAAAATACAAGCGATGATGGAGGTGTTCAAACAAGTGAAGATCAACATTCCCCTCCTAGATGCTATTAAGAAGTGCTGTGATGCCAAATTCTCAAGGATCTTTGCACTCAAAAAGGAAATCCATAAATCATATTCCCAAGAAAGTCCTCCATCGAGCATGTGAGTTCCCTGATTCAAAGACAACACTCCTCCAAAGTTCAAGGACCCGAGCTCCTACCATTTCATGCATCATAGGACGAAGAAATTGATAAAGCACTCCTTGATCTAGGAGTCGGGGTAAATCTACTACCATACTGTATATCGACAACTTGGTCTAGGGAGTGAAGCCTACTACGTGATTACTAGCTAATCGGGTCTATCAAGAAACCTAGGGAATTATAGAAGATGTCATCATCAAGGTAGACAAGTTCTTCTTTCCAAAGGGACTTCATTGTTCTTGACATTGAGCCTGTTCCACATCCCGAGAGGTGATTCCGGTCATCCTTGGCATCCTTTCTTAGCCACCAATGCATGTATCAATTGCGGATCGAGTTATGGAAATTTCCTTTGAAATATGAAGGTTAGGCTGAATATCTTCAATGCATTCTAGCATGCCCTAATCGTAATGAGTGTTTCTTTGTGGACAGCATTAAAGAATATGTAGAAGACTCACTCCCTAGTCTCTTGGTTGATGATCTGTTGGAAGCTTGTTTAGCCTACTTTGGGTTTGAAAATTTTGACACTGACCAGTATGTTGAAGAGGTCCATGATTTGCTAGAGATAGCAGCAAGTGCAGATTTTCACCCATGGAGACTACCAAAGGAACCCTTGCCTTTAACATCAAGCACTCCTCCCGTTCCTTCCCTTGAATTTTCACTGAAGCTTGAGTTGAAACCCCTGCCAGACAAGCTTAAATATGTCTTCCTTGGCACTAACGATACTCTTCCAGTCATCATTGCTTCAGATCTATAGAAAGACCAGGAAGATAATCTGTTAGAGGTATTAAAGGAGCATAAATAGGCTATTGGGTGAACTGTAGCAGATATAAAAGGAATTGATCCATCCATTTGTATGCATCGGATCCATCTAGAAGAAGGAGCTAGACCCTCCTGTGAGGCATAACATCAACTGAATCCTAACATGAAAGTGGTGGTGATGAAAGAAGTAGTCAAGCTGCTTGATGCTGGTATCATCTACCCCATCTCGACAGCAAATGGATCAACCCCACTCAGGTAGTTCCAAAGAAATTTGGCCTTACAGTAGTGGAGAATACAGCTGGAGAGTTGATTCCTCAATGTACAACCACCAGATGGTGTGTTTGCATTGACTACTGGAAGCTCAACTCACACACTAGGAAGGGTCACTTCCACTTCCTTTCATTGACCAAATCCTAGAACATTTAGCTGGCCAGAGCTACTACTACTTCCTTGATGGCTACTCTGGATACAACTAGGTTGCTGTTGACCCTCAAGACCAAGAGATGACGACGTTCACATGTCCCTTTGGCACTTTTGCTTACAAACGCATGCCCTTTGGCCTATGCAATGCACCTGCCACCTTCTAGAGATGTATGATGTCAATTTTCTCCGACATGGTAGAAAAATTTTTGGAGGTATTTATGGATGAGTTTTCTATTTTTGGGTCTTCTTTTGATAACTGTCTCCATAATCTTTCACTTGTGCTAAAACATTGCAAAGAGACTAACCTGATTTTGAGTTGGGAGAAGAGTCACTTTATGCTGCAGAGGGTATAGTTCTGGGACATATAATATCCAAGAGAGGCATTGAGGTGGATAGGGCAAAGGTTGAGTTGATTGAAAATCTGCCGCCACCTACTTTAGTGAAGCAGATCCGCTCCTTCTTAGGGCATGTCGGATTTTATTGATGCTTCATCAAGGACTTTAGCAAGATCTCAAGGCCCTTGTGCAGTTTGCTTGCCAAGGACATCCCATTCCACTTTGATGAAGCTTGTCATGAGGCATTCCAGAAGCTCTGGTCTCTGTTATCCTTTGCTTCCATCATGAAGCCTCCTGACTAGTCCTTGCCATTTGAGATCATGTGTGATGCATCCGACTTTGCTATGGGTGCAATCTTGGGACATGTGGGCAAGCTCCCTCATGTCATTTACTATGCTAGCAAGACTCTGATGGATGCTCAAGTCAATTACAACAACAAAGAAAGAGTTGCTAGCTGTGGTTTTTGCCTTGGACAAATTCAGATCATACCTCTTGGGATCCAAGGTAATTATCTACTCTGATCATGCTGCATTGCGACACTTGTTGGCAAAGAAGGAGACAAAGCCCTAGTTGATTCGATGGATAGTACTGCTACAAGAATTTGACATCGAAATTCAGGACAAGAAGGGCACTGAAAATGTCGTTGCCGATCATCTGTCACGGATTCAGTTTGAGCAACCTTAGTCAATCCTAGTCCATGATTCCTTCTCGGATGAGCAACTGTTTGAAATTACTCCAAGAGAACCACCGTGGTATGCCGACATCATCAATTATCTAGCCACAAGTCAGATTCCTCCTAACTGGTCTAAGCAAGACAAGGACCGCTTCTTCAAGCAAGTCCAATTTTACTTTTGGGAAGATCCGAGCTATTCAAGTACTGCGCTGACTAGATAACTGGACTGCGTCCTAGAGAGTGAATTCCACAGTATCCTTACATCTTGCCACTCTCTAGCTTGTAGGGTTCATTTCAGTGCCAAGAAAATTGCAACCAAGGTTCTACAATGCGGATTCACATGGCCGACTTTGTTCAAAGACGCCTACGATTTTTGTTGGGCTTGTGAGAGATGTCAGCGCCTAGGAGCTATGTCTCGGAGAGATATGATGCCATTGAACCCCATCCTTATAGTTGAAATTTTTATGTCTGGGGTATCAATTTCATGGGCCCCTTTCCACCATCTTTTGGGTATGAGTACATTCTGGTTGGGGTAGACTATGTTTCCAAATGGGTTGAAGCCATGGCCACCAAGACTAATGATCACAAGGTGGTAGTGAAATTCATCCAAGCCAACATCTTTAGCAGATTTGGTACTCCCTGAGCCATCATCAGTGACCGAGGCAAGCACTTTTGCAACCGAGTCCTCAAAACCTTGCTTCTCAAGTACTCCGTTACACATATGGTAGCCACTCCCTACCATCCTTAGACTAGTGTCCAAGTAGAAGTTTCCAACCGGGAGATCAAGCATATTCTGGAGAAGACGGTTAGGCCAGACTGCAAGGATTGGTCCTTGCGCCTCAATGATGCATTATACAAACGATTGGTATGTCACCATACCTTGGTTTATGGAAGGCATGTCACCTCTCGTGGAACTGGAGCACAAGGCTTTGTGGGCAATCAAGCAGTCAACTTTGATATGCAAGCAGCTGGCTCCCACCGAAAGCTTTAGTTGACAGAGTTGGAAGAGCTGTGAAACGATGCATATGACAGCTCCAAAATTTACAAGGAGAAGACAAAGGCTTTTCATGACTGGTACATCAGGCTTAAGACATTTGAGCTGGACCAAAAAGTATGGCTTTTCAACTCCAAACTCCGACTCTTCCCTGGAAAGCTCCGCTCCAAATGGGACGGCCCTTTCATAGTCATTTCAGTATCTCCTCATGGTGTAGTGGAGTTAAGGGACCCAAGGGATGGCAACATTTTCAAGGTGAATGGTCAAAGACTAAACCCTGCATTCAGAACCTCGAGCTAAGTACAGACGTGGAATTTGTCAAGTTGACGGATCCAATCTATTAGTTTTAACAATGCAGTGAGCTGCTATGAGGGCATTTGAGTAGTCCTGAATCTCAAACACCTCTGTCCAATCCAGTGGTATTGATGCCACTGAGAGGTAAATTTTTTGTTTTACTTTTCTTTTTTTTTTTCTTTACTTTTGTCGTTTTTCATTTTTGGTTTTATTTTTAGTTCACTTATTTTATGTTATTGTAGTTTCGTTTCTTTTATTGTTATTTTTCTTAGTTGGTTCGCTCACAATGGGAAATAGCACACTGAGGAAGCGAACGTTCGCTCACCCTTGGGCGATCGTTTGCCGAAACCCTTCCAAAGTGTCAAACACACTGAGGAAGCGAACAATCACACCTCCTAGGGCGATCGTTCGCTTTCTCGCCATGCGCCCGAAGGCACACATTCGCCTCCATCCAACGCCCACACCAAAGCATGAGTGCGAACATTCATCCATCCTTGGGTGATCGTTCGCCCTCAAGAAAGGCGGCACATGACCTATTTAGGTCACTGTTTCCCATTTTTCAATTCACTTTCCCCCTTCTTTCCCCCACACTTCACCTTCAAGCCATCAGACCCTCACTGCACATTCTACATTCACACACTCCCTCACCACCAACCACCACCAAACACCACTCACGCCACCGCCGGCCACAACTACGGTCGCCGACCCTTACATTCTCCCTTATCACACTATTTCTCACTTTGCCTTATTTCCAACTATTTTATCCCTAACCTTCCCCATCCCAACCTCACGTAAATTGTGAGATTTTTTTTGTTATTCTTGACAACTGCACTGCTATACAGAGTGGAGCTGCCTTCTGTGGTTGGGTTTATTATCTTCATTTGCAGGGGGTTGGAATACCTTTAAGGTTGGTTTTCATTAATTGGTTTGACAGCTACACACTACCTGCTCGATAAAAAGTCTGACCGACCTCCAAGATGCCTAGGACCACTCCTTCAACATCCCAAGCTTCAAGCTCCTGTGCCCAATCCTCCCATCCCACTTGTGAGTAGCATGAAATACTTTTTGAGACCGAATTCGACATCAACGGTGATTTCAAAAATTTTGAAGCCACCCAATGGGCGGTCTAAGAAAGTGTTCAAACCCGTCACCTCCACGGCCTACACAAGGTTGGTTGTCGAATTCTATTCAAACCTCTCTAGGGATTGCAATAGGCCGGGCACCCTGTTCTCTACCGTTCAAGGGAAGCAAGTGGAGGTGACCACTTTGGATATTGCCGCCACACTTCATTGCAATGATGAACAACCGCCTGCAGATGCACAACTAGATGAACAGCCGGAGTCTTTCTACGTCTTCGAGATAATTGAAGACATGTGTGCCAGGCAATATGCCAATGAAAAATGGAATGCGAGCAACTAGTCCAAATTGCCTCAACAACTCTTGCTTGTGGATTCTATTTTGCAGCGAAATGTGTGCCCATTGGGACATAAGTCGCAGAGGTGTCACCAGTTCCTTCAAGCACTATACGCCTTCCATAAAGGCCACTGATATTCAATCTCGTCAATCATTTGGAACCAACTTCACAAGTTTTGGGATTGGATGCATGCGCGCAAGACCACCACTACAAAGTCATGCGGGCTACCATTTCCGTTTTTTATCACACACATTTTGAAGAAGAAAGGCATCAAGGGGACACCCGAAGATGGACCGGTCACAGAACATCCATTCTTTGGCAGAAACCAATGGAACCACAGCTTGTCACATATGCCAAGAAGTCTTGGGATGCGAATCCCTACTGATGAAGGAGGTGAAGCCACAAAACATATGGAAGAGGATGCACCGGCACCATAGCAAGATGGGAGAGCTGACTCTGTGGTTATTAGCCGCACTTAGTATGATTTCTTAAGCAGTGCACATCAACGCATGGACAGGCTTGAGGAGTGCTTTGCCACTATGGAACAACAGTTTGTTACACAAGCCGACTTGCTCAAGGCAATTCTGGATCGACTACCACCCACTACAGGGGCATCATCTTCCGTCCCACCTGGGGAGCAGCATTGAGTAGTTATACCATCTGGCTGAAAACGTTAAACTTAGCGCTCATAAGAGGCACCCCACAGTATATCCATTTATTTCTTATTGTTTTTGTTTTACCTTTATTTTTATTATCTTTTTATTTTCCCGTATTACTTTTGTGTTTTATTTTCAAAGACAAAATAAAGGGTACTTCAGTTCAAGTTTAGGGGTGTGCTATGAGTCATGCCAGTCCAGACAGTTCTCCAAATCCCAAGTTAGCTCTTTCCATGTAGTTACACATTGGGGACAATGTGCAAATTAAGTTTAGGAGTATGGGAGACACACTTTCACACACCTTGTCTTGCAATAGAACAAATCTTTGTAGGATACAGCTATAGAGAGGGTGTTGAACCTCAAGGACTGTAGGGATTTTGTTACTAAATTCAAAAGACTAATTTTAACCTAATTAACAAAAGAGAGTTGATTGTTTGTGAATTTGAAGTGCATAAAAGTAAACGCAAGAAAGAGAGAAGTAAGGTACCGATTTCACCATAATCCGCACAACAATGGTAACCATATTCAATTCTAGAAACTCATGATTATGTATGTTATAAAAGACAAGAAAATACATATTAAAGGATAACAATAATTTATCTTCGATTGACACGGATTGTCCACCTAACCACTAAGATGCAACACGACCCGTCTTCCCTAGGTATAAACGGAATAGTATAACCCATCTTCGGTTAGCACAGATCGTTTACCTAAATTACTCTAAACTAGGGTGTAGTACGACCCGTCTTTCCTAAGCATGGTCTATCTAATCCTATTAATCATATGCATATTAAAACCATTGCATAACCATCAATCTTAGGCAAAATAATTTCTAAGAGAAGATAAGAATTTCGCAAGTATCGAATTTGGAATTAAATAACAATTGCATTAAAATTAAAAATAGAATTCAAATATTGCAATCCTCATAGTTATGCAATCAACATTCATATAATGAATTAACTAGAATCAAATACAATCACCATTGTGCTTGGATAGGTTACATCGGTACCCCACAAAGGGGTTTAGCCACTCATGCTGATGAATAAACTCCAAGAAATTTGTGTGTAATTTTCGCACCAAGGAAAACCAGATCCCCTTTACAGTATATAATGGCCTATTTATAGGCCATAGGAAACCTTAAAAACCCTAAAACCCTAATTACAGCCATAGGTTAGTTCCCCACTTCAAGTAGGAAACTTTACAATCACATTCACGCTGTAAAAAGGCGCCTGCCGTCTGAAGGATTCCCGAGTGCGATCGATCACCAGGATGTGTGATCGATCGCCAGGCGCACGATCACAGTTTTAGCAGCGATCGTTCGCCAACACAAAATGGCTGCATCTCGTCCCTTTTAGTCCAATTTTCAACGGAGCTCATGTAATTGACCTAAAACACAAAACAAAACAAAATCAAGCGAATAGCAACACTAAAGAATTAACATATGCGAGTTAAGGGGCTTGAATGTGCGACATTCGATGCTTATCACGTCCCCAAACTTACATATTACTAGTCCCTTAGCAATACAAAACAGAAAATAAAATGAAAAACATTAAAAGATAAATCCAGCTTTTGTGGAATGTACGGTCGCATTTAGCATATGCAACAAGCCTTTTAAACCTCTAAGAATTTCCTATAGGACGAGTGAAGTCTCGTGAGGGTTTTCCAAAAATGATACCCACAAACATTTTGCACAATTCATGTTATCTAAAAATTAAAGCATCACTTAAACCCATAAATTTCATTCATTAGTAAGCTTAAAAAGTTAAACTCCATCTTCACAATGAATTAGAATTTAAAGTCTAATTACTTACAATAGGCAAGCTAAGGCATCACAAGCTCAAAACAGTGTAAAGTGAACTAGCACAAAACTATGAAGTTTCCAAACAAATTCAATGTGCAATGTCTCTATATCTCAAGATTCACTAGAAGTCCTATCAGAATGAACAACAATGGCATGTTTTTCTTATTCTTTATTTTATTATTAGGCTCTGCAGTGTTTAGTTCCCTTAAGCTTTCTAGTTGACCCATGTAACGAGTGTTGAGCCAATGACTCCCAAACCAGATGGTTTTAGGGCATTAGGTGTAGAGACACCCCTGAGGACTTACTAACTCAAGTCAAAAAGGCTACGAAACTAAACTAGCCGTAATATTAACCACATCAAAACTCCTCACCTTTTGACGTGAACACTCAATGCTTTGATGCAAGAGGCCCAGTTACTCAGTGAACAGTTTATCAATGATTATCACCATTTTTTTTCATAAATTTAACCACATCAAACCTCTTCACCTTTTAACGTGAACGCTCACTGTTTTGAGGCAAGAGGCCCAGTTACTCAATGAAGAGTTTATCAATGGTCAAATTTTTTTTTCTTTATTTATTTTTTTATTTATGCCAATGTATCCAATTAATAAGTCACCCAGTTTCACCCAAAACATAGAAACATACACATTAAACCTACATGTTATACTCCACCAATCATGTGCTAATGTGCTTGTGTCAGAGCAAATCAAACATGTAAATTCTCAATTGCCTAAAGCAAGTAACAAACTTAAAACTCCATCAGATCATGTGTTCAAAATTTTAAGCTTACTAATGAAATCAATTTCAAATTTTTAGGTCAACCAAAATTTAAGGACAACATGAACATGCAATTTTTTTCTTTTTTTTTTTAAACGAGACAAGGTGTGTGAAAGTGTATCTCCCATACCCCCAAGCTTAATTTGCACATTGTCCCCAATGTGCAACTACATGGAAAGAGCTAACCTGAAATTTGGAGAACTGTCTGGACTGGCATGGCTCATAGCAAATCCCCAAACTTGAACTAAAGTACCATTTATTTTGTATTTGAAAATAAAAAAGACAATAAAAATAAAGATAAAACCAAAACAACAAAAAATAAATGGATATACTGTGAGGTGCCTCTCATGAGCGCTAAGTTTAATGTCTTTAGCCAGACGATGCAACTACTCATTGCTGCTTCCTAGGTGGGACGGAAGATGATGCCCTGTAGTGGGTGGTAGTCGATCTAGAATGGCCTTGAGCAAGTCGGCTTGTGTAACAAACTGTTGTTCCATAGTGGCAAAGCGCTCCTCAAGCCTGTCCATGCGCTAATGTGCACTGCTCAAGAAATCATACTCAGTGCGGCTAATAACCACAGAGTCAGCTCTCCCACCTTGTTGCGGTGCCGATGCATCCTCTTCCATATGTTCTGCGGCTTCACCTCCTTCATCAACAGGGATTCGCATCCCAACACCTCTTGGCAGGATAACCATCATGTTAACATTATTAAACATTTACAATAGATAAATTCAAATCCTACTGTCCCAAAGAAAATATTATTACTATCAAACACATGTTATCCCAAAAGTAATGAATAAAATAAATATATAGAAGCTTCACTTTCTGTCTCTCTCTAGAAACATAGAGTAAGCCCTATTATTGTAAGTTCATACAACCCCCACCTTTTATCTCTCACTATATAAACATCAACAACAATGAAAGTTTTACATGTGCCGTGTTAGGTTTAAGATTGGACCCCATCACATACACACTACTCACTCGAGAAACTCCCCTAACATCACTACTATCATCAACACCACTCTCCAATAACTCATCATTGACCACAACCAAATCACAGTGCACATGCCCTCATTTTTTTATATTTGATTATAAGAATGGAAAAGAAAGAAAAAAACCCAAATTCAGGAAAAAGAAAGTTTGCACTTATATCATATTGCGGTTAGTTTGCATTTATAGCAATGCAAGTTCAATATGTATATATTTATATATCAAACATTCATCAACAAGATAACAAAAGCAAACACATGGGTATGAAACAATTACCAATTTCCTCCATTTATGAATGGTTTGAGGGTGAGTACAGGTATTCAGGGTTTACTTTGTAGAATTGGGTCCAAAGGGCACTGCTTTAAAGAGGTTTCATGTTTTTCCTTAATTGATATGGCAGCTATTTGTTGATTTGTTAAGATTATCCTTTCCCCATTTAAGATCTAAGAACTTCCTAACTATTACTGGAAAAGTTTAATCTACATCTAATTTTTTTGTTTATTTAGAAGTTAACATAAGGAACCTTTTCTAGACATTTCATGATATTCAATAGGTGATTCATCTCTATTTCCCAAGCTCCACCACTCCGTAATTAATGAAATGAGACTTGGATATGAGTTCAATCATGTTTTTCTCTTAACAAACAAGTTTTTATACATGGGATTAGGAAGCTTTACATGGACAACTTTCAGCCACATAACTCAACACAACATTACAAAGTTAACTAACACATGACATTAACAAAAGACATAGAACTTAATTAAACATTGTTAGAGAATCTCCAATTCAATCTCTCATCAAGTGATAAGGATAAAGATAAACATCAAATTAGAGACATCCTCAACTCAAACTCTCATCAAATGATAAAGATGAAGATCACAACAATTCAAGCATTAGATAATTCTTACAATTCTTTATTATCATGTATAGAACTTATCTTGTCTAGCTCATAGAGTTTTACTTGTTTACAATTTGTAATTGCTTCTATTTTCTTGTAATGAACACTGTTATAAATATCGGGACTTAGCCTAAGGCAAGGCAGCAACTACAAATTTTATTTTCAGAATTCTATAAACATAAAATAAGCATGGCTGTAAACAGTACATTCTGCATTTCCAGCACAATTTCTGAGGATTAGTGGTCAACCTGTAGCAGATAATCAAGGGAAAACCCAAAGATCAAAACTCATAAACAATATAGGCACCAAATCTCACTCGCACGCTTTTACTTCCGCATTTTTCGTATCTAAAGGAGAACATTTGAGTTTTTTTTTTTTTTTTTTGCTTGAAAGAAAGAAGAAAATCTACGATATCTTTTTTGATGAATATTGGATTCCAAACCATAAAGACTCTTCCTTCATTTCACACAAATACAGTATTCAAAGATTCCTGAAACTCGAGAATACTCCGATAAGATTCAATAGACAGAAGGTGATCAAACAACCTACTATGATAATGCAAGAACGAATCTCTGAAAGAGTGAGGAAAAAGGGAAAAAAATCAAGGATTTAAAATTCAAACATAGTTGATTACCTAAAACACAAAATATAATGGTGGCTAAATGTTTCCTAGTGCTAGCATCTAAGATGCAACTGTCTGTGAATTGTTTGATGTGCCAACGGTAGGTGGGTCAACCATTCAATCAAATGATATCAAGCATGTTTATGAAAGAAATTCTGCAAAACAAAAACATATAAACAAATCTAGAAATGCCAGCTGTCTTGTATCTAAGCTTCTTCAATCAAATCCCCAAATGTTTCAATTTGACCCCCATTTTCCTCATTTTAATCTTCAATGCCTTCATTCTTTTCAATCAAACCCTCCATTGCAAATTTCCCTTCTTCCATAAAACTAGGCGAAGCACAAAATAAGCTATTCTAATTATGATGAAGAGATGTTTCTTCTGCACTCTGATTTCTATTGCTATGAATTGACTATTTAATTAAACAAATCAAATGATTGATTCCCTCAAAATAAATTCTCAATAAATATTATTAGAAGGGAATCTTTTTAGATTGAAAACAGATTAGGTGAGAAAAAACAAAAGATTGAAACAGTAGCAACAAAAACAGATTCATGATCATTATGAATTTATACTAATTTAGTTGAGAAATGTCAAGAATGTCCAAAAGTAAATCAGAAGTTCTATGCTTCTTTCTAATTCAGGCATTGACCCATCAAACCACCATACTTCAGAAAAAAGTTACTAGTCCATATAAGAGAGAAGGCAATATTCCAAAGTACAATAATATGATATTCAGTAATGTCTAAAGTGGAACTTCAATACACAAACAAAATAATTAATAGAGTGAAAAATATTAGCTATAGAGGGCTAGAATTTTACACCAAAACAAAATCTAATTCAGATCCAACGTTCATGGATCATGTAAGAGCTTGTGATTTTTCTTTGCTGAACCTTTGTTGAACTATGGAGGAGCCAAACAGCAATAAACACTCCTAATACTCCTAAAAATCATAATCAAACTTTAGAATCCCTAATGCTCATAAAAAAACAAAAAAGAATTATGCATATATAGAAAAATATATAATATGTATTTTCAGAAAAGAATGAAGAAAGAGATCCTAGAGGATTTGTTCTTTCAAGGAAGCTATTAATAGAGAATGTTGAATTTCACCCCAAGGGAAGCTTTTGGTAAACCAGATTCTAGCATCTCAAACGTCACAATTTAAGATAGTTATAACTTGAGCAGCAACCAGTGATTTTCAATGTCCTACTCAAAGTTTTTATGAACTGGAAAACTGAAAACTGGAGATAATTTCAACATTAATTGAAAGGCAAATAGAAACCAAAGCCTAAGCCTCCTAGGCATGACTTGTTAAACAGTCATCAGAGATTGAAGCGCACACAAAAATAATAACCCCTTGCCTTCTTTTTTCTTCATACCAACACTTCCAAGCCCGTAAACAATGTTAATAAAAAGTTTAAATGCTCCAAACCTTAAGTTCCATCAATCTAAGAGTCTTTGTAGTAGAGACTTTAGAAACATTCATACCTTGACCATAATTCCATGGTTTTATTGTTACAAAACATAGTGACTGATCCTATATGACTAGGCAAATGTGAGTATCAAGAAGAGTTTTTATGCCAAAATCTTCAAAAATATTGAGCAAACTACTTCAACAAACACACAAACACTTTATTTCAAAGAGTCCTCACCAAAACCTGCTGCATAATTTTATTTCTAGAAATCAAAGTTTAAAACTAGTCCCTTACTCTTAGAATCAGAAAGTATACGAAATAGATTAGAGATTACTGAATTGACCCCCATCATAGCAGGGAAAAGAGTCAAGTCAATCAGCCTCAACGCAAATTGAATTCTATGCATATGAAATTAAGAAGCAACCTTTTATAGAGATATCAGTTAAATCAAAATTGAAAATGCATCATATTTACATGAGAAGAACAATGCGAGGAAGAGTCATCAGTATAGATGTTATGAAGAACAATGTGAGGAAGAATCTGTTGCCATTTCCTCTACCATTGAGAATATAAAACTAAAAAATAGTTTATATTAGAAGGACTTCAAGGACATGTGAGATGCTCATAGACATGGCATTCAAATACAAAATTTCAGTTACTCAATAATTCACTCTTTCATATGATTTCATACATCTCTCTTTATTACTTAACGCTCTCTATATACTAAGATACTCCAAATCAAGCTATTGTACACAAAATGGATGCCTCTGCAAAATCTAAGATAAAAGAAAACTTTTCGTCTCCTTCTTCTAAACCCTATATATTTTGCTTTTCTTAATATTATATATATATATATATATATATATAATAAGTTTTTTTGCTGCAAGAGGGGCGGCTAGAAATGAAGTGTTAGACAAAAGGGTGGTCCCTGATTCACATGCAACCTTAAAATTTTAGGGTTGAAAAAAAAAATAAAAAAAGGTTTGAAATCTATAGATGATAGATACATTCCCTTCTGCCGTTCTAAGTAACAATATAAATAAGAATAAACTACAGCCTAGCTCCCAACTTCAAGCATAAAGAGTCGATCTCTCACTCTCTCCCCAAAGTAAACCACTGTACATAGAGATAGAGAGAGAGAGAGAGATTTTCTGACTTTCGATGGAAGGGAGTCCTTGTTGTTCAAAGGAGGGGTTGAACAAGGGAGCATGGACAGCTATGGAAGACACAGTACTCACAAAATACATCAAAACTCATGGCGAAGGAAAATGGAGAAATCTTCCCAAGAGAGCAGGTTTGATCTGATTCTTTTTCTTTAATTTCTTTAATTTTATATATACCAAGTAAGAAAACAAAAATTTGATGGTTTAATTAATTTATTCATGACCAGGACTTAAAAGATGTGGGAAGAGTTGTTGACTCAGATGGTTAAATTATCTAAGACCTGATATTAAAAGAGGCAACATCACCCGTGATGAAGAGGAGATCATCATTAGGCTTCACAAACTCCTGGGAAACAAGTCTTTTTTCTTTTTTTAAATTTCTCTTTTCTTAAATTTATTTTTAATATATAATATATGGGAATTAATTAATGGTTGGTTGCAGATGGTCTTTAATAGCTGGGCGGCTTCCAGACCGAACAGACAATGAAATCAAGAACTACTGGAACACAAATATTGGAAAGAAAATTCAGGTGGGAGATCATCACCCAAAACGAAGACCATCAAGTAGTACTAGTCCAAGTCAACCCCAACTCCAAGAGATCAACCCAAATCCCTCCATGGCATTTGAGAAATGAAATAAAACCTAAACTCACAACAACCTCCAGAAACTCACAACCTCTAACAAATTGATCAGATTTGAGAAATCACAATTTTGATTTTCAAATATAGAAGCAGATTTATTGAGATGAATTTCAGCCTATCTACTTAATGTTGTAAGTTCACCACCTCCTTTGGTTGGTGGTTGTTGTGATAAGTCTTATTGTATCTTGACTAAGTTGCTCTGTTTAGACATACACACAACTCATATGACGTTTTATGCAAATGGTAAAACTTGATTAGCTTCTCATGAAGTGCTTGGCTGGTCTATTCTGTCTTTTCACCTCCTATATATTTTATTCATAATGTTAGAATTGCTGCTTTGTTTATTTGAAATGATACTTTTTTATCAGACAGGAGGCTCACTAGAGGACTTAGCGAGAGAGAAGAAAGAAAGAATGGAAGCTAAGAAAGTGTTTGGCGGAAGTCCATTTTTTTCATCATCTCTTTTGAGCGTACCAGCTCAGAGAATTTGCAGCTTATCGTACACTCACAAGCCTATCCTACGCACCATCCACCATGACCTCCACTTAGCTGCATTCCACTCAAAATCCCATCTTTTCTCATATTCCCCATCTAGTACCCATATCAAATCCACCCTCTCCCACAAAACCCGTATCTTACTTCTCCACTTAGTTGCTTCAATGGTTTGCTTCTTTCCCTCTTTCTTTTTGACTTTTGCCTCAAATTACAAAAATCCAATTTACCTTTCTCCTATTTTATTCAGTATTTGCAAAGTTTACTAGAACTCCATTTGACAATTTCCACTTCATTTTGTGCGTGTCACTATGTGTGCAGAACAAGTTGAAGAGACTTATATAATGGTGAAACCAGACGGTGTTCAACGGGGATTCCTAAGCTTTACTCTAATTTGTTTGCCATTTTGAAACTCTTATGTCATGTTTAATTGCTGAGAGAGCATGGAGAAAAAGTTTTAAGATTTTTACATTATACCTATAATAGATTAAGGCTTTTAGCCCAATTGCTTGTCCTGGTTAAGGAAATTTTATAATTTCCTGGAAACCCTTTTTCTTGGCTTTCTTTGTTGTCATGTATTTAGCTTTTATATCGGATAAGAGATTATTTTAATTGTCTCTCTAGTCTGAATTTGTCTTCTTGGGTTGATTTGTTGGAGGTTGGAGAGATTATTTCAAGGTATGAGAAGAATGGATTTAAACTGACTGGTTTGAAGCTCTTCCAATGTCCAAAAGAATTGGCAGAGGTTTGTTGTAGTATTGATACTTATACTTACTTTCTTATTTTGCTCAGAGAAGCCCCAAATCAGTATTTCCATTTCATTATTGTGAACTGAAGTGTTTTCTACATGATTTTACATTGTCTGGATTGAAATAAACTAAAGGCATTTAGCAGTTGTGATGTAAAATAATTGAAGAAGTCCTGCATATGAGGATAACAGAACATGTTGCTCCTGCTGTAATTAAGGAGAAAGTTGTAGGCGATGTAATGAACTTGAAGTAATATGACAGAATGTTTCCATGTTTTCTGGACATTTAACAGCTAAGCATTGTTATTGACCAACTTCATATCTCTTGTTATAGTTAGTGTTGATTGGATGTATGGTTGATGGTTACTCGAGCATTGATTTTTACATTGTCTTTGGGATGCTTAAATTATTATGCATATCATGTGCATTGTTAATGGTTACAGAAGCATTATAAGGATCTCAAGGCAAAGTCTTTCTTCCCTAAGCTGATTGAGTACATTACTTCAGGTCCAATTGTGTGAATGGTGCGATTTACTTTCTTCCCTGTCCCTAACACATCTACATTGTAAATAACGAGCACGAGATATTTGCAAGTATTAAGTTGAAGTTGCGAAGCAATGATTATGCTCTTACTTTTTAAGTCTTAGGGGGGTGTTGGTGTTGTTTCATCGGCACATAAGCTTATAGGGTCTACAGATCCTCTTCAAGCTGACCCTGGCACAATAAGAGGGGACCTTGCTGTTCAAACAGGAAGGTTAGAGCCTTTAATCTCTTGTGTTTCACTTGTTTGTGTAATTTAATCACAGTGGGTTGGAAAAGTTGTTTATTTTCTTGATAGAAAATTACTTGTTTACAAACAAGGTCTTATGATGAAAGTTTTTGGTAGGAATGTGATTCATGAGAGCGACAGCCATGAGAATGGCAAGTGTGAAATAGGTAATATCATCATATGGTTAAAAGTGATCTTTTCTTGATTTCTTAATCCCAATTCAAATGCACAGTATGGTCAAAACTATAATAAATCGATAACTAGGAGACTACATGCACATATAGATGTATTGTGGTATGTGTGTGCTTGTGTGTGTCATATAGACCCATACAAGAACCAAAGTTCAGGCATAACAGTCAGCTAGACTTTTTTTGTGTCTATATTAGCTGTCTCTTCCCTCAATTCATTTACATGTTCCATGTCTCCCAAATTCTCTTTTCCTTCTATCCCAAAGATCAAACAATAAACAACCCAAATTTCCAGCACATGTAAAATTAACCAGAAAAATCAAACAAAAAAATCAAGGACAAACCGAAAGATCCAAGACACAAAAATGGAATTTACAGATAAAACATGATTTGAAGAAAATGGTGCCTCTGTGCTTGTTTTCACTATTTATAATGTTTGTAGTAGTTAGGAACCAAGTTGTCTAAGGATTGATGCAGATATGGAGATGAGAACATAAATGATAATGTTTTAGCTAAGGCTGCATCTATATATGGAGATGCTTGCAATCATGTGGAAAAGGAGCAAGAGGACTTTAATAAACTGTTATCTTCACAGGTTGTCTTTTTCATTGTACTAATCGAAATACTAATTAAAAAATTTGTATCAATCGAAATAAGTACTAGTTGGTCATTTTTAAATTTTTTTTACATACATGTAAAATATTAAGTGTTCTGAATGAAACAATGAATCTGCCATATCCTGTCTCGAATTGATACTTTGGCTACTTTTAGAACTCCTAACTTCAATCTTATTAGTCAGTTCTAGAAATTTGATATGCTTTCAACTTCTCTTGGTTGATGCATATCATTCTTGCCTTTTGATTTTTGGTATCAGCACAGAGAATTTTATTTAGCTTCTATGTAGGTGCTTACACACTTACGAGGACAAATGATAGCTCACAAAGATTGTTGCTTTAATTAAAAACAAAAAATAAAAAATAGTTTAGATAAGTTTTGAGTGGTTGAACTGTCAGCCACAAAAGCCAATGGTATGTATTTATGACATGGAAGGGAAAAAGTGGCTTCTACTTGGGTTAAATGAGTTGTGGAGTTCTTAGGATCCCTAGCTATGTAAGATACTTTAACATTATTTGGTATGTATTTCAACAACTAGTAAGCATTGCAACAAGCTAGTTTTGTGGTGCAGGGTAGTGAACTCTTGATCAAACAGAACACACATAAACTACCAGTATATTCAATATGACACCTTAACACAACAATACTAGTTGCCGATTACTTTCCAGCCAAATAAAATCAAAAGGTTATTCAACAAAACTGACTTGGTCATGACATTGAAATACAAAACACTCCAATCCAAAAAGACTAGTAATACCCTATTCCTGCAACGCTAACCATTTACTCTTAAACAGCATAGCTCAATAAACCCAAGAAGAACAATTTTCTTTTTCTTTTTTTGAAGTTTTAGGGGCCAGCTACAACACTTTTTGCCATTCAGCTACATGTTATACCCTAAAACTAGGAAGATCTCACCACTAACCATATCCACATTTTTGCACAAATAAAAAATCAGAATTACAAGAAATCACAGATATACAAGCGTTGAAACGTGTTCACAAAATGACAGGCTTTCATTCTATACACTAAATTTCATATGGTGAAGTATACAAAGAATACACGCAAGTCTTATAAAAGAGGATAACTTTTTCGAGCAAGAGTCAACACATAACAGATTTCTTAGTTCTACACTTCTATGGTACGTATACAAGAGATTTTTAAGCTGAAAGACAGCTTTACATAAACATCACAACTAAAAAGGAAAAATCGCTTTTCACTTTTTCATTAAGAAAACTCACTACTCACTAGCTCCTACATGTGCTTGACATAAAAACATCCCTATCGAGAAAACATTCTAGAATAAGAAGCATATTTAATACATTTCGGTAACATTGGCCAAATTCAACTTAAAAGCAAGTATCCCAAAATTCACAAGTTCACTTAGAAGCATATTTTAAGATGTCTACACCCAATCTTGAATGACGATACATAGAAAAACAAAAATGTAGAGTCTAAAGGCCTAACAACATCAAAACTTCACTTATCCTCCCTAATCTTTTATCGCTTTTACAATCACTCCCCCAAAACTTTAGAAGCTCCCAAAGTAAGGTATCTAAATTGTAAAAAAATTGCAATGGTTAGAGCTAAAGTTTTGGAGGTCAGGATTAGTCTACCACTCTTCATGAACTACAAATAAAGTTGAATATAGTGGAGCCCTGTTCATTTTCTACAAAAACCCACATTCATTAACAATTAAGATACAAATGTGAACCCAAATTTTTTTCCACAAGTTTTAGATCCCTTGATAACAGAGAGACACCCTGGCCTGGATAAAAATCATTCTAGGCAAAAGCACTGTTTTGTTTTCTTCTTTGATTCAATTTGAAAATCAAAATCAGAACAATAGAAGAAAATAAAAATTCAGATGATCGAGATGGTGTTAATTAGCCTTCCAGTTCATATAGTGTTCAGTGCAACTTTCTAGTGTGAGGCTGTCTCTTTCATCAATTCATTTACATGTTCCATATCTACCAAATTCTCTTCTCCTTCTATCCCAAAGATCAAACAATAAACAACCCAAATTTCCAGCACAGGAAAAATTAACGAGAAAAATCAAACAAAAAAATCAAGGACAAACCGAAAGATCCAAGACACAAAAATAGAATTTACCAGAACCCCAGAAACACAATCACAGCTCCTCCGCAAAACCATTCAGAAAAACCAACCCTCAACATATGGAAATGATTTTCAAAGAAAGGAAAATAAACGAAAAGAAAAGGTACCTTGTAGTGGTGTTCCCTGAATACGTGGCAGCAAAATGTGTTCAGGGGGAGTGGTTTTGGGCTCGTCGGCAGCAGTGACGGTGGAGGAAGAGCTGCCTCTCATTTTGGGTTTCAGAAAAATGAGGGTTTGTGGGGGGACGGGCTGCCTCTCATGGGGGAATGGGTTCCAGCCGGAGATGATGGAAGAAAGTGGAGGTGGTCGTCGGCGAAGGTGATGGTGGGGAGAGGAGAGGACACGGTGCTGGTGGGGGAGAAAATGGGGTTGGGGAAGAAAAAGGGGGAAAAGAAAGGGTTTTCAAGGCGGACAATGGGGGAGGATCCGTGGAGGGAGAATGGGGTGCCAGTGGGTGCCGTTGGAGGGAGAACAGGTTTGGGTGGGGGGAATTTTTGGAAGGGGGGGGGTGAATGAAATCATCTCTGCCCTATTTTATTTGTGTTTTTTTCACAAAAAAAAAAAAAAAAGAAGACGGACGTGGCACATGCCACATCACCTTCGTGATTACTGTAGCATCACGAAGGTTGTGGGAGTATCACTACTCTTAAACAAAATACTAGTTCATACTAATTGAGAAGATAATAATGGTTGGGAGTCTACAGATGTGGTTGACTTTGTTGATGTGGGAACATCTCATAGCTCAAACTTATTGAAGCTCTTCATAGTTTTGCTCAAAGTTAGGAGCTTTTTGCAGCATTTGAATTGTCTCCAACTCCATTGCGACTTCTTTCATTGTAGGTCGTTTCTTTCCGTTTAAGTCCAAGCACCTTTTCGCAAGGTTTGCAACCGCAATGATCTCTTCTTTCTTACCTTCCTTCAAAACTCAACTATCAAGAATATCAAACAAATTGTTCTCATCCATGGACTAAATGAAGTATGTGGCTAAACTTTTGGGTTCTTGCATCTTTGTTGAAAAGATTTCCTTTTCACCTGTTAACAGCTCAGCAAGCACAACACCGAAACTATAAACATCACTATTTTTGTAAACTGACTTGATTGAAAATACTCAGGGTCCAAGTATCCAAAAGTGCCAAGCACTAAGGTGGTTATGTGAGTTTGATCAATAGTGATGGATCTTGAAGTCCCAAAATCAGCTACTTTATCTTTGTATTTTTCATCTAAGAGTATGTTTGTAGACTTAATGTCCCGATGATAAATGGGCGAGGAAGCTGTTGAGTGTAAGAAGAGAGCTCCTGCTACTTCAGTCGCAATTCACAAATGCATATCCCATGTTAGTGGAAACTCCTCAATTTGGCCATTAACATATTGGAAAAGCGTTCCGTTAGGAATGTATTCATAAACTAGAAGAAGAGCTTCGGTTTCCAAACAACATCCAATTAGCTTAACCACATTCCTGTGGTTAATTTGTGAAAGAATGACAACTTCATTAATGAATTCTTGGAGTTTTCCTTCATCAATTACTCTGGACTTTTTCACCGCAACAATTTTTCCGTCTACCAACATGCCTTTGTAAACAGTGTCTTGCCCTCCTTGGCCAAGTATTCTATTCATGTTAAAATAGTTAGTGGCCTTCTCCAAATCTTTTGAATCAAACAATTTGGTGTGCTCAACATTGGCTTCTTGTGAAGATAATTGTTGTTTTAACAATAAACCACCGTTTCGTTTGAAGAACTTGTTCTTCTGTTTAATCTTCCTCCTTTTCTTTACCACTTTGTAGGACCACCATCCGCCAACAAGTAGAATTAATACCCCAAGGCCACTACTAATACCTGCTTAACACAGAGTAATAGGAAAAGATTACTCATTGTGGTAAAAGGTTATAGCAATAGTTTTGATTGAGAATGTCAAATTCAAAGGCGGATGTGAGCACTTTAAGGGATAGGAGATTAGGAGTATGTCTGAGTGCCATGAGTCTTAGAAAATGTAACCATGTGGAGCCCATTTTGATCCCTTTAAATTTATTCAGAGATATACTCTAAATGTTTTCTCAAAAATTGTGTTTTAAAAGTTTTCCTCAAAATATGATATTAATTATCCTAAAGTAATGTATATCCAAAACAATTAAGAGGAACCAATTAAAACAAGCAAGAAAGAAAATCAAAAAAAATGACAAAATTTGAGATTTCTTGTTTCAATGGATTTGGGTGGTAGTTTTTGGAAAGAAAAATCTACTGTGCCAAACACTCCTATCAAATAAACATACCTTGAATTATGGCCACCTACGAAGGCTTAGGTGGTTAATTCCTATAGTGTTATTTGATAAGTGTTTGTATTTTTCTTTCCAAAACTACCACCTATCCATTGCAAATGCACAAGAAATCTCAAATTTTGTCCCCACAATGTTTTGATTGATTTTCTTTCACCTTGCTTATTTTAATTGGTTCCTCTTAATTGACTTTAACATTAACCTTGTTTATCTTCTTACATGTCAGATATTAACGAATGTGAGAGCTTAAAGTCACCTTGTTTCAATGGATCTGGGAGTGTATACTGTGATAATACTAAAGGGTCTTACTTGTGTCACAGTCGGGTAGTTGAATACCCTACCAAGCCTTCGGTTAGGGTGGCCATAATTGCGATAGGTATGTTTATTTGGATAGGAGCGTTTGGCTTCCTGTTTTATTTTCTTTCCAAAAACTACCACCCATATCCATGAACACAAGAAATCTCAAATTTTGTCCCCACAATGTTTTGATTGATTTTCTTTCACCTTGCCTGTTTTAATTGGTTCCTCTTAATTGTTTTGGATATACATTACTTTAGGATAATTAATATCATATTTTGAGGAAAACTTTTAAAACACAATTTTTGAGAAAACATTTAGAGCATATCTCTGAACAAATTTAAAGGGATCAAAATGGGCTCCACATGGTTACATTTTCTAAGACTCATGGCACTCAGACATACTCCTAGTCTCCTATCCCTTAAAGTGCTCACATCCCAATCTTTGAATTCAACGTTCTCAATCAAAACTATTGCTATAACCTTTTACCACGATGAGTAATCTTTTCCTTTACTCTGTTAAGGTGTACTAATAGTGGCCTTGGGGTATTAATTTTACTTGTTGGTGGATGGTGGTCCTACAAAGTGGTAAAGAAAAAGAGGAAGATTAAACAGAAGAACAAGTTCTTCAAACGAAACGATGGTTTATTGTTAAAACAACAATTATCTTCACATAAAGCCAATGTTGAGCACATCAAATTGTTTGATTCAAAAGATTTGGAGAAGGCCACTGACCGTTTTAACATGAATAGAATACTTGGCCAAGGAGGGCAAGGCACTGTTTACAAAGGCATGTTGGCAGACGGAAAAATCGTTGCAGTGAAAAAGTCCAAAGTAATTGATGAAGGAAAACTCCAAGAATTCATTAATGAAGTTGTCATTCTTTCACAAATTAATCACAAGAATGTGGTTAAGCTAATTGGTTATTGTTTGGAGACCGAAGTTCCTCTTCTAGTTTATGAACACATTCCTAACGGAACGCTTTTCCAATATGTTAATGGCCAAATTGAGGAGTTTTCACTAACATGGATATGCGTTGCTAATCATAATCAAGTAGCAGAGCTCTTCTACTTACACTCGAGCTTCCTCGCCCATTTATCATCGGGACATTAAGTCTACAAACATACTCTTAGATGAAAAATACAAAGCTAAAGTAGCTGATTTTAGGACTTCAAGATCCATCACTATCGATCAAACTCACTTAACCACCTTAGTGCATGGCACTTTTGGATACTTGGACCTTAAGCATTTTCAATCAAGTCAGTTTACAGAAAAGAGTGATGTTTATAGTTTCAGTGTTGTGCTTGTTGAGCTGTTAACAGGTGAAAAGGCAATCTTTTCAACAAAGATGCAAGACCCAAAAGTTTAGCCACATACTTCATTCAGTCCATGGAGGAGAACAATTTGTTTGATATTCTTGATAATCAAGTTTTGAAGGAAGGTAAGAAAGAAGAGATCATTGCAGTCACAAACCTTGCGAAAAGGTGCTTGGATTTAAACGGAAAGAAACGACCTACAATGAAAGAAGTCGCAGTGGAGCTGGTGACAATTCAAATGCTGCAAAAAGCTCCTAACTTTGAGCAAAACTGTGAAGAGCTTCAATATGTTTGAGCTATGAGATGTTGTTCCCACATCAACAAAGTCAACCACATCTATAGACTCCCAACCATTATTATCTTCTCAATCGATGAACTAGTATTTTGTTTAATGTCATATTGTAAGCTACATTGCTTTATTTAGTACGTTACGCATTATAAGACCCTAATTTCACTATATTACCTAAGTTATCACATCTTCAAGAGTCCACAAAAAAACCAAGTATTGTATGTAAATTTTTCAAAATTGAGAAGAAAAATATGAATGCTACTGAGGATTTAAAAACCAAGATCTTGCGAGATGGTAGGCCTATCTAAAAGATCCAAAGAGCAAAATGACTTACCTTGTATTTCAATTTGGGAACTCACTACGAAGAAAAAAAAAAGAGCACTTTCAGCGTCGACTTTTGGATGCTAATTGTCCAACCCTAATGATATCATTAGCGTCGACACCAAAGTGGACGCTAATGATGGAGTGTAGGAAGGTAGAGTCAACGCTAATAGTGCATAATAAAAAATAAAAAACCATTAGCATCGACCCATAGTCGACGCTAATAGTCTAAAAAATAAAAAATCAACTATTAGCATCCAAACCAAGTGGACGCAAATAGTGTTAAAAAAATAAAAATAAAAATGAAAAACCATTAGCATCGACTATAATGCTCTAAAATAAAATAAAAATAAAAAATCAACTATTAGCGTCCAAACCAAGTGGACGCTAATGGTCCTAAAAAACTAAAAATAAATAAAATAAAATATTTTAGGGTCAATACGACCCTAGTAATTTTTTTTTTTTTTTTTTTAAAGTAATTTTAAAACATAAGGTCATATTCAAGAGATATATAAATGATTCTAATGAAAAATAATAATAAAAATGTTGTAGCAAAAGAATACCAAAAATGTCATATTCAAAAGATATATAAATGATTCTAATGAAAAAAAAAATGTCATGACAAAAGAATACCCTAATCCCATAATCTTTGTAACTAATTTTTCCAATCTACTATTCTTATTTCTCTCCCCATGTAGCATTTCTCACTTATTCTAAAACTATTGTTAGACTACAAAATAAAAATTCAAATACTTTACTATCTTCATGTGACCTTAAAGTAACTTGTGCCTTATTTAGCTTTAGCCTAATTGATCAAGTCGCTAATGTGCTAATCCCCTTTTATAATGCCAACTCATCACAACCATAATAATATCACTTCAACAAAAATCTCGTTTAATCAAAACCCAACTAAATAAAAATGTCAAACTTAAAAACAGACATGATGCCAAAACACCAATGTGTTGGACATTATTAAAATCAGGTCTTACCCCATCTGAAGAAAAATCATCCTCAATTGATGTCGAACCTAAAAATTGGGAGCCATTCATTAGTATCATATGAATAATAACAATACAAACACTTAATTGCCAAACCTTTAACAAAACTTTTATAGCATCCAATAGTGTTTGGAATAACCTAAGCCATACATGCATACATATGCGTGTGTGCACCAGCACATACAAAAACACATGCATCTTCTTCGTGACTAGGGGCCAAATAGAAAGAAATGGAACATAATTGATACAATATGCCATCAACAAGATAGAACATATGAAAGAATATGTATCAGAGAAGATTTTCCTAGGCCATCTAATCCATGTCATGTATAAAGAAAGAACATACAACATACTTTAAATCTTTCTAAAAAAAATAACATAAACTAATTTGTTGTCAAAACTATCATTTCCCAACCATGAAGGGGGAACTTCAGTGTCGCCGCTAATGAGAAGAGAAAAAAATTAAAATAAAAAATAAAAAGGTCATTAGCGGCGACCTTAATGTTGCTGCTAATGAGGGTTAATAGCAGCAACTTTATGGAGTCGCCACTGATGAGGGTTCATTATTGGCAACATTAAGGTCGCTGCTAATGAGAAAAGAAAAAATTAAAATAAAAAATAAAAAGGTCATTAGCAGCGACCTTAATGTTGCTGCTAACACTATAAAAAATTTGGTCATTAGTGGCGACTTTAAGTTGCCGCTAATGACCCAAAAATGGCCGCTATTTACCAATAGCGGCGACATGTGACCGCTAATGAGGTTGTTGCTAGTAATTGGACACTAATGACAAATAGCAGTGACTTTTATGGTTGCCGCTAATGATCCCTCATTAGTGGAGACAAAAGTCGCCGCTAATGACTTTTTTTTTTTGTCGCAAAAAAATTCGAAATAACCCAATGGTCGCCGCTATTGGTATATCATTAGTGGCGACTTTGAGGTCATTGCTAATGATGAGAAAATTTTAAAAAAATAATAATAAACAATCAATAGCCGCGACCCAAGGTCGCCGCTATTACACTATCATTAGCGGCGACATTATGGTTGCCGCTAATGATATGATAAATTTTTTTTTTTTTAAAAGAAAAAAAGAGAGATCAATAGTGGCGACCAAGAGTCACCACTAATGATGTGAGCAAATTTGTTTTTTTTTTTAAAAAAGCTTTTATTACATATGAAAAAAAAAGTCCCAAATTGATTAGAGCCATTAATGGAGCTTGGGGAAAAATAAAATCAGACAATGAATACTCAAAATAAAGCAAGCAACTCTAATTTGAAGAAAATAATAAAAATCAGGGAACCAAACATACCTTGGTTGAAATAATGCGCTTTACAGACGGGACACTCTGATTTAAGCTATGCGTTGAAATGGGTATGCAGGAACTGAAACGAATTCAAAACTCATACCCAGAATACAAATTAAATCGAGAATAATTTGAGGAAAAAAAAAAAAGAACAAAGACTAAGATCACGATCAAGATGAAGTGAAAACAAACTTGCAGAAAATGTGATTGCAGGGGAGTAACATTGGTCTGTCAAGCAGGCTTAAGCTGCAAAATACCAACATGAAACCATAATAGATTATGTCAGCCCAAACAATCACAGAGAATATGTAAGCCTTCAAACACAAATAAACTAAACTGAGAGAAAGAGAGACAGCTTCACCGGTGTGGAGTGACACCCTCAGGCCTCAACCTTTTAAGCATCAAAGCTATAAGTTAGGCTAGGCCTCTGCATCAAGCCAGAATATGAAGCCACAATAAAAGGAGATAAATTAATCAACCACGCACCAATATAGAAAAAGATATTGAACTCAAACTCGTATACGCAGACACACTCTTGAGTATCATTTCCAGTCAGTACACAAGGACATACATATCCAAAACATCAAATCAACTAAAGCTGAATGCTAAATGACATTTAAACCAAAGAAAAATTTCCCCCACATCCACAACACTTAATAAAAGTATAGAAAAAAAAAAAAAAATCTTACAAAATCTTACAACGACACACCCAAAGCAATCAATCCCACATCCAAAACGGCAAAACCCATTCAAACACCAAAAATTCCCAAAGGGCATTCAATATATCGTCCAAAATCAACATAAATAACTAAAACTGACTCACAGAACGAAAAGCAGCCTCCTGGACAATTCTCAAAAACCAACTCGCTGTCCACCAGGAACCTCAAATACCCATCAACTTTAAACAACATTATCAGCCTTTCCGGATCTGAGAGGAAGAGATATGACCAAACCCAATGATTTCCACCTCGTGGCGGAGATTTTGTGCGCCGGAGTGAGAGAGATAGAAGCAAGGGAGGGAGAGCTTCCCTGGTGGCCGTAGACATCGCCGAAGTGAGAGAGAGGGTGAGCAAGGGAGAGAGAGCAGCGGGAGAGAGAGAGTGAGAGTGAGAGAGGGGTGTTTTTGAGGGAGAGAGATCGAGAGTGAGAGTGATGAGAGAGAGATCTAGAGCGAGACTGTGAGAGTGATCTGGGAGGTGAGTGAAAGCGGGTGTTAGAGTATTCACATCCGACTGAGTTAATATTCGGCTAATTTAACAAAAAAATATATCACCTTTATCTATTCCAACTACTTACCTTTTTAAAGAACTCACAATCCAACTAGCATTTTAATTTTACACTCATTTAAATATTATTTTCCTATCATTTAAATATTACTAGTGGGGAAGCACATGCAAGGCACATACTCATTTCTCGGTGTTCGATAGTAATAAATATAATTTAATGAAAATAAACATGTGCAATCGGGCTCACATTGAAGTTTCAAACATTTAATAAAAATCAATAAATATAAAGAACATTTGACTAATACTTGCATTAAAAAAAAAAAAATGTTGCGATTTATAACACAACATAGTGTGATAATCATGAAAAATAGTATTGATGATAGTAGCCTGTGCCCTCCTATATAGCATGGTGAGATCAAGCTCATCAAATGGGAGATATCCAAACAACAAAACATAAAACAACACCATCATAACTCTTGTGACTGAGAATCTAAAGCAAAAAATGAAAATAGTCAATAGATAAGCATGAATTAAGAAATATATATTAGCTAATGCTAAAGTCAACTTAAAAGCTAATCACCCTTATAATTATCTCAGGTGTAACATAGTTGGGAGTCCCACATGTTGTCCGAAGAAGGCAAACTCCCTAGGTGCAAATATCACCAAGTAAAAACCCATTTGATATCAACACAGATTATAATCATGTAAAAAAACTAAGACAATGATAACTCCAACAACAATCTCAGTGGTTCATGCAATGCACTCAAATACTCCAACAACAAATTGCTTCTAATAGATATATTCATTAGCCATCAAATACTCCCCTGTTATCATATAATCAACAAACAAAGTCAATTTCTTTGTTATTAAGGTCTATCATAGATGATAGCACAAAGGTGAATATTAAAATAGTCCCAAAATCACCTATTTGGCTATAACCCAGAAATAGAAACACTGAAATTTCTACAAGACTTCATACCCATAAAATCCAGCTCAACATTCATCAAAGCTTGAACTTTATAAACAACCTATCTGTAGTCAATTTTCTAAGAAAACCCATAGTTTGGCCATCAGAACAACCCCACCTTTACACCCTAGATCAATCCCTCATAAACTCAAAATATGCACAAGAAACTTACCACGGTTAAATACCCAAATCAAAGTATCTACAATTCGGCCAATCACCTAAGAATTTAACAAAAAACAGGACTCAAAATGAAACTCCAAACCCATCACCTATTCGGCCATAATAGTGCACCTTCTCAAAATTGATCATTCGGCCATGGCTAATCCTTCATGAACATCCCACCTTTTGTGTGCTTCTCCTACAACAACAATGATTCCCCATTCTATCAACACAAGTAAGAATGTGACCAAAGACTGAATTGTTCTTCCTCCTTCCACACATAATACTACAAATTCACTATCATTTACTTCAAGACAAACTCTTGAAAAACATTAGTTTGATTAAGCCAAGATAAATAAACATTTCCAAAAACACACACGCTTACACACAGAAGACCGTTTAATATTAATAGCACATTGAATCATCATAGAAAATTGACATCTTTTGTAAATTCAAGATTGGAAAAACACAATCTTGACATCAGCAATCTCACTAAAAACAGCAATAACAACTCAAGATAGATCAAGATCACACCGAGCAGGCCAAACAACCGTCTGGGTAAACCCCAAAAACCCAAAACAAAGCAGAAGAGAAAGTAAAACGAAGATCAGATTAATCGCACATACCTAAGATGAATTAATGGATTACGAGAATATTAATTGACAAGGAAAAAAGAGAAAAAGAAAACAAACTTACAGAAGAAGCTCTGACCGTAGCGGGAATGGGGTCTGTGAAGGACTGAATATTCGAGTAGAAAATTCTCTCCGTTTATCGCTCGCAATCTGTACAAAATAATTATATTAGCTCACTTTTATAGAGTTCAGTCATGGCAGAGGACATCCAAACTGAAACAATCAAAGAGAATCAAATCCAAAAGCTCAACACCAAAACCTGAAGACCCATTCAGTTATGATTAAGAAATTAACAAAAAAATCCCCAACAATCAAAGTACCTAACCCAATCGGGTATTTATACAATTAAATCTACAAACCCATTGAAAAACCCAACCAAAAATCACATACCCTCAAGCTTAAGGAAATCGAATTTCACCTACAAGGATGGTTTCTGGGCTCAAAACGCCGGAGTTGGGTGCTGCCTCCATCTCTCTCAGTCACGATTTCTCCCTCTCACGCTCTCCGTCTCATTGCCCACTTCAAAAATCTCACCTCTCTGGCTCTCTCTCTCACGATCGCTCTGCCTCTCTCTCACGATCGCTACATCACTCTCACTTGTTGCAAACCAGCACAAACAAATGAGGTGTTTCCCTAAGCAACTCTCATGTAGTGCCAAAAACGCATCTAAATGACGGAAAAGCCTTCCCAAAGTCATCGACATTAAGTTAAAGTAGTAGAACAAGCAGAAGGGCAAAATGGTATTTGACTATCAAAGAAAATGGTTACTGTTCTTATGACATCCACTTTTTTATATAGCTATTAGGGATAAGATTTTCCTATTCTTCCTTTCTAAAAATCTAATGCCTACAAATTTTTTTCCTCCCAATTTTTCAGCCTACCATCAAGAACAAATTGAGCATTTAAATACATCTTTGTTGAGCCATTTTTCTCCCACCATTAAATGTGTCAACTGCAACATTGGAGCATCCAACTTATATTTTGTATCAAACTGCAAAATTGGAGCATCCATCATTAAATGCACTTCTGGTAGCATCCAATGTTCATATTTTGTCTTCAATGCTCCCCAAAATTAAATGCTCCTAAGCAACAGTAATATTGTAAATAAACAATATTTATACTGTCTTCAAATAAATATTTTCAATCATTCATTCATCTCAACAATTTTATTTCCAATATTCATTCTCTATATTTTTTCACTTATGGCTCACAATTTTTTGAAAGGTCGTTATTCGCTTCACAAAATGCTTCTTGATGACTCTAACAATAATTTAGAAATAATTGGTACTATGGAAGAAGAATCATCATTACATCATCATGCACCCCAACGTCGAAGTTATATTAGGCGTAATCATTTGCAAGCTCACGAAGGACTTTTTCTCGATTATTTTGTTGAATCAACATTATATCCCCCAAAAATGTTTCAGGGGAGGTTTCAAATGAGGCTTCCTCTTTTTCATCGTATTTTATCTGTGGTTGAAGTTCATGAGCCATATTTTGTCCAAAGAAGAGATAATGCTGGAAGACTTGGTTTATCTTCACTTCAAAAGATTACCGCTGCACTCCGGATGCTAGCATATGGAATAACTGGTGATCTTGTGAACGAATATCTAAAGATTGGAGAAACCACCGCAATGATGAGTCTAAAACTATTTGTTAAATATGTGGTTTCTATTTTCTCTGATGAGTACTTGAGGTCACCAACAAATCACGACATTGCGAGATTGCTAATGGTTGGTCAAAGTCGTGGCTTTCCAGGCATGTTGGGGAGCATTGATTGCATTGAAATGGAAGAATTGCCGATGGGATGGAAAGGTATGTATTACGGTTATATATGTTAACCAACCATTATTTTGAGCAGTTCCATCAAATGATCTTTGGATATGGCATGCATTTTTGAATTACGAATCTCATAATGATATAAATGTGTTAGAAAAGGTCATTATATTTTCTGAGCTCACGCTCAAGGCGTGCTCCTCAAGTCAATTAATGGTCATGATTACACAATAAGATACTACCTGATGGTATATATCCAAAGTGGTCAACATTTGTGAAAACAATCTCAACTCCACAAGGAGCCAAGAACAAACATTTTGCTATAGTACAAGAGTTGACAAGGAAGGGTGTAAAGCGTGTATTCAAAGTATTGTAAGTATGATTTGTGATGGTGCGTCAACCTGCACGAATATTTAAACTCCTTGAGCTCAAAGAAATTATGATAGTATGTATAATTCTCCGTAACATGATTGTTGAAGATGAGCGAGATGAGAAGACATGCTAGACTTTGATTATAAACAATTGGATGAAAGTCCTCCAAAACCATTTTCACGTGATCAAATAGATGATTTTAGAGAGTTCATTCAAAACCACATTCGCATTAGAAACCAAGAAACTCATTTTCAACTCCAATCAGACCTTGTCGAGCACTTATGGCAACTACATGGCCAATCATAGGAACTTTATAACATGTATTATTTAAATTAAGTTGTAATTTGAAATTTCATTATTGTACTCTTCATTGTAACTTCCAATGTAATCTTCTTAATTATTGAACTCTTCATTGTAATCTTTTTAATTTGAAATCTTCATTATAATTTGAAATTCCATTATATAGTTTTATCCTTATCAAGTGAACATTTCCGAGCCTATGACTTGGACACAAATTACTTATTCTAAAGAAAACACCTTGCTTCTTCGTCACTAAATGATCTTACCAACCATGGTAAGAAGCATTCAATCAATTTCAAGGGCATCATACATAAGCTTCAATATAAAAGTTCTCACCGCCTTTTGGGGTAAAAATGCTTTCGAGCAAGTGAAAGAACCTGGATGCAAAATACATGTTAGATGGCTTTTAAGGACAACTAGGATACTTGATCATGTCTTTCAAGTTCCAAATGCTGATAAAAGGTGCTCAACAAATTGTAGGTAGAATACTATTTAAAAATGCAAAATATGGTTAATTGAATGTCCCATTTTCATAGACTCAGCTCATTGTCACGCTTACAACATTTACTTACCCGATCTTCCTCATCATGGAAGTCCTTTGTATATTGTCCATTGTTTTGTGTACAAGTGAGGCTGACATATCTGAGCAAATTGAATAAATCCCCCAATGAATCAACATCCATTTCATGAATTGATGCTTTTCTATGCATATCTCTCTGACCATCAAAAAACCAAATAATAAACTCAACAATAACTAAAAAATTTCCAATGAAAACAGTAAAAAGGTAAAATCATTCAATGAACAGAGAGAGTTGCAGTTAGACAACAATAATAATGAAATGAATATGTCTAAATCTGCATTTGAATATGAGAAACCCAGACTTATGCAAATTTGTTTTTGAGTTTTTATGAAAATTTGGGATGGGAAAGACTTTCCTGGTCTATCAGATGTTACCATTTGTAGAATATAAATTTCAAATGGGAATGCAAGAAACATTTTAAAAACAAAAGAGAAACAAGATATTATGCACACAGGAATACCATTGAAATAAAAGATAGGAAACAATACTAAAAATTTGAGAGGATTTTGCAAATCTGATTGTCGGCAAGGTCTGAAAATGTGTCTTTTTTAATATAGTAATTGAAAATGTGTTTGAATATTGTAACTCCTAATATTCAAACACTAGTTCTGCATGTCTAGATTTAAATATCAAGATCGTGCTTCTAATCCAAACAAAGCTACCAAACACATTTTAAAAATCATATAGAAATCCGAAAAAATACCCAAACGACTCTTGAGGGGTCACCACTTCCAGCTCTACCTCTTTCCCAGGGTTTCCTTCAAAAGGGCAAAAAAGAAGAGCTTCATTTTAAAGCTCCATTCTTGGCCTCTATTGTGAAATGAGACTTTTTCGATCGAAGAAGGAGCTAGTTAAGTGAATAGGACACAATTCCAAGGCAAGTTACAATTCTGCATATGAAATCAAATAAGATATATATCAAAATCCTAACAGAGTAAAATAAAGAGGAACAACAAGAAGAAGAATAATTATTGTCTAATCGGTGACTTAAAAACCTTAAAATATTGGCGAACTTGGCTTGCCAACCATTCTCCAAGATTACCATCGCCGCCAGTACGAAAGTTTGGGACGTGAGCAATCTTTGGCCAATCCTCTCCTGTTCCTTGTTCACATCTTTCCTCCAAGCAAGGACACCCCGCAATTGTCAAACGACGTAAAGAGGTGAGGCAGCGCATACCTTCAGGCAGTGATATTAAATTGGGACAATTTATGAGTCCAAGCTCCTGAAGTGAAGTGAGATCGCCTATCCACTCTAGTAAAGACACCAGACTAGGGCAATCCATAATTTGAAGCCCTTGCAAAGTGGTAACATCTCTAAGCTCTCTTGGGAGAGAAACCAGATTTGGAACATCTTTGATAGATAGATGGCCAAATCTTGTAGGTCCAAGGCCATGTGCACCATCTTCATTCTCATCGCTGATAAGTTCTTCGTAGCTAATAATAGACAAATTTTCAAGTGAGGTCAAATATTGAAAGAGTGGAGACATGGATATTCGTATTTTATAACAATACGAAATCATCAGGTACTCAAGAGAAGTGAGGTTTTGCAGCTACTCTAGTGGCAGATATTCAAGTTGCTCTAATTCCATAAGAAAAAGATGCTTCAATTTGGAAAGATCGGAAAAGGGAGAGGAAGAGGATGGTGTTGTTTTGCTCCCTGATGCTAGGGGCATCATAGGGTAATTCTCAATCCATAAATGAGAAAGGGAAGGAAATGAAGGGAATAATGGAAGATGATCTGTTTCCCTCGTCTTTTGCCATCCCCTCAACTTTGGCAAATTATCAAGTGTGAGATATATGAGGGGAGAAGAGGAGACGTCACTACCATCATTGCTTATGTACTCCAGCTCCCTCAAGTTTTGAAGAATAAGATGCTTCAGAAAAGGGAATCGGTCCAATGGTGGGATATGTTGAAGCCATTTACAATTCGATATTTGAATAGTTGTCAAATTTGAGAGTGAGGACACCCAACTAGATAACGTCACACTTGCATACCCAATTATAGTTAATGATTTCAAATTTAGGTGTGGCCGAAGGTTTTGCAATAGTTGTTCATCGTTTGCAATTGCCTTATCACTTTCATCACCAGATTTTGGGTCCCACTCTAATATTAGCCATTGAAGATGTCGTTTCCTCTCCAAGTTTGCAGCCTTTGCTTTTGATGGAGAATATCTCAAGTGCTCTAAGCCCTTGATCTTTAAGTCTCCTCTCAACTCATCTAAACCATCCAGGTCCTTTAGCCCACCCTTTTGCTTGGAGAGACCACTTTTTTTTCCCCAAATGTATAGAGACAAAGTTTGGAGAGCGATCAACTTTCCAGTCCATGAGGCATATGAGTCAAGCTATGACAACCATCTAGCCCAAGATGCCTAAGGTGATCAAGTTTCTAGTGTCTTCTGGCAATTGTTTAAGTTTAAGACAATAATCAAGTCTTAGTGTTTGCAAATTCTGCAATTTAGTTATAGAATCGGGGAGTAGTTTGATATCTTTATTTCTAGAAAGATCTAGAAATCTTAAATGCTCTAACTTGCCAATGGAATTCGGCACTTTTTCAATACTCAACTGATCGCTCAAATTCAAAGCACGCAAGCATTTAAAACATGGAATAAGTGTATTAGAGATTGGCTTATTTGACTCAAGTATCACAAAGTCTACATAAATGTCATCATCAAGGTTTGGAAGTCTTGGAATTTGTAGTAGAATTGTTCTTATTTTCTGAGCTTTGAGCAAAAGAACAGGAATATTTGGTAATGAATTTGAAGAAAGAAATGCCACATGATGAGTTCTTCTAACTACTTTTTCTCCATCTGAATATAAAATTGCGCACTCCTCACCTGCTACTGATTGTGCAAGATCGTGAATAAGGTCATGCATTTTGCTCGTATATATTTCACCATAGGCATCTCTTTGTCTTGGAAAATGACCTCCAAAGCAAATCCATAAAATACTCGTGACCATATCTTCAAGATATATACATTTCCATATGATGAATGAAGAAAGCCTTGAGCTGCCTATAGATGAATCAACACCTTCACTTCAATTTCATAATCTTTTGGAAACAACGAACAAAAGGCAACACATTGTTTCAAATGTGACGGAAGATGATCATAACTCAACTTAAGTATTGGAAAAATATCATTTTCTTGTTGAGTTATTTTGTAAAGTTCATGGTTTTTAAAGTACAACCAATCATCTTCTGAATTTTTGAAATATAATAGACTCTCAATGCTCCTTATAACAAAAGGAACTTGTGCACACTTTTGTACGATATTCCTTCCAACTTCCACTAACTTTGGATTATTTGGCTCTACCCCATCTTTAAATGCCATTTTCTTAAATAAATTCCAAGAATTGCTTTCAGATAAACCTCTCAAAGAATATGGTGAAACTGTACCTGTAATTTCTGCAACCTTTTCACTACGTGTAGTTATCAAAACTTTGCTTCCTCTCAAGCCACCTACTAACAACTTTTCCAAGTTGGACCATGTACCACGATTCTCATTACACACATGTCTAAAACAAGTAAATATCGCTTCCCATCAATTTTTTCTCGAAGCTCACTTTGCAATGGATCCATCTCATGGCTTTTAGGTCTCTCCCTTGTTGCAGATTCTATGAGCTTTATAGCAATGGTTTTCACGTCAAAATGATCGGAGACACATGCCCACATCCTTAGGTCAAAATGTCTTTGAACCTCTTCGTCGTTGTACACGTATTGTGACGACCCGCTTGATAAAACATGATTTAAAATTTTTCATTTTAAAAACAATAACCCACAATGAAGCAGATTGTCACAGTGGCATGGTAATACCGTAGTATGCCACGAACCCATGCATTAATCTGATTGACAATATAATAAGTCTCACAGAGCTATATGCATCGTCTATGATTAATTAGAGTTTACATCTTTGCAGTGGAATATAAATAATAATAAACATATCATAACATATTTGAATTGACAAATACATCTATGTGAATAAAGTTTTATATCTCAAAGTATGGTTATGCAAAGGTGTCACATGCGACGCGTGCCATATACAACAATACCCACATCTAAGCATATACCTAAATGCTCTACCAAATAGAACTAAAAACTTGCCCACCAAACTCGACCTCATCTACCGTCTTTAAACCTGAAACCACAATATCAACTGCACCTTGGGAACCGAGATACAGGTGAAATTATGAGCCCACCGTCTTTATAAAATAGAGACCTTAGCAATATAGAACTCACTAGGCTTTTCAAAATAGTCATCATTTGAAAACATACTATATTAGCTGTGAGAGTATACGTATGCCCACTTATCCGCCTCGGGACATGCGTATACTAACCCATCTAACTTTATACATACTTACAATCATATAGCTTAGTAATAAAACATATTAAAAGTCATCATGCATCATCCATCCATAACGATGTACATATGTACAGTTACATCTCCCGTCTCATATGCACATTGATAATATCTAACATAAATCATAAAGTCATAATGCATCATCCATCAGGACGATGTACATATGCATACATCTCCCGTCTCATATGTACATGAAAACATCTAGTATAGAAAACATCATAAAACATCATATGCAACCATTCATATTGATATATGTTATGTGCAGTTGCATCTCTTGCACATAGGCATATGGATATGCCTAGCTTAAAAACTCACATAAACAAATCTCATCATCGTAAAACCATATGCCATGCCTGCTATGTAGCATCATTCTTCATATTATCCATACATATACATAAACATCATCATCTTCTTCATATCATTCGTACATAAATATTATCATTTCCTTCATATCATCATTATAAACATATAATATATATATAACATCATTATCATTAAGTACAGGTCATCTTCTACGATAGTGTAAGGTCATCTCATCACTACCAGAGTTGTATCACCGTTTCTATTTTGTACGGGCCATCTTCTACAATAGTGTGAGGTCATCTCATCACTACCGGAGTTGTATCACCATTTTCATTTCGTATGGGTCATCTTCTACGATAGTGTGAGGTTAACTCATCACTACCAGAGTTGTATTATCATTTCCATTTCGTACGAGCCATTTTCTACGATAATGTGAGGTCATCTTATCACTATCGAAATTGTATCACCATTTTCATTTTGTACGAGCCATCTTCTACGATAGTGTGAGGTCATCTCATCACTACCGAAGTTGTATTACCGTTTTCATTTAAATGCTTATGCTCATGCTCATGTCCATAAATGCTCATCTCATAAATACCCATATCATAAAACCATACTCATAACATAATCATCATATCATCTTGTAAACTTATAAATGCTCATAAAAGCCCTTCATTAAAATATCTTATAAAACATCATTAACTCAACAAAGCATCATAAAACTTAAATCAAGAAATATCATTAAATCAATTAATCACAAAACTTAAATCATGAAACATCACTAGATCAAATAAACATTATAAAACTTAAATCATAAAATATCATTAAATCAAATAAACATCATAAAACTTAAATCATGAAATATCATTAAATTAAATAAACCTCATAAAGCTTATATCATGAAATATCATTAAATCGATAAAGGGTCATAAAACCTTATCAACCATAAAGTAGCAAAACGTTGTCCAGTGAGTAAAATACTTACCTTCATCCGCTTAAGCTCTCTAGTAACCTTGACTCTTTTGCATTCACCTATGTAATTACATAATAAACACATAATTAAACTCAACCCAAACTTCACTAAGATACTTGAGTCCTATAAGCATCTCTCACTTCCTCAAAACTAGGTAGACATCACAACCCCTTATCTTAAACCTAATTAGAGATTACCCAAATCACTATGATTTCAAGCTTAGAATCAATTGGGTAGCACAAAATCATAAAGAGAAACTAGGCATTTCAACAATATGGTAAAATCCCCAAAATCCCATATAAGAACCCTAATTTTCGGACCTAAACACAAATCCACAAATCCATATGTTTTCAAGCTTCATTCCTAATGGGTATAATGAAAATAGAGAGGGAGACTAGAGATTTTTACCCCATAAGCTCCCATGGCCGGAATCACCTCCAAAACGGAGCTACTGTTCATGGGCAAGAAAATGACTGCAGATTGCTCCAAATCCGATCTCCACCGTTCATAATGGAGATTCACGTGTTTTGAACCTGCCTACCAAATTTCAGCTCCATCGGACCACGGATGATCATTGGTCGAGCCATTAATGCCGACTGAACGGAGCTTTCTAGAAACCCATCTTCTTCTTCTTCTTCTTCTTCATGACAGCACCGTTCTCTCTCTCTCTCTCACGCTCTCTCTTCTGTCTCGGTCTCTCTCCCTTTTGAGTGTGTGGGTGTCGGTGAAGAGAAGGAAGGGAGAAGATGAAAGAAAAGAAGAAGGGGGAGAAGGCGGAGAAAATGAAGTGAAATCACGTTTAATTGTTTTAACCCAAGCGTGTCCGACACACTAATGGGATGTCCGGACACCCCATACAAACTTCCCTACCTAGCGTGTTTGAGGATGTCCGGACACATAAGGACAAGCTGTCCAAACACATAAACTCCTGTCGCAGACACCACTTATAGACTAATCAACTACTTATTTCCTTTGTAAACATTATTATTAGTTCATCATTTTACTACTAAAACTTACATTACATAAATATATTATCATTAAATAATCTTGCTATTATATTAGTATCACACAAATATTATTATTAATCAATCACATCTATATTTCCATTATGATTAAGTCACTATTATTGCTATATCTATTTTTCTAAATCATTCTATGTGCTATTTATTTCATTAATTAATTTAAAATACTATGAGCTTATTAATAATAAACTTAATTATTTTCTCGGGTCTTACACGTATTGTGCAAGTGTGGTCTTTCCTTGTCCACCAATCCCAACTATGGGAATTATGGAAACATTCTTCTCATTCATATTGGGATCGAATAACAACTTTTTAACAAACTCCTTATCATCCTCTCTCCCAATGACATCTTCCTCAAGTACAAATGAGTGCGTATCTTATCTTTTTTTATGCTCAAACTGTGTCATTGTGGTGTGCTCATTGAAACCAAATTTGATCCTATCAGTTGCAATTTCATTGAGTCTCGCCCTAACTGCCTTGATCCTATGACCCATTTTAAAGCCATATACAAGCTGGTTCGATTTGGAAAAGAAAATGTGTACCTGTAATACTTCCAAATATTTAGTATGGTCCATTCCAAAAAGTTAAAACATTTTTTGGGCTATGTGTGTAATTAAGGAATAAATGAAGGTCATGTTTGTAATTGTTGTAAGTTTAAGTTAGAGTGTTTTTATTTTTTTTAATTTACAGCCACCCATTCCAATTGTTCATTGTAATAGTTTTAGAATTCCCTTACCATTGAATAGTTGGGTTTATAATGGGGGCCGGTAATTTATGTGACTTTTTCTAGACGCCATTTGCTCCTTGGAAAGATGTCGCAACTTAATTAACTGTACATTTTTTAGCATATGGTTAGTACTCTTACAAATGAGATTGTTTTAGGTAAGACTATTTATAGGAGTTATAAGGATAAAGAAAACAGACAAAAGAATGGAATATAAAAGCATCTATATATGTCAAAATCAAAATGATATATGAAAACATGGTTACTGTAACACCTCATATTGGATATAAGTTAGTACGAATTTTGGCCCAATGTCTTGGGCTTTAGATATATGAACAAATGTCATTGGCCTTGGATCAAAGACCTTAAAAGAGATTATAAGAGATAATTAACTTCTTAACCTTATGGTCTAAGAGAATAACTTCAATGTGGTCTGTACACAAAAAGCGGTTTTTGTGCCACCACTAAAGTACTACCAAATCAGCTTATAACAAATTAGAAAAATGTTTTGAATGCATAAGGTTATTCCTATTTATTTTAAAAACCAGCGTAACTCTGTTTTTCTAATGAAAACATCAAACCTCATTATTTCTTATGTAAACGCCACGCCACACCCAAAGTTGGACGCAACCCAAAGTTGGAGGCTGCCACGCCACGACAGGCCGATCAACATTTAAAATGTGAAACTGATGATAATTAATATCTGGGTATTTTTACATTGAAAAAAAAAAAACAACCTATTCATGGATGGTAGGGTGTTTGCATATTTTTCATTCATTCCTATCTAGAAAGTTTCATAAACGACCTTAAATAAATTAAAAGAAAAACAAGCTTTGCAAGACCCCAAAGCCATGAGCCGTGGGATTCTTTTATTTCCTTGTATTTGTCTGGCCACGTGTGACAATGAAGAGTCGGCCATTAATACAGAGATGTTTCCAAATATGTGCATAGTAAAGGGTTTTTTTTTTTGTGCTTATTAACCTCCATGAATCATTGATAAGAAATTGGTATCAGCAAAAGTATATAAAATCAAGATAGAGTTTTGAGACATTAGCACTAAATTTAAGATGATCGAATCCTTTTAAAGTGGCACTATTCCTAAAGGGTTAACTTTCTACCCCTAGATTTTAGTTTTGAATTCATAAACGAATTTTGAGGCATTAGAACCTAAATATTAGCTCATGAAAATACAGCTAATATCACTCAAATATCTCAAAATACAACCCAAAAACTTGCTATTTCTCATGAAAATTTTGTCAAACATATATAATGCAAAACATAAACATAAACATCAAAGACGAAAAGATAAAACAAAAAAAATATTTCTTCTCATATAAATGTGTTTTTATATAAAAACAAATAATTGGCAAATGCTTGGTGGTGGTGGTGGCGTGTTTTGACCATGGCGGTGGGCATATGTGTTGGAGAAATAATGAGAAAGGGAAAAAAATGGGTTTCATAGGTTGAGTTTAACAATAGATGGGTATCATATGATACATTCGTGACTATTTTCTAATTTGCTCTTAGCTGATTTGGCATTCATTTTGTGGTGGGCACAAAAGTCACCTTTTGTGCCCTATCCACCCAGATGACGCACTCACGGTCTAATCCATGGCATAATCTTATCCCTAATGATGGGCATAATTTAATGTTTCATTCATAATTTTGTAAACTGATCGATGGTTTATAACCAGAAAGCTATTTAAGTCTATGTGTACAAGATGTGTTGATCTTTTTGGAAGAAAATATTGTCCTTTAAAAATGACGTTTATAATGATGTTCATTCATGAGATAGACATAGGATCTAATACCTAAAGCCAAAAACCAGAAAAATTATAGCCAAAAACCTCTTTTTAATGGCTCATTTGGGTGGTAAAAAACTTCTAAACATAACCCTCAAGCGGTGTTAAGACTATATCAAGAAAATAAGAAATTTCTCATCTATGGCATCATCAAGAAGAGCTTTGGGTTAAAACTGGAAACTTTCAGTCCATGGCATGTTTAGGTGGGTATTTGATCCAAATTTCATCAAGTTAAAAACCTTAGATATATGTGTGGTGGGCCAATGGGCCAAGTGAAGGCTAGTATAGTGCTCTAATTTAGGTCCATTTAGTGAGTTGTGGGCCTCGATCATTTGGTTTACCTAGTTAATTAGGAGGAGGTTCAAATGGGCCGTTTCTAACCCAAGCCCCCATAATTTTTTTTTTTATTTTTTGAGATTTTTGGAAGAAAACTAAACCACTTTTTTAGTGAAATTTCAAGATTAACCCTACTTTCGTTTATTTATTCAAAAGTTATGAAAATATTAATAGAATGAGTTAGACTATAATATGATACATTTTAAGGAAAAAAGAAAACTTTATGTTCGGACCCAGGTACAAAAAAGAAATAAACATTAAAAATATTTTATTATAGAAAGAAAAGAAACTTTAGGGTTAAGCTTTTAACTTATTTCTAGGAATAAAACATCTCTAATAATAGAGGGAAGGTTAGAAAGGTCAAGAAACTTAGGAATGACTTTTAATCACGATTTACGTGCCTGGTATTAAGGATAATTTAGATGAACCTTATTGTTCAAGTTTTAATAGTTGTCACCTAACTTTTAGTTTAGTATTGACAATCAAGGTAACTTGTGCTTTCTGCCACTTCTAAATGCATTTCAATTTAAGTGATTATTGCTTATATATATATATGCACTTTATGAAGAAATTATCTTGAGATATTTTTAGAATTTTTGTACTGTACGGTTGAATGTATAGTTGCGCTTAACATTATAATGAACAAAGTGTTGTTGTGGATCTATTCTTTCAAAATGTTGCTGATGAATTTTAAACTACGTAAAATGATATATATTTTCTTTGGCTTGTGTTGTGATAAATATTTGTATGCAGGTCTAGGAATGCTTTAGTGACAGACAACAGCATATGCACATTAATGAAGAATTGACCTCTTTTGCCATTTTCTTATCCCGTGTCATCACTTGTTGGCGTAGAAGTTGAGTGGAGTAGTCATCCAACAAGTCGTCGGCATCGTACAAGGCATCCTTCAGCTTTCGAAGCCAATCTTTGACCGCATGGTTATGGGCACCTTCTCCTTGGCGTCCAAAAGCACGGCTTGGATGGTGGAAGCAGTGTCCTGGAGCTTTCAAGCTCATCTTTGAAACCCATAACACTCCAATCTCTTGGAGAGCAAGAGAGCCCAAACTCCTAATGATGCTCCCAAGAATGTCAAGATAATGTTTCAACCATTTGTGGGTTGTGGGTGGAGGATGCTAAAGCAACGTTGATTCAGAGAAGGAAGATGTTTTGGTGTAAAGCGGATGGACAAGCCAAACTGATTTTATTGCATCGTTTGATTTGAAATTAATTAAAGAAAGTCCAACAAGGCCATGTGCGTTTGTCTCAAGTAAAGCACAAGTTAATTAGCCACAAGAAGTAGTGATGAAAAAAGACGAAAGAAGAAAGAGTAAAAGTAACGTACACGTTAAAGTGGGGACGGCAGATTACAAATTTCATCAGATTTAATGTGAAAGTCCGATGTGCTTTTTCTTGATTATAAATTTCTTCGTAAATCATGGAGTGGAGTCATCCACAATCCAATAAAGTGTGTGAGCTTTCTCTTTTGCTTTTCTTTGATTCCTCACTTTATCACCGAATGGAGTCCACCATTATTGGCCACATTCGAGTAACCAACGAAAAAAAGAAAAAAGAAAGAAGAAAGGCAAAGAAACAAAGGAAATAAAAAGACAAAGAAACAAAGGAGAGAAGACTTCTAAACAAGTCTTTGTTTCACCTCCTTCAAAAAAAAAAAAAGTCTTTGTTTCACCAACATTGGACCTCCAACATGCACTATCAAGAAATGCGTGTGTTAATGATAATTTTAAAAAATAATAATAAAGTCACAACATAAAACCAACAAATATCCAACTTCTCTCTTATGTAACTTTTTTTTTTTTAAATAATAATAATAATAATGAATGTCTCAATTTTTATTTTATTTTATTTTATTTTTTGTTTTAAAAAAATGACATGTAAGAGAGAAATTGGATATTTGTTGATTTTTATGTTGTAATTATATCACACCTTAATTTTAAAATATAAAATGATGGGAGAAGGACCAATGAGAAAACTATGCTTATTTGTCCTGAGGGCAACGACAATAAATTAAATAATACGCTTTTCAACATCCAATGAGGATTAATCACATAAACACAACCAACTCAAAACATTTTGTAATAATTATTTTTTTTTTAAATTGCTAATTGCTTTTTTTTTTCTTTAACAATTTCTGTTTTATTTTTGTATCAATTATGTAAATCCCACTTATTAATCAGCATAGATGATAAAAAAACAAAAAACAAAAACAAAAAGAAAAAAAAAATCAACTACAACAAATTGACAAAGACAAAGTCTTGATCGAGAAATAGCATATTCCATATTAACATGGTGAAAGCAAAAAAGATCCATTAAACATCCTACATTAAAAATAAATGGAATTCAAAATGCAAAAATCTCATTTTGGCGAAAACTTTGAACAAGGAAACAAAGGCAAATTAAGATATGAACTTGAGGAACTTGGCATTTTCCATAGATCTTAAATATAATTTTGACTTTACAGCTTGGGACCCTTCCCCGTAAGATTTGTACAATACATCAACAACGTGGCTCAATGTAATTTGCACAATTTAGAGAAGGTAGAGTCATTTAGGTCATGATCATGGGATTGATCACATATTGAGAGTCGAGCACCGTAATTTCTTTCATGGTTGGTATATCAAATGATGATAGGAGTGAAATTGTAATACGTGACTCGACAAAACCGGTTCTAAATGGCTAATTATTTAATACGGCGACTAATATTTTCATAAAACAAACTTCTATAAACCAAAGACCTAAACCTCTTATGAGTAGCCCAATCCCTTGAGCTCTTTCTAACAAAACCCATGACAAACACCCACTCTTTCCTTTGAATGTATGCTAGGGGAACCACCCGACGCTCTTGACCTAAGTACGAGCATTTGCTTGGGGACCGCCAAGAGCGATCGTTGATCAATCTTTGAGCCATGGGTAATACCCAAACATACGTCTGAACCATTTGATCCATTGTGTGTAATAGTACACAAACGTTCTCTCACAACTTTGAAAAGTAATTTTAACCCATTCTCCACATTTTCAAAGAAGGGAATGCCCCAAGCCCCTATATAAATCCCTCCCTTCGACCCTCAACCCTTCTTCAAACCAAAAACCCTAACCTTATAGTGAGTAGTGATTTTGAAGGAGAACTCTTTAACTAACTTGACTAAAAATACTGTGGTCCAAGTATCCAAAAGTGCCATGCACTAATGTGGTTAAGTGAGTTTGATCAACTGATGGATCTTGAAGTCCCAAAGTCATACTTTAGCTCTATATTTATCATCTAAGAGTATCGAGTGGAAGCTGCTGAGTGTAAGTAGAAAAGAGCTCCTACAACTTTTGTTGCAATTCCTACGCATATCCCATGTTAATGAAAACTCCTCGGTTTCACCATTGACGTATTGGGAAAGAGTTTAGGAACGTATTCATAATCTAGTATAGGAACTTGTGTTTCCAAACAACGCCAATTAAGCTTAACCACATTCTCCATGTTTTCCTTCATCAATTACCTTGGACTTTTCAACGCGATTCTTCCATCCTTACATGCCCTTGTAACAGTCTTGCCCTCCCGACCAAGTATTCTATTTACATTAAAATGGTAGCATTCTCCAAATCTTTTGAATTAAACAATTTGGTGTGCTTAACATTTGCTTCATGTGAAGATAATTGTTGTTTTAACAATAAACCACCATTTCATTTGAAGAACTTGTTCTTCTATTTAATCATCCCCCTTTTCTTTACAACTTTGTTGGACCACCATCCACCAACAAGTAGAATAATACCCCAAGGCCACTACTAATACCTACTTATCATAGAGTAATAGGAAAAGATTACACAATGTAGTAAAGGTTATAGCAATAGCCTTGATTTGAGAATCTGAATTCAAATATTGGGATGTGAGCACTTTAAGGGATAGGAGTATATCTGAGTGCCAAAAGTTTTAGAAAATGTAACCATATGGAGCCCATTTTGATCCCTTTAAATTTGTTCGAGAGACGTGCTCTAAAATTTTTTTCTCAAAACATGTGTTTTTAAAGTTTTCTCCAAAATATAATAGTAATTATCCTAAAATGGGAAGCCAAACACTCCTATCCAAATGAGCATGCCTATCCCAATTATGCCCACCCTAATAGAAGGCTTGGTGGGATATTCAACTACCCGACCGTGACACAAGTAAGACCCACAAGTGTTTTCACAATATAAACTCCTAGATCCATTATTGAAACAAGGTGACTTTAGGCTCTCACATTCGTTAATATCTGACATGTAAGGAGACAAACAATGTTAGTATCTAATAAATCAAAAGCAAAATTCATAGTTATTAATTATTAAATCCTTAATTATTTAAAAAAAATAAGAAATTTAATTATTTAAATTAATATTATACATTATGTGAAACATCAAAAATAAATGCAATACATGGGTAAATAAATGATCACTGTACCAAAAAGAAAAAACTTCCACTCAACTGAGCTCTCCTAAGAAACTGCTCTCCTAAGAGACCTTGGTTTCTTACTCTTTCCTTTTCTTCTTTTCCATACTCTCATACAAGCTTGCTTTAGCTCCAAGCTATCTGGTTCCTTTGTCTATTCTCCTAAAATTTGTTCTATTAGATACCCCTCTCCCAGGTTTCTTTCCATTTGCTCTCTTTGTTCTTTTCATGTTATAACTCTAGATATGGATTAAGAAACTCTAGCTATAAACACTTTCCCTCTCTTTTCCATATTAGTTTGTTTGTTTTTGATTCTGCAATTGGCCTTCTCTCTCCCTTGTTAACCTTTTTACCTCTTGCTATACTTATTACACTTCTTCCTGGTTTCTCCTGTTTTTTCTTAACTTTCCTCTGATCATGGAAGCTACAACTCAAGATATTGACTCTTTAATAGCTCAAACAGCTACACTCACATGGGAGGATCCCTCCTCCCAACTTGAAACTTTTCCTCATGAGCTAGTCACCTCTGAATTGTTACCTTTGGTAGGTCAAGTTATCTCCTAAAAGACTCAAAACAATTAGTCGGTGAATAAGATTGGTTCTTTTAACCCTTTCTCCTTTGTAGTCTTGGTAAACTTATTTATGTTTAAGTTCTCTGATCAATATCACATTACCGGAATTCTCAAGAATGTTTGGAATGTGAATAGCTTTTTGTTGGCTCTCCAAGCTTGGATTCCATCTACCACTTTAAGAGATCTCCCACTTTTAGTAGTTCCTTTCTGAATTCGGGTTCATGGTTTGTTGTTGTAAAACATGACAATAAAAAATGACATAGCCATTGGGAAAGGTCTTGGCTAGCTAGTGAAGGTGGACGAAAACAAAGGAGATGTTGCTACTTTTCGAAGTTTTCTCAGGTTGCTAGTCTCCATTGATGTCAGTAAGCCACCGAATCTTGGTTTCTGCTTCACCAAGAGTGATGGTTCTTGTACTTGGATCAGTGTTGCACAAATTTAAGTGTACTCGCCAATTGCACGAGTCGTTAAGCGAAGCGGTGTGCAAGTCGAGGTCGATCTCACAAAAATCGCTCTTGTGTAGAAACTAATTTAAATGCCTAAACTAATAATATCTTAACCTAGTCTCAATATCAAACAGTTGGCGTGCATAAAATAAAGATTAAATTAAATGTAATAAAATAAATAAATAAAAACGCTAAGGTCCTTAATCCACCTCACCACAAATTAATTAACATATAAACATGCTTAGCTCATACACAATAACAACTATGCTACAAGGCATATTTTGGGCACTAACACAATGTTCATATTTTCGTCTGTCGATAAAGCACATATGTATATCCTATTGTTATTACAAAATTTTGTCAAACTAATCGATGCAAATACTGTTTTAAAAGGTCACAACGGATATTGGTCCGAAGACGAATCATTTCATGTATCTCCGGTTGCAACGAATGTTGATGTTTAACGATTTGTAAACAACAATCAACACACTTTTGTCACTAAAATGTATTGAAACGAAAATACATAAATTAAACGACAGAATAATACAAACTAAACATGAATATATATAAACAAATCCATAGTGAAGGGAATAAAAGACAAAATAAAAGCAAAATAAAACATTAAATTAAAGAAATGACGTTAGGAGTGTTTACAATGAAGAACAATGAGGTTTTGGGCCACTAAGGGCGCCTCAAACCGTCTCCCAAGCGTCTAGGTTCGTTTATAAAAGAAAAGAGGGTATTTATAGGCTAATTTTTAAGGTTTTAGCACTGTCAGGTCAATTAAGTACGTTCGAACGCACTGGGTGCGTTCGATCACACTCGTGCATGAATTTTGGCATTTGATAGGCACAAGTGCGTTCGAACCGAAAAATGTGCGTTCGAGCACACTGCCTTCAGAATTAGCCCTCATATGTGAACTATAAAGTTGTAGATCTTTGAGTTAGCTTTCAAAGACACCAAGATCACTCCAATCGGAGTTCTACAACTCTAGATATGGCCGTTTTGGTGGGAGTCGTCAGGTGCGAATCATAGCTCGACTCAATTTTGCCACCAAAGCTCCTCTTTAACTGCGAGTTGATGGCATTAGCCCCAAATGCAACTTAATAACCTGCAAAACACTAAAACACCAAAACTAACCAAAACATTAGAAATTAACAAAGTTAAGAGCTTAACAAACATAAGTTAAAGGGGGTTAAATATACAATATTTGACACTGATCAAATACCCCAAAACTTACATTTTGCTAGTCCCTTAACAAAACAAAAATGAAAACACAATGAAAACAAGAAACATAAATCCACTTTCGTGGGAGAAACGATTGCATTTAGCGTATGCAACAAGCCTTTTAAACCCCTAGGCATTCCTAGTGGACGAGTGAAGTCTCGTGAGAGTTTTCTAGGAATAACACCCACAAACAATTATTTGGTACTATGTTATTAATGGACAAAGCCCTTCACACAAACACATGGTTCATACATCATTAGCAAATTTAACATGTTGAACATACAAACCACATCATCTAGGCATCCAAACATCATTTCACTCAAGGTTGGAAAATTGAGACAACACATGCTCCATAAAGTGCAAAGTACTAACAACAAGATCATGGGGTTTCAATCATTATCAAAAGGCGTGTATCCCAAAATTTGAAGGAAAACAATGTGATATACAACCAAGGCTTGAATTAAAAGATGCAATTTTTTGCTTAGGCGTGCAATGCTTGACTCCTTAAGCTTCTAAATGACCTATATAATGAGCGTTGGGCGGTTGACTCCCAAACTGCATGCTTTAGGGCACTAGATGTAGAGACATTCCTAGGGCTTAATTACTCAAGTCAAAAGAGCTACGGAGCCTAAACTAGCCATAGAATTTTTTAGTTGGGATTTCTCATCTTTTGACGCGAACACTCATTGCTTGGCCAGGCAAGAGGTCCGGTTACTCAATGAAAATCTCACTTATTCTGATTTTTTTTTTTAACAGCCAAGGTTTTCATCGTCACATCGTAAACCTAAAAATCTCAAGACACACACTTCAAAGTCAAATTTCATACCTCACAGACCCTAATGCTAGTGTGCATGTGAAATACTAATCAAACAAGTGGAGTCTCTCAAATCCAACACATGAATCAAAAACCAGGATTTCTAATGATAGGCAATGTTCAGACAAGTTAAACACACTAATGACATGCAATCCACAGTTACGATGTAAATTGTATCCAATCAACAACATAGCAACAAACAAGGAGAAAAAATTTTTATATACAAACAAAAACAAATATATACAGACAAAAAGAAAACAAAACAAGTAAATAAACAAACAAAAAGACAGACAAAATGTTTGTCCACACCCCCAAACTTAAATGACACATTGTCCCAAATGTGGTAAGAAATACATTACAGTAGGATGAGGAACCGAAGAGTGCAAAATTCAAGGTGTCCCCCGAACTTGAACATCAAAACATTTGTAAAAAAAAAAAAAAAAACTAAGAATCTTTTCTAACAAGCACAAACATCAAAAAGTTAATTGCTGTTAAAAACTGAATAAAATAAAAATAAAATGACAAGAAATAAAATAACAAAGAAAATAAATCAAAAATGCAATCGGAAAATAAAAAGGAAAATACAGCACCTTCCCGCTCATATGGGTGTCAATCAATCCCTTCCATCCTTTCTTCTTTAGAATATGATACCCCTCTGGAAGGATGTTCGCCATCTTATGTAGAAATTTTTAAGAAAATTCCTACATAAGATGGCTCTTTAATTGAAAAGATGAAACTTGTGGTAAATGATATGTCTCGAGAGGATTGTGATGAAGGAGTGAGCTTGTACTCACTTTCTTTCTTGTCATTGGACGGGTTTGAATTTCTTGAGGGCTCAAATTGCTCAACTATTTCTTCTTCTTCTTCTTCCTCATGGTTATCAGCTCTTTCCTTACTAACAAGTGTGGTGGTGGTTTGGACATGCTCATGATGATGATCGCTGGGGCAATCCTCATCAATCATGTATTGCCCTCTCACCATCTCGACTTTGAAATTCCTCTTCCTCAATTCATTGAACTCGGCAACTAGATGACCAAATCATCCTTCTAACCTTGCAATGCTTGTGTTTGCCACAGTGGCATCTATGATTTCTTGACAAGGTTGGTTGATTGTTTTCCTAAATGCCTCGAGTGAGTCTTCTAATGATTGTTCTTGGGGCGTAGGAATGGTGGGTTGGCCGACTAATTCCATGAATTCCTTAAGAGTTTCCTCTAAAGAAGATTGCTTGGAGGATAGTCATATGATGAATGGGAAGAAAATTGGTTGTCAAACTACGGATATTCAGGATTTTGCAGTTCGTCAACTTGAGGAGCAAAATTTTTCATAGCATAATCATGCCACGAAAAATCAGAATGGTTGCTCCAGTCTGGGTTATAAAAATTTGAATTTGATTCAAACCCAGGACTGGAGAAACTGGTGTTCAACTACTCATGAGAAAAATTAGAAAATTGTCCCCAATGTGGACAATCACCTATACTATGGTAAGGGCTGGAGCAGTGTGAACATGGTTTATGTGGGTAAAAATTGGTAGGCGTCCTACCGCTAGCGGAAACATTAAAATAATCAAACGGAAGACTCATGCTTTACCTAAACAGTTCAAAATATCCCACAAGAAACAATTAACAATATACAAAAATAAAATAAAATAAACAAAAACTAACAAAAATAAACTAAAGAAATAACTAACAAAAACAATAAATTAATTAAACAACTAAAAATAAAATAAACTAACAAAAACTAAAAACAAAGAAGTCAATAAATAAAAAGAGGTAGAAACAATAAATAAATAAAATAAACTAATAATTAAACAAAGCAAATAAAATAAAATAAAATTAAAATCGAACACCTACACCGCCTTGGGTGCAGTGCAACAATGCGCCCGCAGGAACATATGATCGAATGCAAACATGCAAACATGTAGCGATGTGCACATTCATTCGATCGCAACTAGGTGCTATCGTTCGTAACGGTCTTGCTGCGGTTACATCGAGCGCGTGCTTCATAGCAACAAATACTACAGGCAAGCAGGTATGCAACGACACAGAATAGACTCAAGTGCGTTTGAACACACAGATGCGATCGACGCAATATCACAGCTAATTTTCCGAGAGACTTAAGCGAGTAAAAAAAGTAAATCAAACACTAATCTAAATTTTTTTTTTTAAGAAATTTTTTTCTATACAAAAGCACGAAATGAATAAAATAATGCACAATTAAAATAACTAGTAGAAAGATAAAATTAATCTAAGCATAAAATCAATTTAAACAAAACACCGATTCCCCGGCAACGGCACCAAAATTTGTTGCACAAATTTAATTGTACTCGCCAATTACACGAGTCGTTATGCAATGTAGCAGGTGTGCAAGTGCGAGGTCGATCCCACAGAGAATCGTGCCTTGTGTAGAAACTAATTTAAATGCTTAAACTAATAATATCTTAACCTAATCCCAATATCAAACAGTTGGTGTGCAGAAAATAAAGACTAAATTAAATGCAATAAAATAAATAAATAAAAACGCTAAGGTCCCTAATCCACCTCACCACAAATTAATTAACATATAAACATGCTTAGCTCATACTCAATAACAACTATGCTACAAGGCATATTCTGAGTGCTAAAGCACATATGTATATCCTATTATTATTACAAAATCTTGTCGAACAAATCGATGTAAACACTGTTTTAAGAGGTCACAACGGATATTGGTCCGAAAACGAATCATCCGATGTATCTTCGATTGCAACGAATGTTGACGTTTAACGATTTGTAAACAACAATCAACACACTTTTGTCACTAAAATGTATTTAAACAAAAATACATAAATTAAATGACGGAATAATACGAACTAAACATAAATATATATAAACAAATCCATAGTGAAGGGAATAAGAGACTAAATAAAAGTAAAATAAAGCATTAAATTAAAGAAATGACGTTAGGAGTGTTTACAATGAAGAACAATGAGGTTTTGGGCCACTAAGGGCGCCTCAAACCGTCTCCCAAGTGTCTAGGTTCATTTACAAAAGAAATGGGGGTATTTATAGGCTAATTTTTAGGGTTTCAAAGACCGCCGATTCGATTAAGTGCGTTCGAATGCACTGGGTGCGTTCGATCGCACTCGTGCATGAATTTCGGCATTTGATAGGCACAAGTGCGTTCGAACGCAAAAATGTGCGCTCGAGCACACTGCCTTTAGAATTAGCCCTCACATGTGAAATACAAAGTTGTAGATCTTTGAGTTAGCTTTCCAAGACACCAAGATCACTCCAATCGGAGCTTTACAACTCTAGATATGGCCGTTTTGGTGGGAGTCATCGGGTGCAAATCATAGCTCGACTCAATTTTGCCGCCAAAGCTCCTCGAACTGTTTTAAGCCCCAGAGTTGATGGCGTTAACCCCATATGCAACTTAACAATCTACAAAACACTAAAACACCAAAACTAACCAAAACATTAGAAATTAACAAAATTAAAAGCTTAACAAACATAAGTTAATGGGGGTTAAATATACAATATTTGACACTGATCAGTCAGCTTGAAGCATAAAAGGTTGGATATCTATTGCTCTGATTATGGGAATATTGGTCACAAACAACACTCATGTTTAGCTCTGCAAGTGGATAGATTTCCCTCCAAGTACCTTATTTCTCTTAAGGTCAATATGTTCTCAAATCTGCTTCCTACCACATTTGTTAATAATCTGTCTATTAGTCACCAAACTTCATCTTCTTCAAGAAAAACAATCCCAATACGCCATGCAATTCAAGCACTTAACCCCAAGCAAACCAAACAAATATCTGTACAAGTTCCCAAAATTCCCTAACACCCCAAACTTTTGCTCTCTAGTCCAAAACCCCAACCTTGCTACCTTACTTGCACAAGTCACCCCCTGTCCTATATCCCCCTCAGTCACAATATTGGAAAATACCATAGAGAACACATTAAATGCTCTATCTCTGTTTCAGAAACCAATACAATTGTTCTCAACTAACCTTTCCCCCCAACTAAATTATCCAATCCCAACTCCTCTTTGAATCCCAATCAGGTGGACCCTCCCTTGCAAAGGCCCACTACTAGTGATCAAAATAAGCCTATCACCTCTAAAGTTTTAAACATAACGGCTACTTCATACAATAACACTCCCTTTGTCCTAGCTAAACCCAATCACTCCATTAACAAACAAGCCAGAAGATCCCTATACAATACCAGACCTCCAAAAAAACCTCTATTATCCACTCAAGACAAGCCTTCACTAGGGGTGGGTATCAGTTATATCGGTCCAGTTAATAGGGTTACCGATTAACCGACCGATAGCCTATCGGTTAACCGATTTTTAACTGTTAACTGACCGATAAGCCGTTTAACCGAAAATTATTGGTCATATCGGTTAACGGTTAAACCGGTCTGATAAACCAATTTTCATGGGCTTTTTTTTGCTTTTGGGCTTTTTTTTTTAGGTTTAAGTTGAAATTGATTTTATTTGGGCTTTTTTCATTTCTATATTTTTTGATTTCAAAGTCATTATATAGGCTCATTTCAAAGTAATGAGGCCCATTACATAGTTTGATAGTCATCCCAAATGCAAGGGATGGGGATGGCCGGATGGGGATATTTTTGGGAAGGAGAAGTGCACCCCTAATGGTAAGCTAAACAAAGAAAAGGCTAAGGAGATGCTCTGCAATCTGGACATTCATTCCCACATAGCCAAAGAAATCAATTTTCAATTTTCCCACACAGCCAAAGAAATCAATCTGGAGATTCATTCCCACACAGCCAAAGAAATCACACAACAACAAGATTCAATTTTCAAGGAAAGAAATCAAACCTACCCAAACCCAAAATAAAATCCATCCACGAACAATAAATAATTTGCACTGATCAAGCCTCATTACTTTTTATATTGGCATTAATTTGCACTGATCAAAGAATAAATAAAACCATCAACCACAAGTCACTTAGTTCCATACTTCCATCCAGTTTTTACGCATAAAACCCAGAAACTAAAATGGTTCACAAAACTGATTTCATGCATAAAACATAATGATGCTTCACAAAGCACACCAGATTTGAGTAACATGGAACGTTAAACATACAACATCACAAGCATATATGATTGCAACTAAAGCAACGCTAGCTAATTAGCAATCTCATACAAACATCATTTGGATAAACACTTGCTTCTTTTTATTAATTTGCCTATAATGGGCCGCCTTTAATGTGCTCGATCAATTGGAAGGAAGACATCGGTTAGAGCCGTCTTCGATTGCAGAGAAGCCTTGAGCAACTTCAACCCCTGCAATAGACCATATGCATGATTATTGGATGTTCACCAAAAAGAAAAAAGAAGCATTTGATATTTGAAAAGGAAAGGGTGAGTGAGTGGCATACCTCATCCATCCCCAAATACACCACTTTCTCCTCAATATCCCCTGCTGCCTTCACATTGAACTCTCTAAGTAGAGTGATATTGACATTGGTGGACATGGGCTTCACCTCCAAATCGTCCATCACCATGTACGAAACCATCCATTTCACGTAACAGATTTAGATCTACAACCAAGGTCTTTGCCTTGGTCAGCTGCACGGCGCCACGGTTGCTAGGTGCCAGGGAGGGAGAGCGGAGAGGGATGGGATATTGGGACTGAGAGGGGACGGCTACAACAAACTTTAGCCTTTTAGGGTTAGGGAAAAAAGTGAGGTATACATACTAAAACCAAAACGACGTAGTTTTGGTTTCAACCAAAACTACATCGTTTTGGTTGAAACAAACTTATATATAATTATAAAAAATTAAAAATATTTATCGGTCATATCGGTTAACCGATAATAAAATCTTAACCGATCGATTGACCGATAAGGTTATCGGTATAAATTTTTTAATCGATTACCGACCGATAACTATCGGTAACGGTTATATCGGTTCGGTTAATATCGGTAATCGGTAACGGTTAATTTGCCCACCCCTAGCCTTCACTAAATAACTCCTCCTCTACTTCCCCCCCTTCCCCCCCCCCCCCCCCCACACTTACCGTGTGATGAAGAAGAGATCAAGTCCCACTGACTTGGTCTCTCCACCTAAAAAAAGGCCCTAGAGTTACAGTTGAGAATGTTGAACCCCTTGACATAACCCTTTCCAAAACTTATGTGTTCAACCCTAGCTACTTTGAGAAATCTCCTACTAAAGCCATGTTTAAAGCTGCAAGAAAAGGAAAAAACAAAATAGTTTCAGTAGTTCATGATTTTGAAGTTACATATGAGGAAAAGAGGGGCTTTGTAAAGCTTCCCCAGCAATGAGAATTCTTTCCTAGAACTGCAAGGGGATTTCTAGGCCTGCTGTGGTTCGTACATTGAGGAGATTGATCCGGGATCAATGTTCTAATATCCTTTTCCTTTTTGAAACCAAAATTTCCCCCAAGTCTCTGCTGCTTTGAACAGACTTGGCTTTTTTCTCATGTCTCAAGTGGCTGCTTCTAGTTCTAATGGTGGCCTAGTTCTATCTTGGCACCCAGGAGTAGACCTTGAGTGTTTTACCTCTAACAAAAACAATATTTCAACATGGTGATGTTCTGATCTCCCTCAATCCCCATGGATTCTTTCTTGTATTTATGGCCCCCCAAACAGAAATGACAGATTAGATTTCTGGGATACTTTTGCTGCAATTGGTGATGGTTTTGAAGCCTCATGGATTTGCATTGGTGACTTTAATTTTATTCTGGATCAATATAAGAAAATAGGTGGAAGACCTCTTGAGCTCATCAAATTGTTCCTTTAGAAAGTTCATTGATCATTTTGGTATGATAGATGTAGGATTTGCTGGAAATCCTTTTACCTGGAGTAACAATAGAAAAGGTTTGGAAAACATTAAAGAAAGGTTGGATAAAGGGCTTCTCCTTCTTGGGTTCATCTTCACCTCAATTTCTCTTTGATACATCTTCTCTCAACTCAAATCATAACCCCATCTCTCTCAATACAAACACCACTTCATGTTTTCTACCTAGACCTTTTCAAAATTTGACTATCAATAATATCAAACAAATTGTTTTGCTCCCGATTGAATGAAATACATGGCTAAACTTGGTTCTTGTGTCCTTGTTGAAGAGATTGCTTTTCACTAGTTAGTAGCTTAGCAAGGACAACACCAAAACTATAAACATCGCTCTTTTCTATAAATGACTTGATTGGAAATACTAGATCCAAGTATCCAAAAGTGCCATGCACTAGTGATGTGGTTAAGTGAGTTTGATCGACAATGATGGATCTTGAAGTCCCAAAATCAGCTACTTTAGCTCTATATTTATCATCTAAGAGTATGTTTATAGACTTAATATCCCGATGGTAAATGGGTGTGGAAGAGCCAAGTGTAAGTAAAATAGAGCTCTCTGCGATTACTTGCAATTGTGGCGCATATCCCATGTTAGTGGAAACTACGAGTTTGGCCATTGACATATTGGGAAAGAGTTCCGTTAAGAACGTATTCATAAACTAGCATAGGAACTTCTGTCTCCAAACAACATCCAATTAGCTTAACCACATTTCTATGGTTAAGTTGTGATAGAATGACAACTTCATTGATGAATTCTTCGAGTTGTTTTCCTTCATCAATTACCTTTGACTTTTTCACTACAACAATTCTTTCTTCTGTCAACATTTCTTTGTAAATAGTGCCTTGTCCTCCTTGACCAAGTATTCTATTTTTATTAAAATTGTCAGTGGCCTTATCTAATTCTTTTGAATATATCAATTTGATGTTCTCAACATTTGCTTCATGTGAAGATAATTGCTGTTGTAACAATAAACCACCATTTCTTTTGAAGAATTTGTTCTTCTGTTTAATCATCCTCCTATGCTTTACAACTTTGTAGGACCACCATCCACCAACAAATAGAACCAATAGCCCAAGGCTACTACTAATACCTGCTTAATGCAATGCATTAAGAAAATATTACTTGGTCATTGCCATAGTTTTGATTGAAAACATTGACTAAAAATAGAGCTAACTCAGACAATAAATATGCTAATTATATATTTTGACTATATATTGAAGTATTCCAAAAGAAAAAGATAGTAAAAGTGGGCTGGTGAGGGAGGAAAAAAGATTAAAAATAAAAAATAAAATAAAAGCATGAAGATTTAAAGGTTCGCATTAGAATCCTCCACTTGCAACTCTTAAAATTGTATCTTATTTTAAATGAAAGGCAACGATTTTGTCAAGTCCTCTATTTCGAATTAAACACACCAAAAATAATAATAATAATAAATACTTATAGGAAATGATTTTTTAAGCCAATACCTAAAGAGATTGAATGCACCGCCCCTTAATATTTTTTTGGGGTGGTCAACCATCTCAATTAGGTGTTCGACAATATATTCCAATAAACCTTGAAAGGTGACCAAACCACCTTCTCAAAGCTTATGGGGGGTGGTTGGCTCCTCATGAGTTTTTGGGATGGCTTATGAGATTGGTTGATCACTCCTCAAAAGTTTTCGGTATGCATGGTTCAGCTACTCCCAAAAGTATTTAAGAGTGGTTGACCACCCACGTTGAGTGGATAGTTGAAGAATCTAATTTTTGTATTTTTTTTTTTTTCACAAAATGATGGACTTGGAAAAATCTTGAGTGCCCATTTAAACCATTTTAAGAATTGTAGGCTCTTGCAATTTTTAAGAATTTCTGGAAATTCTGATCCTTTAGGTTCCAATATATCTCCAAATCAATTATACTTGAAGCATCCCTCTAAGTTAGAATTTTAGGAAGAGCCCACTTTGACCCTTTCAAAATTTTTCAAAAGACGTGCTTTAATATATTACTATTATTTTTTCTCAAAACATGTGTTTAAATTTTTCTCCAAAAGCATAATATCAACTCTCCTACAAGAAATTAAGAACGTAAATCTGAAGCAAGTGGGACCAATTGAAACAATTAAGCAAGGTGAAAGAAAATCAATCAAAGTAAACATACCTATTATGATCGCCCCAATAGGAGGCTTGGAGTCGGCTACCAGACAATTGTAAGACCCCATAAGTATTTTTACAGGTGGATCCATTATTGGGACAAGGGTACTTTAGGCATTCGTTAATATCTGACATGTAAGGAGATAAACAAGATTAATTAGTACCTAATATATATTCATTTAAATCAATATTATAATATTTATTATAAAGTTTTACTTAATTAAAGAGATAAATAAACTAGTAAAAACCTTACCTTGACATCCTCCAAGAAGATAAGGATTTCCTTCAAAGCCCTGTTTGCAAGAACATGTAAAATTGAGGTCCGATTAGAAATACAAATAAAGTTTGAGGAGCCATTATTTACGGTGGAGCCGAGCCATCAGGCTATGGGAAGTGAGTTGAATGATGTGTTAAGAATCCCCATTCCAACACCACGGAACTTCCAACATAATGTCAGACGCATTTGAGAATGGCTAATCGGCCTTGAACCACTTTTCTTCTGGCAAGAATGCAGACTTGCATCCTTTGTTCTCAGTGATGGTAACGTAAGCTACAGGGTCCCTTTACTTGGCCAATTGTAGCGCTGAAGGCATCGAGTTGTGAAGGAATTGTGGTTTCGCAGCAGTTGCCATTGCAATTACTTGCGTTCTTCAGTTCACTCTTGTCACAAATGGACATGCACCCACCAATAACTGAATTATCTGAACCACCTACGGACTCCATTTTGGCAAGGTTGTCGCAGCCGATGGCCACGAATCTGTTCTCCGACTGGGAGAAGATGAAAGGGCTTGCTCCAAACTCCACAACCACAATATTTGCGGTGCTGCGGCTCGTACCATTTGCACAAGTATAAAATGTCGGATAGTTGACGTGAACTGTGCCTCCTAATGAAATGTTGAGCACCTCCAGGTTGAAGCTCCTCGATAGGTTTGGGAGGGCTGGAAGAGTAGCTGCAAACTAGTTCAAACCAGTCATCAACGAAGCAACCAGGTCCTATTCCAAAAGAGTATGGGATGTTAACACCCCCACAGCTTGCTTCACATGAACCATTAATTGCTAAACCCGCAGCTGCTTGTATAAATATTGCATATATTGTACACAAAAGCAAAAGGATCTGAAATACCATTTGCACCATCATCCCTCCCTCTCTTTCTTTCTAGGATATTGATGAATGGAAGTGTGAAGCAGCAAAGCCCAAGCCCCCGCTTTTTATAATTAACGCCATGCAATATTATCGTCCTTTTCTAAAAGTCGCCAAGAAATTGTATGGAAGTTGCCAACAAGACTTAGACCAAGGCGTCTTAATTTGTGTGGACTAGTTTGTTGTTTCTGAGCATGAATCTAGCTAGCAGCCATGACTGACCTCTCATAATTGAATTGCTAGGAAAATGATACCACCTTCAATTAACTTTTGGTAAAAATCGATTATAAGGCCCCAGCACGCTAACTTCTGACTTGTCTTCTGCATGTTAACTTTTCCGTGTTCCCCACATAGACTAGAGTGTGCAGTTGGCTTAGTACGTTTACAAGCCTAGCTATAAAAATAACTGTGTACGTACTGATGTACCATGAGAACATAAAATAACCTTTTTAGAGTTTCTTTGGACCATCTTCGGTTGGACTTTTAAACTAACTTTTAAGTTAAAATTAGTAATTTTCGTGTTTCAATAGATCTTTTAGAATAATAATTCTCCTAAAATTTGTTACAGTGAACTTTTATATTTGAAAGTTTATTGTAGCACATTCTAAACATTTTTTATTATTTTTTACTTTTCTCTTCTCTCTCCCCCTCTCACATTTTACATACATTTATCTTTTTTTTTTTTTTAATTTTTTTTATTTTTTACATATCCATACAGGGGCGGATCTAGGGGGTCGAGAGGGAGCATTTGACCCCTCTCGACTCCTAAAAATTCTTTAATTGAGTATATTTTCATCAAATTTTTTAGGATAATTGAGTATAACTCCTAAAAATTACCAATTAATAATAATTGAGTATATTTTCATCAGATTTTTACTTTTTATGTTACATAATAGCTAGCTTTGAGGCAACAAATATCTTTTGGTCTTTTGAAGAAGAATGTTTTTTTAAAGGGTTATATACCTAATTACCCCTTAGGGTTTCACTTCTTTATTTTTTCCTCCTTAGGGTTTGATTTTTATCATAGAAGGTCTTTGTGGTTTTGATAAAGGACCAAATTAGTCCTTCCATCTATTGACCGTTAGTTGATTTAACGAAAAGATACGTTGATCAATTAAATCTTGCCATGTGTCATGTAATTTATTTATTATTTATTTTTTAAAAAAATATATATATTTTTTCAAAAAAAAAGGGGTGGCGATCAAAACCACCCCCAGGACATCTTTCCAACATCGGAACTCAAATTTCCAAAGCAGTTCGGGATTGAGCTCTGCAAGGGGTACCGGTGGTGATGCCGACATTGATCAATATGCTTTACAGTGGGCTGCAATTGAGAGATTGCCGACATATGACTGCCTGAGATCATCTTTATTTGATGAGGATGACGACGGCTACTGATAATAATGGAAAAACGGTGATCCATGTTACCAAGCTTGGAGCTCTAAAATGGATTGCGTCTTTCCATGCATATACAACTTGTTTTGCAGAGTTACGTTGGTGTAAAATTGCCCACTGTGGAAGTGAGATAGAAAAATCTGCAGGTGGAAGCATAGTGTGAAGTAGTACACGGAAAGCCCCTTGGCCCCTTGGCTCAATGGGGGCGGCCCCAATTTTTATTTTTTTTTCTTTTTGAAAAAAATATATTTTTTAATTTTTTTTAAAAAATTAAAAATTAAAAATTAAAAATAAATTACATAACATGTTGCAAGATTTAATTGGTCCATATGCCTTTCCGTTAAGTCAACTAACGGTCAACGGATAGAATGACTAATTTAATCCTTTATCAAAACCATAAGGACAACTTATGATAAAAATCAAACCCTAAGGATGAAAAAATAAAGAAGTGAAACCATATGGGGTAATCAGGTATTTAACTCTTTTTTAAAAGTGAAGAAATCTTTTGGGAAGAAAATTATTTTTGGCTACCATATTTTTAATAGGTAGTATTTTCCAAATTATTCAATGTAAGGAACGGCTGAATTCAATTGTATGGATCCGATTATATATATATACTCTAGGGTTGGAATGTTACAATTTCCTGAAATGTTTTGGTTTCACTTGAGTTTGAATGAGAAGGTGTTAGCGTGAAGTCGGGCAATGTAAGAGAAGCTAGAGAAGGTGACAGAGTGCTGCTGTGGCCTGCAGGTGCTGACTTGTCAATGATAGGATTGTACAAACAAGTGATTATTAACCGTCAGTAACTACTAATCGCTAAATGTGTAGCCGCATGGGCGGGCAGTTGGTTTTTTCCTAGTAACCACTATACATATGTATATTCCAAATCACTAAAACTAAAACATGCCTAAAATAGTTTGAACACCATCTAAAATATGTTCTAAAAAGAAACTCAAAAAAAGCTCAAAACACCAAAATATGTTCTAAAAAGAAACTCAAAAAAAGCTCAAAACACCAAAATATGTCCAAAAGGCCTAGGGCTGGAAAGTGAATAATGAATTTCAATCCATAATTACTTTATTTATTTATTGGTTTTTTTTTTTATTTTTACATGTCACACAAGGGAAGAAGTCGGGAACAAGAAATTCGAACTAGTGACATCTACTTCATAACGCGTGTCTGTCATGTTTTGGTTACGCATTACCAACATTATTTCTTTACATATATATATGAAGCTCAGGCAGTTTAGAAAAGCTGGTAAGTATGGAGCATTTTTTCTCTCATACCTTGAGGGTCTGGTATATGGCGTGATTGTTCTTTTAGTTATAATTATGAAACACTTAAAAATTCTAAATTGAGAGAAGCTCATAAAAAAATTGTTTATTTGTAAAGCCAAATCAATAAATGATGTAGCACAGAAGTTTCTTAGGCAGGAGGAAGAAAAGGCATGTGCATATGTATTGATGTAAATGAAAAAAACCTATGTATATCATTTGTTGCTGGATATGTCTACATATACTTCATTTGTTGCTAGTCTCCTCTGTGTAGGGTGCTAGGTTTGGATATTCTGTTTCTCAACTTTGAGTTGCTTTTGCTTTGAATATCACCATTTACTGTGTAATTATTTGTTGGGTGTTTTCTGAAGCTTGCAAAGCTCCATCCAGATACAAATAAAAGTGATCCAGAGGCGAAAAAAGTTTCAAGAATCATGAACATCATCTAGTATAGGTGTGAAAAATGAATCATGAACATCATCTAGTATATATGTGTTTTTCTTCTTATAGGTAGTTTTGTTATCTTGCTTCTAAAGGCATGGTGACATTTGTTTTATATCAATGGAATTGTCATTATGCATGAGGAAATAAGGTTTCTTTGGCAAGATACTATTAGTCACTTGACCTGAGGTTTCCCATAATTACTGATACAAAACTGATTAATATAGGACAAACAAATTTAATACTAAAACTGATGTAGGTTGGGTGCTGGTTATCCCATAGATGGCAAACTGAGTTAGACACTTTTCGGATTAAGTGAGGGAAACATGAATTAAAGTAACCAGTTTTTTTAGTTAAAGTGTTTGGCTTTAACATCACTATGTTTAAGCTTTCAATACGGGAAGGGTTAGGGTGTTGAGAAAGGCCTGAGCTTTGGATTCAAATTAAAGAAAAAGCCTTCATCTCTTCTCTGAATTATAGTAATCCAGAACAATGATTAAACACTTTGATTTATTGCTATGGAATTATTCTCACTGTTATACATGGTTGGGGGTTATTGTTGCTCTTATATTGAAAAACATTTGGTAGAAAATTGTAATGTTACCTGTAGTACATTGACATTGACTCCTATTTGGGTGATATTGATGTTTATGTATTAAGCACACACATCTTTGGAAACAATTAAATTTGTTTATGCAAGACAGATTCGCTTAGGATTGTTTTTCTTTGATACCCTTCAGAGCAACCAAATATGGTTGGTTCAGATTTTGAAACTACCTTTGGTGCAGGCCTCTAGGATTGATTTCTGTGAGAACTTTGATGATTGTCACAACTGCTTCTTTGCCCTCTTATAATATATCAATTTATTTGGTCACTTGGTTTGTGAGCATTGGGGTGTTGATATGTTTCTGTTAGTTGATAATGTGACAAGCATTTGAGAGGAACGTTAATTCTTCAATTCTATATATATGTGGGGAGAATAGCAAGGTTTATAATCTCATTATAGATGTACCTTCCAACATTTCCTTTGCAGATTTTGTCTATTATGATATTCATTTGAATATCTGTGCATCTCTGAACATCCAGCTGCTCTTTCACTATCTCTTCTCTTTATCATCTAACACATGTTTCTTCCTTCCCTTTTCCTTTCAGTTCCCTTCCCCGTGACATGCATTACATGAATGCTTATGTACATGTTTGTTCTGACTCATATATGTGTTCCTCCTATACCCAGCAATGCATATAAATGAGTTCCTTTATCATAATTGGGGGGAGATTATTCTGTTTATATTTGAGTGAAGATTCATTGCTCAGACGTACAATGGTTTTTCTGGTGCTTATCTTATCATTTTCATCTTATTTGCCACTGCTCCTCCTATAACCTAATATTTGTCTGTATTTACCTTGTTTGAACACACAATCTTATAGGTTGGTCACGAGGCATTTGTACAGCAAGGAGAAAATGGTTTTCCAATGGTTTTCAGGGTCCATTTTCGGATTTCTTCCGTGATAATGTAAGTACTTTTTAATTGTTTTAGTTCTGCCAATATGTTGCTTACAAACTTAAATCTTCCCCCATGTATCTATTATTCAATAAGGGCTTGTTTCGGTGTTGAGAATTTTGAGTGCTTGGAATCAGTTTTAAGCCTTTGGCGGGTTCAAGCTGTTGAGATACAAAACTTTTAGAAGCTGAACTTCTCATGATTCAGGAAAAAGTGGTTGTCTCTATCCAGTATTACAGTTATGTTACAACATCCATGAAAAACACCAGATAGCATTTTATTGATTTTGTGAAGATCCTGGTGGTTGTGTTGTCGAGAGTTCATCCAGCGGTTGAGCAATTTCATATCCTTGCTATTTAACGAAGGAACTCCTTCAGCAATTTTGTATAACAAACTTCTCCATACCAAATCTAATGCTTAGTTTCATGATTTCAGGACTTAAATTTTGTATATGGTTGGTTTGTGTGTACTAGAATGGGGATTTGGGAATTAAATTGATTGTTTTACAGGTTTTATTCAGTAATTTTGGGTCAGACTTGCTTCACGCAGCGAAGATATTTTGTTTCACAAGCTTTAAGAAGAAAAGAAAAGAAAATGAATAATATCTTGTTTTATAGGATTCTTATAGGCTAGTTTCTATAGGTGCTTAACCCTCTAGTTCTTTGCCATTTGCAGGGGTAGATAACAATGAGACTATGAAGGTGAGCAGAAGCGGTGGAGCAGATCCTGATGGAAATCAGCCTGGAGATCTTTACGTTGTCCTTAAGGTAACCGTCATAACTTTCGTCTACATTGATTATGTCCTCTTTTGTTTCTTTTTGTGGTTACTTCACTGTTAGAATGCCCTTTTTTCTAAAAATTTCCTTTCTTTTCCAACTATAAATATCATATTCTTCTCTGCAGGTTCATGAAGATCCTGTTTTCCGTAGAGAAGGCTCTGACATTCATGTAGATGCCGTCTTGAGTATCAGTCAGGTAATGCTTGCTCTAATGTTTCAGTTCATAGGTATTGATATGCTGTAATGTGTGGAAGTATTGAACAGTAAATTGTCTGAGGTGGTTGAATAAAGTCATTATTGTGCCCAGCTTGAAGCTATATTGATTTCATTCAAATTTTTGGTTAGCAAAAGCTAAACTGGGATGTTGTATATATATTTTTTTCTCTAATTTTCCTCTTTTCCTGGAAGTCTAATTTGTAACTACATTCTTCTACCTCCATTACATGAGTGGACTTATATTTGAACTAATAATAAAATATCTTGGTGAGAAAAATTCTTTCTAATTAGGATTTGTTGCTCAAATAATGGCTGTTGGAGGAATTTTTTCTTGAAGATGGAGGGGGTTTGGGGGTGTGAAGGGGTGGGGAAGGATTTTAATTGGGCCTGAATATAGATGAATGTGATCTTTAGAAAACAACTCAGATAATAAGAATTAAAAGAAGCAAAATCAAACTTATGTTCATACTTTTCTATTGAATTGCTTTTGATCATTTGAAGTTCTTACTGGTGCATTTGCAGGGAGCCATGATTGGCCCTAATGTTTTTTTTTTTTTTTTTTTGGGACCATTAGAGTGGACGCTAATGGTCATTATTATTATTTTTTTTAAAAAAAAATTTAACACATGGTTTGGATGCTAATGGTGATTATTATTATTTTTTATTTTTTTTAATACTCATTAGCGTCCACTTGGTTTGGACGCTAATAGTTTTTTAAAATTTTTTATTTTTTAGATTATTAGCATCGACCAGAGTCGACGCTAAAAGTGAAGTATTAGTGTCCATATTTAGTCGACACTAATAGTGAACCATTAGCGTCGAAACACGATGACTTTTAACGTCCACATGATGTCGACACTAATGACCTCATTAGAGTCGGGCTTTTGGCGTCTAAAAACAGTCGACGCTAATACCCTTATTTCTTGTAGTGATATAAGTAAACAAGTCATAGCAGTTTGTGACTGCGGTTGAGTGCAACAGTGAGTGCCTGCTGATTTGCTTCCTTAACAGCATGATCATAGACAACACTAAGCCTTTTACAACCACAATGATCTCCTTGCTACTGGTCACAAAAAAGTAATTAAAAGATAACGATGGACGACTTGGCTATACCTTTGGGTCAAACCCGGAGCTCATGGCCTGTATGGAGGCACATGACAATAAGGAGGGTAGCCGATGCCTTTAGCAGTTTTGTGGCTGTAGCATTTGAAATAGAGTCTGGTCTAGTAGTTAAAATGGAAGTGTTGAATTCTAATGATTTTGTTTTGCCATTAATGCTCGATCGAACCATAGTGGAAATACTAAGTTAGAAAAGAGAGATAGCTACTTTTTTTTTTTTTTTTGACATGTCCACACAAGGGTAGGGGGAAGGGGGATTCGAACTTGTGACCTCCGCTTCATAAGGCGTGATTCACAGCCAATTGAACTATCTCTTGAGGACAGAGAGCTAGCTACTCATAGGACAAAATACTTACAAAAAAAGCGTCATTTACTAACGTGTATACTATTTACATTTTTTTGCCATGTCACCAATTCCTAACATGCCTAAAAATAACACGTTAGTAAATAAATTTAGTAACGTGTCATAATGGCACGTTACCATTTCTAACATGTCATTAAATGACACGTTAGTAATGGGAGATTTTTTTTTTTTAAAAAAAAAAAATTAGAGATTCATTTCCTAACGTGTCATTAGGTGACACGTTAGTAATGGGGTTCATTTCCTAACGTGTCATTAATGGGGGATTTTTTAAAAAATTAAAAAATTAGAGATTCATTTCTTAACGTGTGATTAAATGACACGCTAGTAATGAGGTTTATTACCTAACATGTCATTAAGTTAGTAATGGGAGATTTTTTTAAAAAATAAAAAAATTAGAGATTCATTTCCTAATGTGTCATTAGATGACACGTTAGTAATGGGGTTCATTTCCCAACGTGTCATTAATGACACATTAGTAATGGGGGATTTTTAAAAAAAATTAAAAAATTAGAGATTCATTTCCTAACATGTCATTAGATGACATGTTAGTAATGGGGGATTTTTTTTTAAAATGAAAAAAAATTAGAGATTCATTTCCTAACGTGTTATTAAATGACACGTTAGTATTTTCCTAATGTGTGGCTGCATGGCACGTTAGGAAATACTAACGTGGTAGGCATGCCACGTTAGGAAATGTGTTTGATTTAAAATTTATTTATTTTTATATGAGATACTATTTATATTATTATTTAATTAGGTTATTTTAATTAATTAGATTAGATATTTCATATTTAATTAGGTCAGTGAATTAATTAGGTTAGATAATTAACTAAGTTAGTTAATTAATTATGTTATATTAATTAATTAGGTCAGATATTTCATTAGGTTAGTTAATTTAATAGGTTATATTACTTAATTAGGTTAGATACTTAATTAGGTTAGTTAATTAATTAGGTTATATTAATTAATTAGGTTAGATTAATTAAATATGGTTAGATAATTAATTATGTCATATAGGGTTTTATTTTTAGGAGGAGAAATAAAAAAATAAAAAAAAAGGACAAATGTTTGCTAACATGGCTTGTATGTCACGTTAGTATTTTTCTAACGTGTGGCTGTATGGCACGTTAGGAAATACTAACGTGGTAGTAATTTAAACACGTTAGTAATTTAAAATTTTTAAAAAATATAAAGAAATTAAAATTAATTTGCTAATCCCGTCGTTTTTTTCTCTTCCCCCTCTTTTTTTCACTCATCCCGCGCAGGAGCTCTTCCTCTCCCTCTCTCTTTTTTTTTTTTTTCCTTCTCCTCCCGTTGCCGGCCGTTCACCCTCTCACTGGTCTCTCCGTCGTTTTCTCTCTCACTCACTCTCTCCTCCGTCGCTCGGCCTGTCACTCTCTCTCCGGACGTCCGTTTGCTCCAAAGCAATGGACGCGTTCTCCTCTTTCTTCGGTTCCCAATCGTCTTCGCGAAATCGCTGGAGCTACGATTCTCTCAAGAATCTTGGCCAGATCTCTCCGGCTGTCGAGATTCATCTCAAACAGGTACTGATAGTTTCATCGTCGTTAATTTCTGGTTTTTATTGCTTTCTCCGGTTTTGTGTTCTAGCCTTCTAGGTAGACCTTGTTTATGGGTTAGTCTCGTTATAATGTGTTTGGAATTAAGTAAGATTTGATTAGTTTCTTAGATGGTTGTGATGGGTTGCAGGTTATTTTTAGCTCTCTCGGATTTAAGTTTCTATACACACATTATATGAATACAAGCTGGTTTTGGGTTCAATTGTTTGGTTTTTTTTTTTTTTTTTTAATTCTTGATGCTGGTTTTGTTTTTGAGTATGAAAGTATTTGGATCTCATAGTGTTTGGAATACTTCAATCCGTTATGTTTGATTGCCCAACAGGAAAAGGCAAAAAAAAGAATACTTCCACTATGCCGTCCAAGTGTTTGATTGGTTGATTGTTTGGGCTTTAGTGCTTCCTTTTCCTTTTCATAATATGAGGGAACACTGCCTTTACTACTTTGGGAAAGATTGAGCCTCATTGGTCCATAACAACATTAATAATGCAACCTAAAGGCATCCAATTGTAGGAACCCTTTCTTTCTTTGAGATTGCTTTGTGCTTCATTCTTCTTGAAACTTGTTGTAATGAGTTCTTTGTAGACTAAATATATTTTAGTCTTATTTAGTTAAACAGGATCATGTTGTACCTCTATAAATTGCTATGGCACTGGTGCAAAATGTCTCTTTCAGTTTCAGGGAATGGGAGACCATGTTGAAGTGGGTGACTTTTCTAACACACTACTTAGAAATTTGTCATAAGCATAATTTTTTTTTGTTGAAAAATTCAATTCTATTGCTACTCACAACCTGTGGCTTTTGTCTGATTTGAAAGCAACCCTGATGTTATGCAGCCAACCATAATATAAGTTTCCAGTGATGTCAAGGATTGCAAAGTGGAAGCTTGAGAAGACAAAAGTAAAAGTCATTTTCCGGCTACAATTCCATGCTACACATGTAAGTAAAATTTCTGCAACTGCAAAACATTTCCATGAGCTTGATGATCTTGCTTTCTTTCGTATTCAGTTTTAGATTGTAAAGAAATGATTGGAATAGGAAAATTTCCAGTTAGATTAGGCAAATACTATTAGGCCTGTTAACTTAGTTTATTTTTTTAATATTGAAGTAAAATAGATTCCAAATTTTGTTTCATATTCTGTTTCTACCTTTCTAGTTAACATTATAATAGATTTTTTGGTACATGTTTATTTTTCATGAAATGAAGTTTTTGGTTGGGTTATGTGATTGGTATTGGATATAAGCTTGGTCCTTGTTTAATGAATGTCCTTCGCATAAACCTTTGCACTGGTGGAGTTTGGGAAAGGATCTGAAGAATAGGTAGAATATATAAGAAGAGTTTATGATAATTTGGCAAAGTATGAAGCTGCTATGTGAGAGGGAAACTTTAGTAGTTCATCGTCTTCTTGAATCCTCCTATTTATTCTTCCGATAAGTTAATTACTAAAATGACAATAAATTTATGGGTACCATATGAGAAAAATGTTAGGGCCAGGTATTCAATTCTTTGTTTTCTGGATGGTGAAAAATGTGCTTCTTTATATGGTTTTTTCCCCCCTTAATATTTCAGATAATTGAATGGACACTAGTGCTGAAGTAATATGTACCTCTGTCCTCCCTTTTGATAATGAGCATATTTTCTGCTGCTGTTTCTTTTAACAACTGCTGAAACTCAGCTTTGTTGTTCTCTCACTAGCATTTTTGCCTTTTCCTCATTGGATTTTATCCTTGGTATTAAATGGCTGGGGGATTCCTATGAATCAAGTATACCTCTTGATGTGTGTTTGAGGTAGACTTGTATAATATTCTGATTCTGGTCCCCATGTTTATTTCATGATTTCATTGGAATGACATTGTGATTAATTTCATGATTTCCTAGATTTTGCTTCCAGCCTGCCTTTGTGCGTGGAATTGCTTGTGATAACATGTTGTTGCATATTTCGTAAGTTAATTTGATAGGTCCTCTACATTACATTACAAATTTATGCAGTCATTTTCTAGCTTGCTTCATTACTAATTATATACTTTAGGAAATTCAGCCTGTGTAGATGTGGCATCTATGATGGATGTTTCAAGAGTTTGTCCTGGATTTACTAATTAAGTATACCTCTATGATGATTGTTTGTGTATGGTATTGACTTGTGTATTATTTATTTTTTCTAAATTTCAGTCAGACAAAGCTTCAATGTTAGATGAGGCAATTGAGTACTTGAAATCACTCCAGTTGCAAGTACATGTATGTCATTCTTATCTTTTTTCTCAGATATAAATGCTTCCTTAGATGGTATTACTACCTGGTCATACTTTTATGTGCAAACCGGTTGAAGTACATTTCCCGTTGTTGAGGATATAACTCCATTCCTAAAGAAAATTGTTGTTTCACTTAATTGTAGGCGTCATGCTTATTCCAGAAGTTTTATAGTCAAAACAATAGGGATAATCATGTTAGTACAGCCATATAGTGGTACAATGTGCCTGCATCATTTTCTTTTTCTTTGATACACAAGTAAAGCATTAAAAGAACCGAAAGGATGAGGCTTAAATGTGCGCCTCCTTCCTTCTCTATGGTTACATGAATCATAAGGTTGCATTGCGATCCTTTGTATATTATTGTCCAATAAAAGAACAAAGGGAAGCAGGCATAGCGATGTGAACTTTGTTTATTTTCCAAAAATTATTTGGTCTTTATATCCTAGGTATGCCAAGATATTGCCACTTAAAAGACAACTTAGGCTTGAATTTCCCCCATAAAGGTTGAATTTATTAGAGAGCATGTTGCTGTGAAGTGTGAACCCCTGATTTGAGTTGGTTTTGTTGACATGCTATTACTCGGAAATTATAGATGATTTGCAAATAATACCTTAAGCTCTAATGAACTTGATTGGTGTCACAATGATGTGTTTATAATGTACTTGAAAACATTTATCTGATCACTATCTTGTTAAGAGCAATTTGTCATTTCAGGCTTTGAGTTACCCTTTCATTTATTTTTGGTTGATATTGTTTCTTATTACCAAAAAATAGCAGCAATTGTCAAATTCATTTGTAGCTTACCACATGCTTGGAGCTTATTGGGCATGCCCTTTCCATTTCTTTTTTGCAGAATGAAGCACTAGCACAGCCAAGTAGTAGCAAGCCATGCACCAATGAATTTTCCTTTTTTTTTTTTAATTAATTATTTGCCCATTACTAACGTGTCAAAAATTGACACGTTAGTAAATGGAAAAAAAAAAAAAAAAAGGAACAAAACCTAACGTGTGTATAATTACCACATTAGTAAATGGAAAAGTATTTGAAAAAAAAACAAAAACAAAACCTAACGTGGGAAAATGACATGTTACCCCAGGGATAATGTGGTATAATTGGGCCACGTTACCCTAGGGGTAGGGTAACGTGTGACATTTTCCCACGTTAGCTTTTGTATTATTATTATTATTATTTTAATTTTTCCATTTATTAACGTGTAAATAGTAACACGTTAGCAAATGGTAACGTGGCACATGTTTTACACGTTAGGAAATTACCATTTCTAACAGACACTTTACTAACGTGTGAAAAACGTTAGCAACGGCACGTTAGGCTCATTACTAACGTGTCAAAGTGCTTAAAACGTTAGTAAATGGGCGTTAGTAATTATTAGGTTTTTTGTGGTGTTAGTGAAGTAGCTTACGGCCTAATTTGACATAGACAACTAAATTGATCCTTATAAAAATAAACATGCATGGAGTTTTTTGCTACCTTGTACTATCATGAGACAATAGGATATACATGGTTAATCCATGTTCTTAGAAGATTCATGAAATGACTAGCTAGTAAAATACAAAGTACACAACAAATTAAATTATGTAGCCTACAACAGGACGCTAAACAATATTGATTCATACTGATTGAGAAGATAATAATGCTTGGGTGTCCACGGATGAAGTTGACATTGTTGATGAAGGAACATCATCCAATGGCTCGTACATTCTTATGGGGACATATTCAAGCTCTTCATAGTTTTGTTGAAGGTTAGGAGCTTTTTCCAACGTTTGAATTGCCTCCAATTCCTTTGCGACTTCTTTCATTGTGGGTCGTTTTTTCCCATTTAAGTTCAGACACCTTTTTGCAAGGTTCGCAACAGCACTAATATCTTCCTTCTTACCTTCCTTCAAAACTTGACTATCAATAATACTAAGCAAATTGTTCTCCTCTATCGATCGAATGAAATTTGTTGCCAAACTTCTGGATTCTTGTGTCCTTGTGGAAGATATTGCTTTTTCTCCAGTTAACAGCTCAGCAAGAACAACACCAAAACTATAAACATCACTCTTTTCTGTAAATTGACTTGACTGGAAATACTCAGGGTCCAAGTATCCAAAAGTGCCATGCACTAGTGTTGTTAAGTGAGTTTGATCAATAGCTATGGTTCTTGATGTCCCAAAATCCGCTACTTTAGCTCTATATTTATCATCTAAGAGTATGTTTGCAGACTTAATATCTCGATGGTAAATGGGCGTGGAAGCTACTGAGTGCAAGTAGAAAAGAGCTCCTGCAACTTCTGTTGCAATTCGTAAGCGCATATCCCATGTTAGTGGAAACTCCTCAACTTGGCCATTGACATATTGAAAAAGAGTTCCGTTAGGAACATATTCATAAACTAGCAGAGGAACTTCTGTCTCCAAACAACATCCAATTAGCTTAACTACATTCCTGTGGTTAATTTGTGAAAGAATGACAACTTCATTAATAAATTCTTCGAGTTTTCCTTCATCAATTACCTTAGACTTTTTCACAGCAACGATTCTTCCATCTGGTAACATGCCTTTGTAAACAGTGCCTTGTCCTCCCTGGCCAAGTATTCTATTCACATTAAAATGATCGGTAGCCTTCTCCAAATCTTTTGAATCAAACAATTTGGTGTGCTCAACATTGGCTTCATGTGAAGATAATTGTTGTTTTAACAATAAACCACCATTTCGTTTGAAGAACTTGTTCTTCTGTTTAATTTTTCTCCTTTTCTTTACCAATTTGTAGGACCACCATCCACCAACAAGTAGAATTAATACCCCAAGGCCACTACTAACACCTGTTTAACACATAGTAATAGGAAAAGATTACTCATTGTAGTAAAATGTTATAGCAATAGTCTTGATTGAGAACGTTGAATTCAAAGATTGGGATGTGAGCACTTTAAGGGATAGGAGTATAATTGAGTGCCATAAGTTTTAGAAAATATATGTACCCATGTGAAGCCCATTTTGATACCTTTAAATTTGTTCGAGAGATGTGCTATAAATGTTTTCTCAAACCATGTGTTTTAAAAGTTTTCTTCAAAATATAATATTAATTATCCTAAAAGAATGTGTATCCAAAACAACTAGAACCAATTAAAACAAGCAAGGTGATCAAAGAAAATCAATCAAAACAATGTGGGACTTTGTTTTCACATTTTGTCGACAAAAATATGAGATTTTTTCGTTTAGGGTGGTTTTTGACTCACTTTTTCAAAAGAAAAATAAAATGGGAAGCTAAACACTTCGATCCAAATAAACATACCTATCGCAATAATGGTCACCCTAACTGGAGCCTTGGTGGGTTTAACTACATGACGGTGACACAAGTAAGACCCATTAGTATTTTCACAGGATTCATTATTGAAACAAGGTGGCTTTAGCCTCTCGCATTCGTTAATATCTGACATGTAAGAAGATAAACAAGGTTAGTATCTAATAAATCAAAAGAAAAATTCATAGTTATTAACTTATTATTAAATCTCTAATTATCTAAAAAACAAAATTAAGAAAATAAGAAACTCAATCATTTAAATTAGAATTATAACATTATTGTGGGTTCAAACTCCTACTCAATAAGCAAGAATATCATGGATAATCCCAAAATTTTAAATTAAAGAAAAATAAGAAATTTAATCATACAGCATGTGCCTGCATTGTAGCAATTTAGCACCGAGAAAGATCCTCTCGATTTCATTATCATGATTTAAAGTTAATGTATCTAATGATTTACATGATTTTACATTATTTAAATTTTTAAAATGTATTAACATTGATTTTATATATATCGTTAGATACATCAATTTTAAATTAATTTATTTAAAATTGAGAGAATCATCTTCCATCCCACATAAAGTGGTCGGAATAAAGCAAGGAATGGTTTTTAAAAGTGACCATCCGCCTAGGGTACGTATATAATACCTAGGTCAATATCTAGTTCTTTTCAATAAATTTTGTACTTATCTAAAAAGATTAAAAAAAAAAGGTACTTGTAAGATATTTAATGATAAAACATAAAATATGATAGAAAAACAAACTAAAACAAAAAATAAAATAAAAAACAAAAAAAAAAAGAAAATAAAAAGTAAGTACAAAGCTTCTCTTTGTCTAACTAAACTGAATGATCTACCAAAAAGGTCTTTTATTATATCATTAAATTTATCAATTTTTTTTTTTCAGGTTCACGCGCGTGTAATCAACAGTACTACACAATAAAGTTTGTACTTGTGGTCTGCGCACATACTTGTATATGAAGTCACAAGGCATGCTATGGGGACGTTGTGACGCTTACATATGCATACGTGTTGTACAAGTGTTAATTCATAGAACTAGCTATTTAATTAAAACATATAAAAATGGAAAGAAAAAAAAAAAAATTAAAAGTTAAATAAGTACCTTGACATCCATGTAGAAGATAGGGATTTCCTTCAAAGCCATTTCTGCAAGAACATGAATAAGTCCCGTTCCAGTATTCATCGAACAAAGAAGAAGAATAATTAACAATTCTAGAATCACAAACGTAGCTTGGGTAGCTATGATTAGCGGTGGAGGCGGAGCCATGAATATAGGATATTTGAAGTGAGTCGAATGATGCATTAGGAATCCTCCATTCCAACACCACAGGAACGTGCGACATATTAAAGGAGCTCATATTAATTGAACCACGTGTTTGGAACCACTTTTCTTCTACCAAGAATGCAGACTTCCATCCTAAGTAGACACTGTTGTTACTTAGTGGCCTCATACTTGTACTGAAGACACTGAGATCTAAAGGAATTGTGGTTTGGCAACAGTTAATGCCGTTGCAACTACTTGCACTTACCACTTCACTGCGAGTGTCACAAATTGATATGCACCCACCCAAAAGTGTTGTTGAATCACTAATAAATGAACCATTATCATTAGCATATGCGAGCATCATTGAGGCAAAGTTGTCGTAGCCGATGACGATGAATTTGTTCTCGAGCTGGGAGAAGATGAAAGGGCTTTTTGCTAACTCCGTATTTAATTTGCTCTTTGAATCAAATAAATCCCAATCATATGCTAATGAAATGTTGAGCACCTCCAGGTTGAAGCTCCTCAAGAAAGGTTTGGGAGGGCTGAAAGAGTCGTTGCAAACTACTTCAAACCATGGATCAAGGTAGCAACCAACTCCCATTCCAAAAGGAAATGGGATATCGCTAACATTCCCACAGCTTGCTTTTTGGCATGAACTATTAATTGCTTGTCCAGATATTGCATCAAATTTTGAACACAACAACAAAAGGATCTGAAATACCATTTGCAGTTGCACCACCATCTCTCTCTTCTCTTTCTAGGATATTGATGAATTGGCTTGTGAATTAAGAAGCAAAGCCCAAGCCCCTGCTTTTTATAACGTACGCCATTATCTTCATTTTGAAAGTCACCGAGAAATTCTATGGAAGTTGCCAAGAAAACCAAGTTGCCTTTGTCTGTACCGGTAGAGATCGAGAGATGGAGATTCAATTAGGATATGGATAAAAACTTCAAATAAATATCTCATGTAATTTTAAAGAAATTATAAATTCTCAAATTATAAAATTTAGGTTATTTTTAAACATTGAAACGCTTTGAAATGTCACTTATTTAAAATGTGGCATGTTACAGTTGAGAATTAAGTATATTTTTATCAAATTCTTGCTTTTTATGTTATTAAAAAAAAAAAAAAAAAAAAGAGTCAAAAACTGTCTTCTTGTTCTATGAAGAATAAGGCTTATGAGAAGAAAATTTTTTCTTGCTGCCTTCATGATAAGTGATAACATACCACTTTTTTAATTGGTAGTATTTACAAAGCGTGTTAATGCTTTAAAAAGGTCCAAATTGTGTAACTTAAAAATCTACAATTTCTTTAAAATAATTGCAAAGAACCATAATCCCCAAAACTTCATAGGAGACTTGGAAGTCAACTTGGCTCAGCCTAATCAGCAAAGCTTTTTCTTTTCCTTTCTTACTATTCATCATCATTTTCCAAAAAATTTAATATAAAACATTCCAACTTTTTTTCACTTTTTATTATTATAAACAAAACTTTTTCACTTTTTTATATCTCTTTTTCATTTATTTATATCAAACATTCTTACTCTTTTTTTTTTTTTTTGTTTTTTACATCAATTACAGTGTTTAAGGAAAATGATTTTTCCAAACAAAACAAAGCCTCAAAATGGTCCTTCTTTTCACTAAATAAAACTGGATTATGTAGGCTAAAGGCATATTTGAGATTATTTAGGCTAAAGACATATTTTATCTTATAATAATCCATGTTTTAAATGAGTTTTTCAACCAACTTTTAATTAATTAATAAATCAAGGGTTCATTGAGAGTGCTCTTACCAACAATTCTTTGTAATCGTCGTTGCATTTAAAGTCACAAATAAGTAACTTTTTTTAAAAGAAATATATACAATTTTAATTAGTAAACGAAATACTTATATATAAGTTTATAAAATATATACAATATTTGACTATACGTAATTGATATTTCACAATATTTCATTGTAATTGACGATTACAATGTTGTCCACCATTCTATCAATTTCCTCCCATGTGGCACGTGAACATCAGAGGAGGGTAAGGAAGACTTTGAAAATCAAGTAAACCATTATTGTCTACTACTTTAATATAATCCAAAACGCGTCTAGTCTTGTCTGAATGATAATAAAAAAGTAGATGACGAATTATTGAGCTTTCGGAGGCCGAATTATATGTGGTGGTGATATAACTATATATTAAACAAAATAAAAGTAGTAGGAATATAATTTCTTTTATTTATTTCTTTGATTGATGACAGCACATAAATGACCAATTCACTGGTTTTAATAATAATAATAATGATGATGATGATTATTATTATTGAAAACAGGAATAAAAAAAAAAATCAATAACATTAATCATCATGTCAATAAGGGATAAAGATCTCAAACAATTTTACTGCTTAAGTTTCTAATAATTCGAGAAATAACTATAAAAAGAATATTTATGAGACCCGCCTATCTAACTGGATATTTTAAAATTTATTTGGCTAAATGAATTTCATACAGACTCTCTCATATTTATTTGGCTAAATATCTCATGTAATTTTAAAGAAATTATAAAATTTAGGTTATTTTTAAACATTGAAACGCTTTGAAATGTCACTTATTTAAAATGTGGTATGTTACAGTTGAAAATTAAGTATATTTTTATCAAATTCTTGCTTTTTATGTTATTAAAAAAAAAAAAAAAAAGAGTCAAAAACTGTCCTTTTGTTCTATGAAGAATAAGGCTTATGAGAAGAAAAATTTTTCTTGCTGCCTTCGTGATAAGTGATAACATACCACTATTTTAATTCGTAGTATTTTCAAAGCATGTTAATGCTTAAAAAGGGTCCAAATTGTGTAACTTAAAAATCTACAATTTCTTTAAAATAAATGCAAAGAACCATAATCCCCAAAACTTCAGAGGAGACTTGGAAGTCAACCTGGCTCAGCCTAACCAGCAAAGCTTTTTCTTTTCTTTGTTACCATTCATCATCATTTTTCAAAAAATTTAATATAGAACATTCTAACTTTTTTTCACTTTTTATGATTATTCAAATAAAAAAATCAATACAAAACAAAACTTTTTCACTTTTTTATTTATTTATATCAAACATTCTTACTTTTTTTTTTTTCTTTTTTTTTTTACATCAATAACAGTGTATAAGGAAAATGATTTTGCCAAACAAAACAAAGCCTCAAAATGGTCCTTCTTTTCACTAAATAATACTGGGGACACACTGTTGATGATCGAGTTTGTGGAAAAATTAGAACGGTCCTTTCTTTTCACTAATTGCTGGGGACAAGCTATTGATGAGCTTGTGGAAAAATTAGAACAGTCCTTTTCTTTACAATAATTGCTGGGGACGAACTATTGATGAGTTTGTGGAAAAATTAAATGAAATGTTGGAATATCGTGATGTACGCAACATATAAAATAATGAATGCATTATTATTATTATTATTATTTTTCCGAAAACAATACGGATCCGGCTTAGGTGCAAACCGGTAGTGCAAAACTACTGCACCATGCTATAACCCAAAACGATCCAGTTTTAGGGTTGTTTTAGGCAATAAAAAATAATATTTTTAAAGTAAAATTAAAAGAAAATTAAAAATTACTAAAGTAATAATATAAAATTAATTAAATAAAATAAGTGATGGTACTTCCGTCTATATTCCATCCAAAATTTAATGGGAAATCACGTCAGCATCATTAAAAAATCAACACGTGTTCATATATTAATTAAAAATACAAAATAAAAATTTTAAAATTAGAACAAAAAAAAAATCCACCATGGGAACCTCTACGAATTAAGCAGCCCCATCTCTCCTGCATCCATGACTGAACAGTTAGGATCACACGGGAGTTTGTGGTGGACCCAGAACGTCTTCATAGGGTAAATCGAAAAATCCTTACGTGGACTTTTTAGTCACGAAAATGCCCCACCTCCCTGCTTCTTCGCAATTTCACAAACATTATATCGGAAAAAGTTTTTATAGACCGAGTTGGAGAAAGTTTTTTTAATCTAGTTTAGAAGAAAGCTTTGTCTAAGGTAACCATGGTAACACATGCCCGTAACCATGGTAACACATGCCCACAAGAAACTGCTTATGAAGAGGAGTCTAGACAATAGAAACTGCATATGCTATTTCAAGACCAATTAAGTCATAACCTAACCCAACATCATCAAGATAAATGATTTCCAAGGCAAAGTAATTATTCAGCTTTGTTACTAAATTTTTAATGCAACGCCTTGTAATTGATATTGTTTAAAGCATAACATTTACAATATCCTCACCAAAATAACATGTTTTTGTAAACTTTTCCGTGTTTTCCACTTGGACTGCAGTGTGGATTTTCATTTTCGAGTAATTTCCACAAATTTGTTGCAAGTTTGATAAACACAAAACAGCCAATCAAGTTGGTGATATTGGCCATTCATCCAAAGATGGAGGTGAGTTAGACCCCTAAAAGTCATTGCAATATTGATTGCCGAAAATGTCTAAACTCCAAGTCTTCATGAACATCGATCCTATATAAAAAAAAAAAAAAAAAAATGAACGACCTTGTAATTGGTAAAACTTTAGACAACTTCCTCGTCCTATCAAGACAGATTTTTTAAAATATATATATATATATATATATATATATTTCTTATTCATTATTAAATTTATTGGATTCAATAATAATGAATTAAAATAAATGCAAAGCAGTCTATATGAACGAGATCTGTCATTTCAAATGAAATGGATAATATCATTTAGTGTAAAACGGTAATATTATATATTTAGTCTTCAACTTTAATGTTAAAGCAATAATATCCTCATTTTACACTAAAATATTATGTCATTTCATTGAAATTCATCAAGGATTCAAGATGGGGGATTCTTTACTTTATAAATTAATTAACTCAGTGCCATACGGATTCTTCATTTTTCTTTAATTAATTCCAATGCCCCATGCCCATAATCATATACGTTTTCACTCTTTTCATTTTGCACCCCCCCGGCGTTCCTTTCACTTTTTCATTATTTTTAACCCCAATATTAGGTAGATTTTTATTTTTTTATTTTTAAATAAAACTCTTTGATTTTATCATATGTTTAGAAATTCCTTAAAGAAGAACTATAGTGAACTGCTTCTTCGGATCCTCCACAAATTTTTTCTATCTAGGCCGGATCCTCTAGAAATTAACGAGTAGAAAATTTATTCTCTCTGAATTTGCTAAAAAGGATGAAATATACTTTGCTTTCTTTAATTTCAATTTTTTCAAAAATCAAATCAACATATTTTTAGAGCTTTTTTTTTTTCTTCTTAAAAATTAATATTTTATTTTATTTTTATATTGTATCAATTATTTTTTTAAAAAAATATCACAATAAATTTTTCCGTGAGCATGTAAAGCTTAACAACCAAGAAAGTTGGGCAAATAGTCTCCACTCTCCAGGGAGGTCAGATGGGAGTTTTTAAGTGGGAAAAGTTATCGGGGCTGGTGGACCCGACGTCTTCATAGGGTAAATCCATGTCACGCGTGCATTGACTCTTTAGTCACGAAAACTCCCCCACCTCCGCTTCTTCGCAATTTCGCAAACATCCCATCGAAAAAAGATTTTCCCCGACCACATAAATGGTCATTGACAATAACTAATGACTCTTTACGACCACAAATCCTTGATATCGCCGCTTGATGGTCATCGGTCAAAAACCACCTTCATCGTGAGCTACACGTTGTTGCTATTAGCCACGAAGACTGTGACTTCATGACTATATATATATATATATATATATATATATATATATATAGCTCCCATACTAGCGATAATTTAATATATAGTTTTCATGTTAGTCACAGAAACAGCTGGCTGTTTCATTTTTAATCAGCTTTTTAAATTTTATTGTTAGCTCAGATTTAATTAAAAAAAAAAAAATCCATCAAGCTTTCTATATCTATTTTAAGACTTGTCAAACCTCTCACCACATTTGAGAACAAATTCTTTCTCTATTGCTCCATTTTTTTTATGTTTTTATATTTTCCCTCACACTTTATCTCTCTCACTTTTATAGGTTTGTGAAGATGCTTTTGAGAATAAAAAATGAACGAAAATAGAATAAAATTTTTATTTAGATAGAATAAAGTAAATTTTAGATGGTTCATTATTTAATACTTTTGCATGACTGTTAGTTAAACTAGAAAAAAAAAAAAAAAAAAGTTTTTCAACCAACTTTTAATTAATTAATAGATCGAGGGTTCATTGAGAGTACTGTTCTTACCGACAATTCTTTGTAATCGTCGTTGCATTTAAGGTCGCAAATAAGTAACTTTTTTTAAAAGAAATATATACAATTTTAATTAGTAAACAAAATATTTATATATAAGTTTATAAAATATTTACAATATTTGACTATACGTAATTGATATTTCACAATATTTCATTGTAATTGACGATTACAATGTTGTCCACCATTCTATCAATTTCCTCCCATGTGGCACGTGAACATCAGAGGAGGGTAAGGAAGACTTTGAAAATCAAGTAAACCATTATTGTCTACTACTTTACACCGGAGCTTTCTATATAATCCAAAACGCGTCTAGTCTTGTCTGAATGATAATAAAAAAGTAGATGACGAATTATTGAGCTTTCGGAGGCCGAATTATATGTGGTGGTGATATAACTATATATTAAACAAAATAAAAGTAGTAGGAATATAATTTCTTTTATTTATTTCTTTGATTGATGACAGCACATAAATGACCAATTCACTTGTTTTAATAATAATGATGATGATGATTATTATTGAAAACAGGAATTAAAAAAAAAAAATCAATAACATTAATCATCATGTCAATAAGGGATAAAGATTTATTGGGAAAGTCTCATATTACTTAAGTATTAAGAAAATTGACCATTTATAAAAGGGAGGGGAAATCTTAATCTATAAGCTAGCTTTTGGGTTGAGTTAGGTTCAAATACCATTTTCTTGTTATGGTATCAGAGCCAGGTTTGGACCATCATCTCAATTGGTTTGGCCCATCATCTTCCTTTGCTACACGTCTTAAGTCTGTCAAAAACACGTGTTTAGCTTCACCCAATTCGCTATGGCCCATCATCTCCTATTATGTTCACGTGTTGGCTTGGATGTTTCGTGATTTATAAAGGGATTCTTGTTAAGATCTCAAACAATTTTACTGCTTAAATTGCTAATAATTCGAGAAATAATTGTAAAAGAATATTTATGAGACCTACCTATCTAACTAGATATTTTAAAATTTATTTGGCTAAATGAATTTCATAGAGACTCTCTCATAATTACTACTCAAATTGTTAACAACTTGGACAAAAAAAATTACTAAAAATCTCAATCTATAAAGGAATTCTCCATTTCAAATGAGTCAAGTAGAAACATCTGCTTCAACAATTTCCGTCTTCACTTGTCGGAAGAAATTTCAATGATTCAAAATACCCTTAACACGAGAGAATCCCATGAGGGAATCCCACGAGGCTTGAGCGTTGGGTTTACGTTTTGGTTGGAAACTGACGGCCATGGTAAGTTTGAATTGGCACCATTTCCTTTGGAATATTACATTACGTTGTTCATGTTGGCCAACTGCTGTTGTCTATTCAAAGGGCATGGAGGTGACAAGGTATTCTAATGCTCATATGCATTTATTTTAAGAATGAGACAAAGTTTTCCTCTACACTTGTTGGAAGAAATTTCAATGATTCAAAATACCCTTAACACGAGGGAAGCCCACAAGGCTAGCTTGAGTGTTAAATGGTTTGCTTGACTTGTCAAAAAGCATTTAGACGCGTTTTGGTTGGAAAATGGAAGAAGGATCCTCTCCCGTTGAATTAACTAGAGAAAAGCCGGTCCCTTCTGAAGGACAGAATTATCAAAAAAATTATAATATGACAATTTACTCTTCTAAATGAAGGGATTGGTTCCTCTCCAATTTAATTCAACTGGAAATAATCCCTTTAATTCCTAAAAAATGACCGTATGTTGTGCATGTTTGCCGATTGGTTTGACGAGAGTCAATTTTGCCAATGAGAGAAGGGCATGATGATGAGGTGTACGTGGTGTGGCCTCGATGAGTGTTTTTCAGTGTACAAAACATATAATTATAATTACGCGAGATTACGAAAAATAAAATGATAATCATTTTATTGAGCCCAGTTAAAGTCTAAGGAGTTCAAGATCTTTTTTTTTTTTTTTTTCTCAGGATCTAGACACCGGAGATTATTGAATACATTAACCATAAAAATGAAAAATAATTTACATGTTACATTTATATATTTTAAACGTTAATTATTGTTGTTAAATCATTTAGTTATTTATTTATTTTATTAGTTATATTCTTTAATAATTTTTTTAACCAGGGCTTGTAACACTAGATTGCATCAAAGAACTTCCATTTTCTGTTGACTGGGATCCATCCCTTCCATAAAAACTAGAATGATCAGTTGCAGTCTCGTATCGAAGTTTACCTCGCAGTCCAGTATATATTCCAACATCATTATTCAGCCCTTCTGTCTCAAGGCTATGGTTAACATCCATTGATCTAACAAATCCTGAAGCACCATATCTCTTAAATTTTTTATCATCTGCATCTATCTGTGCACTATCTGCAGAATGTGCATTAGAATATTTCACTGAAAACGGAGGAGTAACAATTGTGTCATTTAAAGAACCTTGTTCATTTTTAAAGGGAAAACCGATTGCTTTGGTATCATTGCCAGTTACTGCAGCAGAGGGTCCCATAACAGTTTGAGCAGGTTCATCAGATGTGCCAGTTCCATCAGAATCTGTACGTCGTACAGGTTCAGTTGCCAAAGGCTGTTTCTGATGGGGCCTAATGTCAAAAGCATGATCTGGGCTGGCAGAAGCAGCCTTTTTTGCTTGTTCCACTGCTTTTTTCTTACGGAACTCCTCCCAGTGCAAGATAAGTAAAGACAAAATGTGAATTTTGACCAAAAAAACAAAAAAAAAAAAAGTTCCTGGTAATATATTTAGAATCGTAACTCAAATTAAAAGGAAATGATCGACAGAAATTACGGAAAAAAATTTATAATAAATAAAAGAGACCTCATGTAACACTCATCCATCTAAAAAAAAATCTCAGGTTACATGCAGATGCAAACACGAGTAGTAGATAAAATTACAGGTTTACGTGTTGCAGAAAATTGGAAATAAATAAAGCTCATATTTAACAACCAGGACCATGAAAACCTGACATTAAGCTTCGAAAATAAGCACAAGTGCACAAGCTATAACAAGATAGCACATAATCTAAGGTACATTCCACAAGAAGTTTCTAGATAACAACAGAAGTCCTAAGGTTTATCAAATTATATTGCAAAGTCATCATCCAGCCACCCCATATAAGACTAATCTTGTTCTGATGCACTAACGTGATCCATAAAAGGGTAGATTGTTCAAAATAGGTCTCAAATTCTGTTAAACATCAAATCACCTCTAATTTGTAGTTGAATTACAATACACAAGTTTACATTCAAAACCTTTATATAGGCCAAGATATATCTTTGAATCTATTGCTCCATCTCAGAATCACAGGTATCACTTCTACGCATGATCTGGTTTGTTTGTTTATCTACTTGTTAAGGTTAAACTCCTAGTCAAAGAGCCAACATGGCCATTTCTATTAAATATTTGGACACAGACTCCAAGAGAAATGTTAAAATCCTTTAAAACATTTTTTCTTTGTATTTATAAATATTAAGTTATAGTATTTTAGGCTCTTACGGATAGTCCAGATAATAATAATAATAATAATAATTTTAAGTATATGATCTTATATTTCCCTATTTTCTTCAACATCTCCCCCTCCTGGGATTCAAAATATGATTTGGGGTGAACTTCTTGAATGAATCACCATCAAATCTTTCTTCTCACAATGTCAACTCGTAGACAGTGATGCCTCTTATAGGCTCTAGCCATGCTCATTTTTTCACATGTTTAACATCTTACTGCAGTTAGCAACTCTATTATAGAAGCTGGCGATGATTAGTTTCATTAATTTGTGCAATAGATTAAACCATATTCCAGGAAAATAGACTTAACTACCTAGCTCTGGCATGCGGCATTATTCCACCACCACATACTTCTGCCACTCAGGTGAAACAATGACAGAACCATATTGTGATAGTTTGACTAAGCAAAGTAGACACCTGGTTGCCCCTTTTGTTTTTTTCATTATTAATAAGTAGCTATTTAGTAAGGAAAAAAATATGGGTAAAGAAAGCAGGCAGTGTACTGTAGTGCCCCCTCCAAAATGACAGATTGATAAAAAAAAAAAAAAAATCTAGAAAAAACATGACAAGCGGTCATCAGTAGGCATCCACTGAAACAACGAACTTAAAAACAACTGCTTAATCCTACAAAGGGGCAGCTCATCTCCCCCCCAAAATCCCCCTATTCCTGTCATACCATGACCACCACAAAAGACACAAGGGAAAATCATTGCAAAGCTTTCTATCCCCACAATGCCCAAGCTTCCACCTCCAAAAATAAAGTGTAAAGTACAACAATTTACTCTATTCATCATAACCTATTTAACACACACACACACACAAAAACCACGCGTAAATACTAGGAAAAACATGCCACATGCAACAGGGAAAGAAGCAAACAAGTACGCCATTTAGCTACTCTTCTTGTACTTACAACACTAATCCCCAATAAATCCTCTTAATCAAACTATCCATAGTAAGAATTTATTTGTATGCCACAGTCCAAATACAAAATGCAACTTTATGAGATGTCATTGATCACCAAATAGCCATCCACCCTAACCCATACCGAATGCAATAACTCAAAAAAGGGCTTCACAGAGAAACCTGGTTGAACCAGTAGAGACACTATAGCTCAACTCTTTTAATTTTTCTATTCCAAGTTGTTGAAACAAGTGGCTCATATTCTATTAAAGGCCCATTGGGTGTAATTAGTTTATGTGGGCCTGGGGAACAAATAAGTTGTGGGGGGTATTTTGGGATTTTCCAAAATACTTATAATTAGGGTTTGCCTATAAATATGTTATGTTGTAACCCTAAATTATTGAATAGAAATATATAGCATCTCTCTCATGGGCGTGGGCAAATTGCCGAACCACGTTAAATCTGTGTGTCTCTCTCTCTTGATCTCTCTCTTTTAGATCTCATATATTGTTCATCATTATTGTGCGTGGTTACAACAATTGGTATCAGAGCCTAATCATACGATGGCTGGGATTGGCACATCTTACGCAAAGTTCGGCGTGATGAAGTTCGATGGATCCGGAAATTTGGGTTATGGCGAGACGTGTCAAGATTTGTTGGTGCAACAAGGGATGGTGAAGGCGTTATATGGGTCAAAACCGGAAGGGATGGCGGACATAGATTGGAAGGAACTTGAGGCCAAGCGGTGGCTACTATTCGGCTTTATGCAGGAGATGACGTGATGTATCATGTCATGGACGAAGAATCTCCGGCGATTTGGTTGAAAGCTGGAAAGTCGGTATATGTCAAAATCGTTGTGAACAAGCTCTATCTAAAAGCGGCGGTTATGCGGCTTGAAGATGGCGGAGGGTTCAGATCTGAGCCAACACATCAACGTATTTAATCGGATAATCGGTGATTTGAAGAGGGTTGATGTGAAGTTGAGAAGCGAAGACAAAGGCGTTGATCTTTGTTGAATTCACTCCCAAGTTCTTCTACATATGAGAATTTGGTTACAACTCGACATGGGGAAAGAGTCCTTGGAGTTAGAGGATATTACAGAGCCCTATTGGCTTTTCATCAAAGGAAGAAAATATTGATGAAAATTCCCAAGGAGAAGGGCTAGTTGTAAAGGGTAACCATGACCGTGGAAGAAGCAATAACAGGGTGAGTCGAAGGCAAGAATTCTCGGTCAAAGTCCGGAGGAAGGACATCAATTGTTTTAAGTCACGGAAAGAAAGGGCACATGAAGCGGGAGTATCGGTGGAAGAAGAAAAAGGATAGCGAGAATGAAGGTTCCTCAAAGTCTGCGAGCGTGGTGGAAGTCAATTCGACGATCTTGATGGTGATATGCTTTCTTGCATCTAATTGAGCGCAACTGTGGATTCTTGGATTACGGACTCGGCATGTTCTTTTCACGTGGCGTAGCGAGATTGGTTTGACACCTACAATTGATTAATTACGGTATAGTTACTATGGGTAATGGTGCACATTGCAAAATTCGGCATAGGTAATATTAGAATTAAAATGTTTGATGGTGTGGTTAGAGCGTTATGTGATGTTAGACATGTACGAAGTGGAAAAGAATTTAATTTCATTAGGCACCTTAGACTCAAGCGGTTATGGTTATAAGTCTATAGGTGGAGTAATGAAGGTAACTAAAAGTGCGATGGTAGTGATGAAGGGACAGATAAATTCAAAGAATATCTATAAAGCTTAGGAAATACGATTGTAGGTGGAATTACCTCTGTAGAGTCTGAATCTGATTGTACTGTTTTGTGGCATATGCGGTTAGGTCATATGAGTGAACAGGGCATGTTAGAGCTTCATAAGAAAAATCTATTGAAGGGTGTCAAAACATGTAAACTTGACTTTTGTAAGTTCTGTGTTCTGGGGAAGCAGAATAGGGTACAATTCAAGACAGCCACACACAAGACAGAGGGTATTATGGACTATGTTCATTCTGATGTATGGGGACCAGTGAGAACAGCGTCACGAGGAGGACATATGTATTTTGTCATCTTTATTGATGATTTTTCAGAAAGGTTTGGGTGTACTTCATGCGGCACAAATCGAAGCGTTTGCCAAGTTCAAGTTGTGGAAAGTCAAGTGGAGAACGGGGGAAGAAGGTTAAGTGCCTCGACGGATAATGGCACCGAGTACACAAACGATGAGTTCAGAGATTTTTTGTGAGCATGGTATAAAGAGACACTTCACAGTTACAGACACCTCAACAAAATGGTGTGGCGGAAAGGATGAATAGGTCGATTGCGAGAGAACAAGATGTCTCGGGTTGAATCTTTGGACTTGCAAAGATTTTTTGGGCGAAGCGATTAGTATGGCATGCTACTTGATAAACAGGTCACCAAGGCAGCACTAGATGGGAAAGTTCAGAGGAGGTGTGACGGGTAATGAGGTAGATTACTCTGGTTTGAGAGTATTTGGTTGTCCGACCTATGTGCACATACCTAGTGAAGAACGGTCAAAACTTGATCCAAAGTCTAGGTGTATCTTTCTCGGATATGGGAAAGGGGTTAAAGGTTACAAGTTTTGGGATCCGACGGCAAACAAGGCGGTGATCATAGAGGCGTGGTATTTGTGAAAATTCCATGTTGAAAAGTACTCGGGGTAAAGCGGAGTGCGAGCGAAGCGGTGATAGCGGGTGGTGCAGGTGGAGTTAGAGACTCACATGCGGGAGAACACTTCTCGAGTGCAGAGACTTCTACTTGAGTTGGCGACATCACAGTATAGCCACGGACCTAGGCGCCTTTCTCGGACCACCAATCAGTGCGGTTTTGAAGACATGATTTCTTATGCACTTGTTATTAGTAGCGGAGATCCTACCACTTTTCAAGAGGCTGTCAATAGCCAAGAGAAGAGTAAATGGATGGGTGCTATGGCAGAGGAAATGGAGTCTTTGCATAAAAATCAGACATGGGATTTGGTGGAGCTCCCAAAGAGAAAGAGGAAGATAGGGTGCAAATGGGTGTTCAAGAAAAAGGAAGCAGTATCAGAAAAAGGGGGAGAAAAGTTCAAGGCTCGCCTAGTAGCAAAAGGTTATTCACAGCAGAAAGGGGTTGATTATGAAGAAATATTTTCCCCAGTGGTCAGACATACTTCCATCAGAGCAGTATTGGCGTTGGTAGCCCATTATGACATGGCTTTGGAGCAAATGGATGTGAAGACAGCTTTTCTTCATGGTGATTTGGAGGAGCAGATTTACATGGAGCGAGCAGGAAGGGTTGATCAACACAGACGGGAGCACTTGATGCAGTAAATTGAAGAAGTCACTTTATGGGTGAAGCAGGTCTCAAGCGATGGTATAAGCGATTTGACTCCTACATGATCAAGATTGGCTGGAAGATGTGAGTATGACTGTTGTGTGTGTATATGAGGAGCCTTGATGATGGCTCATTTATTTTCTGTTACTATATGTGGATGATATGCTTATTGCAGCAAAGAGTATAGTGGAGGTCAACAAAGCGAAGGTTTTGTTGAGTAGAGAATTGACATGAAGGATTTGGGCGACTAAGAAGATTCTTGGGATGGAGATTCGAGGGACGAGATGCCAAGAGATTGTGGCTATCTCAAGCGGTTATGTAAAGAAGGTGTTGGAGAGGTTTAGCATGGAGAATGCAAAACCGGTAAGTACACCTTTGGCGAATCACTTCCACTTGTCTACCTCACGGTGTCCAAAACAGTTGAAGAAAGCGAAGACATGTCAAAGGTCCCATATGCCGGTCTGGGGTGTCGATGTATGCTATGGTATGTACCGGGCAGTTGGCTCATGCGATGGCGTGGTGAGTAAGTACATGGCAAATCCGAAACGACATTGGAATGCGATTAAGTGGATTTTCAGATACTTGAAAGGTACTACGGACTACGGCATCACTTTTGTCGACAAAGAGTGATTTGTCGATTGTGGGATATGTGGATCACAGATTATGCGAGGACTTGGATGACGGAAGATCGACCACGGGTTATGTGTTTACTCTTGCGGGAGGACCCATATGTTGGAAGTCTATGATCCGATCCACGGTTGCAATGTCCACGAGGCGAGTACATGGCGGTGAAGCCGCAAAGGAAGCTTTTATGGCTTTACGAGGTTAGTCAAAAGAGCTGGGTATTCACAAGTTGGAGTTCCGTTGTATTGTGACGATCAAAGTGCCATTACTTGGCAAAGAACCGGTGTATCATGCGAGAACCAAGCACATTGATGTGAGGTTTCACAAGATCAGGGAATTGGTTGCTCTGGTGGTGTTACTTGAGAAGATTCACACTTACGAGAATCAGCGGATATGTTGTGAAGCCTATTACATGAGACAAGTTCAAGCATTGCTTGGACTTGATAAATGTATCCAGTGCTAGAAAGGAGAGGAGAGGGCGACTAAACTTATCGATTCGGTGGAGGCCCAATACTTGATTATCTTCAAAGAGGTGAATACTGCCAAGGTGGAGATTGTTGAAACAAGTGGCTCATATTCTATTAAAGGCCCATTGGGTGTAATTAGTTTATGTGGGCACAGGGAACAAATAAGTTGTGGGGGTATTTTGGGATTTTCAAAATACTTATAATTAGGGTTTGCCTATAAATATGTTATGTTGTAACCTAAATTATTGAATAGAAATATATAGAGCTCTCTCCTGTGGGCGTAGGCAAATTGCGAACCACGTTAAATCATGTGTCTCTCTCTCTTGATCTCTCTCTTTTAGATCTCATATATTGTTCATCATTATTGTGCGCGGTTACAACACAAGTCTCTATCTAAACTTTTTGTATGTAAGACAACCCATTAAAAAGAGGTCAAGAGGGATATTTACGAACAATTTGTTATAAATAATGAGGCATTGTCTATTACTTCAAAAATTAAAAAAAAAATCTCCGTGCTCATTATTTAGAAGTAACACAATACTCCAGCCGAATGACGTCAACTTAGTCCTAGTCAAACAAAGATGGCCTTCCAAAACTGGAGCTGTTTGTAAGAGAGTAGTTGACATCAATCTTAGTCCTAGTCAACTTTAAGCCGAATGACAAGTTTTCTGCAGCATAGCACAAGCTTCGAATCCAATGAGATGATAGTGAAGTTGCAAGTTCAAATCCAATGAGATGACAAAAAATAGTACCCCATTCTAGTTAAACCATAACACATGCAACAGTGAAGTCGCATGTTCCAACCCAGTTTATAAAGCATATTAAAAGCTGAAGAACAAGAGAGACAGACAGACAAACACAGTTGATTAAGTCTAAATTGAGACCTTCAGCTCTGCTTCTAAGCGCGACACACTCGTGAAACAATGTAAATCCAATGCTCAATCAGACAGTCATTACGGTACGAATAATTGAAGTTATCATGAACTCGACAGGTTGTATATCAAAGCACTTTTCATTTCAACTAACCAATCAAGCAAAGGGTAATGCAATGCAGCTTGATCGTCAAAATTTTAACCCATACCGGCAACGAAAGATCTCTACGAATTCATATACAAGAATTCTCGTTGTGCATAACAAAGACATGTACATAGCATCATCCACCAACGCATGCACAAAAATATACAACGATTGACACATTGATGAAATTCCAAACCCCATTTGAAAATATACATACACAATTCAAAAAGAAAAATGAAGACGGAAAAATACCCGGCGCTTTCCAGCTTCCAAATGCTCCTGTTTCCGCTGCACCTGAACCGAAGCCATTCAGACCCAACAGACCCCCAAAAACTCCGAAAATTCACATTCAATTAACCATCTCCCTCATAAAAAAACCCTAATCAAGCGGCGCCAACACCAAGATTTTCGAAAATCCTCATCAAAGCCCTACGAAACAAACCATAGAGATCAATCAGTTTCGGAAATCATACAAAATTCGAAGTGATCAACGGTCGGGCAACTATTTGAAATTTCGAAAAACAAGAAAGAAAATGTTGCGCTGTTTCAAGCCCCAGTGCCCTATCCGATCGGAGAGGAGGAGCTGTGTGTGAAAATCATATTTGGTTCTTGCAGATCTCCTCGCTTCTCTGTCTCTCTCTCTCTCTGTGTGTGCTTGTTTTTCAATTTTACACTTTTTTGATATTTTTTCGGTGGGTGATAAAGTTTCCGGGCGTTACATGCAAGTGACGTGTAGGGAATTTGAATACGAAGTGTAATTTGGCTCCGTTTGTTAGATCTCTTTGTATACGTGTCATTGGTTAATTTATGGTGCTTGCGTATTAGCGCCCCAGACTCTCCATGACAGGCACAAGTCAATGATGGTGGCTAAATTAAATGTCGGTTTTTGGACATTCGAACAAAAAGAAAACCAATTCATCTACTAAATTTTTTTAATTGGTTTTTAAGCTTCCTTTTTTGTTCTATTTATTAGGGGTGTAAAGGCAGATGGTTAAATAATAAATACGCTATTATTCTCTTATAACCATCTTAGTTAATAAGCTAAGTTATATAATATATTTTGATAATTATAATTATAATAATATTTATACACATAACTTAATCAATTGACCATTAATGATTAAATCTCATTTTGATTTTCAATAATTAAATCACAAATTGAGTATTAATATATTATCACTATAATTTATATGATTATATCACATGATCAATTGATCATTAAATTTTATATATATATATATATATATAATATGACTCAAAAGTTATAAGTCTATAAGTTAATCATATGATTCATATTATTCATGTATAATGATAGTATGATACTTACAATTAAATTAAACAATGTGTTACCTATAATCACAATTGAATTAAAGTATTATTAGATACTTTATACTTAGAAAACATATATCACATTATCTTAGATTCTTAGATCTAAGATAATTTTATTATATTAATATGAATTGTGATTTGTGAGATAATATGATCATTTAATTTAAGTATAAGTGTATGACCATTAGATCATTAGGAATTTACGACTTAGAAGTTTGAGCATTATCATTAGATAATAAGTTCAATTCCAAAAAAAAGACTAGTAAATATGATAATAATTTAAATCATTAATCATATGATCTAATTTAATGAGATCATATGATTATATAATATTAAAGACATAAGTTTGTAATTAAATAAAATATTTTTGAAACTGTATATATTTATATCTTCTAGCATTTATTTATTTAATTTTTCCATATATATATATATATTTATATTGTCTATTTTATATTAATAATAATAATGAATTTCACATCAAAGCGACGTCAGTTTTGAGAGAAAAACGCATTAAGGGTTAGGATATGGATTTTTATCTTATTCTCTTCTCCTTCCTATCTCACTCACGCTGTTAGTCGTCTCTCTCTACAGACTCTACCTCTGGACCATCTTTCTCTCATCACCTTTTTCTCTCTAACTTTCTCTATCTCGAAGTTTTAATGTTTTATTTGTATAATTTAATATATATATATATTGTCTATTTTATAGTAATAATAATAAGAATGAATTTCACATCAAAACGACGTCAGTTTTTAGAGAAAAACGCATTAAGGGTTAGGGTATGGATTTTTATCTTATTTCTTCTCTTTCCCTATCTCACTCACGCCGCTGGTGCCTCTCTATAGACTCTACCTCCGGACCGCTCTCTCTCTCTCACCTCTTTCTCTCTAACTCTCTCTATCTCGCAGCTTTAATGTTTTATTTGAACATTTTTTTTTTTTTTATATGCTGTGTTGAACTTCTTTTATATGTTTTATTGAACTTTTTTTATATGTTGTGTTGAACTTTATATATATATATATATATATATATATATATATATATATTAAGCTAACCATGAACTTATGATTTAATATTTTATGATTTTTTTTTTTAAATTTAAAGTAGGTCAAATATTTTTTATTTTTCAATATGAGCTCTTTTTATAGTAATTTGACCCAAGAAGACACTAAAAATACACCAAAACAAAAACAAAACAAAACAAATGAGAATGAAAAATGCTATAATGCTTAAAAAAAAAACCCAAAAAAGGTCCAAAAAGCCCAATTTTAAACAAACGGTTATAGCGGGCGGTTAATTGTTTTACTAACCGCTAACCGCCGACTAACCGCTAACCACCTAGCGGATGCAGTTAGTGAAATTTAATAACCACTAAGGTGGTTACGATTAGCGGTTTTTGCCAATAACCGTTAACCGTAACCGCTTGTTCACCCCTACTATTTATAAGCTAAAATGGTAATTTTTTTTTTTTTTTTTTTTGAAAAATGTAAAGACCAAATACGGCTCCAATCATATAATTACAAATTGATTATTCATTTTTTTTATAACATGAAATTATATATAAATAAAAATAATAATAATAATAATAATAATAAAAGGAAACTTCTCTTCTTCTTTTTTTTTCGACATGAAATGAAACTTCACTTATCCATACAAACTTACTCACTTTTTGCAAACACCTCCATAAATCAAAATCTTTTACTTTAGTATATCGAACTTTGATTTCCTTTCACTTTTTCCCTTCCGTTAGGATTTTTGTTAAATCCTAACTAAAATGTATAAAATTACTAAAATACCTTTAGTTATTTTTCTTATTTAATTTAATTGTAATACTTAACAATATTGAAGTATTTGAAACGAAATAAAAGTTCGATACACCAAAGTGAGAGATTTTAAACAATAAAAAGGTATATGTGAAAAGCACATAAATTCGTAGAAGGTAAATAAAGCTTTTCCTAAAAAAAAATTACCATTCAGCCATAAAAGTATGTTTAGTACGCATAATGAATAATCCTTTGTTTTATATTTTTTATAATGCAATTCTAATTTTACATTTTTAAGTACATTTTTTTTTTAATTCACGTCAAGAGATTGCTAACCCACAATGTATCGACTCTTAACCTATATATTTATACACACACATTTAGTGGAGTACCAAATACAATGTTTCATTTACAAATATAACGTATTGTATTTGTCCATCAATAAAAAAATTTAAAAAAAAAATAATTTTTTTAAAAAAAACCCAATCCCAACATCTTTTCCATGAAATGCTACTATCATAAAATATCCCAAATTGGATTGTGATTGTGAAGTGGAAGCGAGTGAGAAAGAGAAAGCGATAGAGAAAGAAGAGTTGGCGATCATTGGTTTTTTTCTATTACAATTTTCTCAATCATTCTCGTTGGGTGTTTTTGTTTTTGTTGGAAGAATAATATAAGATTTGTTATTCCAACATAAAATGAGTTATTATTCTTCTTATCCAAGGAATATGTATTCCTTAAAACGAGGAATCTGAATAATAAAAAAAAACTAACAAAACAATATAATAACAATTTTATAGGAATACGAGTCTAGTTTACGAGTCCTACTATCCAGCTGCCAAAGCGTCTACCATTTTTTTTTTTCTTTATGTTTATGTTTTTGCATTCTACATGTTTGATGAAATTTTCTTGAGAAAGAGTAAGTTTTTTAGGTTATATTTTGAGATATTTTAGTAATATTAGTTAAATTTTTATGAACTAATATTTATGTTCTATTGCTTCAAAACTCGTTTTTATATTCAAAAATAAAAACTAGGGATGAAAGTTAACATTTTAGGAATGATATCACTCTAAAGGGAATTTGGTCATCCTAAATCTAATGCTAATACCTTAAAACGTTATCTCGATTTTATATACTTTTGCTGATACCAATTTTTTATCAGTGATTGATGGAGAGTCGGAGAACAATGAATTTGATATATAATTTGATCAATTTCTTATCGGTGATTTTCGGTTTAAATTTGGTTGAAGCTTTCTCTTGTAACCTCTTTTCTCTTCAATTAAAAAACAAACAAAAAAATGGCAGACTCGAAAATCTCTAGCTACTCCATTTCACATACTAAACGTTAATTTATACTTTATTTGATTGTTGAGTTAAATTCTCGTGTCTTTTTTTAAGATACCGGTTAATTAGTTGCTTACTGTCTTTGATGATATAAATAAAGAATAAATAAATTCTTGAAAAAGTATTAAAATAGAATAATGAAAGTAAAATCGAAGTTGCCAATTGACTACCGAAAGAGATCAAGAAATGTTGAGAAGGGGCAGTTAACAATGGTAGGATAGAAGACAAAGATGGCGAAGAGGAGAAAGACCGAAAGAGGGAACAGAGACGACTAAGCCTCTTGATGGAATAAAGTTCATGCTCAATTCTAGGAGTAAACAAGAAGAAAAGAAAGATATAGGCATCTCGAGAGGCAATCATTCAATTATTCAAACATGTTCATTAGTGTGAGGAGGAAATATGTCCAAATATATTTTCGTGGGTCTTCCTATTTATATTTACTTATCAATTTGCCATTGTCCACTCATATAGTGACACGTGTTCACCCTAGTTGACCCCAAGTATAAAAGAAGACCTTAGAAAGGTCTCCTTTTATTGGGGACTTTTTGGTCTCCCTCTCTCCAAGAGACTTATCTTTTTCCCTCGCCTCTCCTTTCTCTTTTATGTGCCTCATTTCACACACACAGATTCATAGATATTAGAGGCAGATTAGCATTGTATATTATTTTACTTGTATACAAGATACTAACTTAGGCATTAGAGTCCTTAGCCCCAACCGAAAATCCTCTAACCATGCTCTTATTTTAGGAATAGAATCCTCTTCAGTCCATTATGGATTGGAGGGTATCCAGTTTATGGCTATAATTTTTTTTAAAAAATCCTAGTGCCACAAATGTGTCATATGTCTTTTTAATAAAAACAATAAAATATTAATTAATATTTAAAAAATAAATAAAAACTAAAATAATAAAAATTAAAATATTTCTAAAAAAACTAAAAACTAAGGGTCCAAACCAGGCCCCAAACTTAAAAAAAATAAATAAAAAATCGTTGCAGAGGTGGCCAAACTAAAAAAAAAGGGCCATGGGGTGGCGGACAAACCCCAATGCCCAAACTCAAAAAAAATAAAAAATTGCCCAGGTGGCCAAACCATTTTTAAAATATTTTTACTTTTTATTATTTTAGTTTTATTTATTTTTAAATATTAATTTATTTTTTATTTTTTAAGATGACAAGTGGCACACTTATACCATAGATTTCTTTAAAAATCTTAGTCATAAACTAGATACCTTTGTTTATAATAGATTGGAGAGGATCTGAATCCCCCACACCTTCTTACCATTACAAGTCTACTTTTCCATTATGCCATTTAACGTTACAAATTTGATCTCAATTCCAATCTGAAACCAACTCAAGTCTAAAACCATGATTTCAAAACCAGAATATTAAATGGGTTTAGATATAAGGAGGGCTAGAGTTTTTCTAAAGTCTTCTCAACTATGATGTAACTTTTAAAATTGTCATTGAATGTGAGATAATTATTATTGAATTTTGATCTATTGTTAATTTTGAATGCTACATTACATTTGGGAGGATTCTAAACCTCCTTATACCATTACTCTTTGTGCTTGCAAAAATTATGCAGCCAACAAAGGTTTCTAATGAAAAACCCAACTCACTTTAAAGCCTGATGAGCTTTTCCTTATATTAAAATAATGATGAGGCTATGATATTATGTTACAATTTATGTGTTTCACATATACTTTTAGCATTCTTTAAAATTTAATGTCAGTAGTCTCAAGAGGTAGTTCAATGGACTGTGAACTACGCTTTATGAAATGGCGGTCACAAGTTCGAATCCCTCCTTCTCCTACCCTTACATGGACATGTAAAAAAAAAAATTAATGTCAGTTTAATAAACTAAATTAAGAAATTTTATTCCAATCCAATGGATAGGAAAATTTTGTCTTTTTCATTTCTACATCGTAAATCCTGATCTTGGGGTCGGGTACACCACGACAATACCGTGACTTTTTTTTTTTTTGGTAAACAGCAATACCGTGACTTTGGGTATGGTTTGTTCTTGATCTGGCAATAACACCTGGCAGGTCTCCTCCCCATGGCATGCGATCGAATTCTCTGATTCCTCTGCGCGGCTGCCGGCTCTAACCCTTTTACGGTCCCAAACAAGTAACATATTTATTAAAAAAAAAAAAAATTCTATTAATTTAGTGAACAAAATGTTCATAAATAAATTTTTATTTACAATATTTCATTGTAACAATTACAAAGTCCTACAGCAATTGTTTATATAGTAAAATAAAATAAAGAAATACAACAATAACTCATGAACCAAAGGCTAGATTCTTGATTACCCTCCGTATTTCTCCTTAAACGCTCCTAATCGATCAAGACCTCTCCGATAGCAACATTAAAAGCATCTTTTATAGTACTCTACATGTAATGCTCCCAGTGAAATATATAAAGGCAACGACTATCCACGTGGTGCTATTATTGTTACCTGCGAAAATCGGCTATAAAATTGTTCTTTATCTTTTCTCTTATGAGACCACTTATTTATGTAAGTTCTTAACCATTGTTCTCCCTTAACCTACTTTCCCTTATTTGATTAGGAAAAAAAAAGAGTTCCTAAGAGGCCATGATCAATTGACATCGTTTAATAGTAAATGAAGTCAACTATATAAATAAGAACCAAAAAAATGACATAAAACAGCATATAATAACAATTAAATCTTTATTCATTCATAATATGTTTAGATGCTACGTAAAAACTTGTACTATATATATATGGTATAAGTTTTTTTAATGATCCAGATTTAACTTCACATACTCTTTGTTTTTTTAGAAATAATTTGAAATTAAAATTAAACTGTTGAAAAATTACATTATATAAGCTTAATTGCTACAAATTCAATTCATTTTATTGGTTAAATAATAAATCCACACACAGAAAAGTTCTGTCCATAGTTAAGCAGGGTATAGTTTGGGAGCCAAACGTGGCTTTGCGCAGGCATGCAAGGGCTTGGCCTTGAGAAGGTGATTTACAGACTCAGAGAGGTCAATCTCCTCCATGTTCGGTGGAAAACTCCATGAAAACCCTTGAAGAAGTCTTGCCAAAAGCATCACATTCATGGACGTCCCAAGTTGAACGCCCATGCACCCCCGCCTTCCAGTACTGAACGAAATGAAGCGCAACTCATTTTCTGTAAGATTGACCTCCTTGTAAGTTGTTAATGATTCATCCTTCTTGAGTAGATGACGCACTTTCTGGTTTGAACTTAAGTGGTTCCTCCCAAACCCGAGGATTGCGGCCAAGCCCATATCGGCTTAAGAGGACATGGCTTCCTTTTGGTATGAAATAGCTAGAGACAGTCATGTCTTGCATTGAGACGTGGGGCATGTTAAACGGTGCAACTGGGTGAAGACGATATCCTTCCCTTGCACAAGCCTTAACATAATTAAGCCCTGGAATATCATATTCTTGAACCCATCTCTCCTTTCCAACCACCCTATCAATTTCATCTACTGCTTTCTGGAGGACCTCTGGTTGGTTTAGCATTTCTGATAGTACCCACTCTACGTTGTTGGCCGGGTTATCCACTGATGCGAGCATTATTTCCTGCATGAAATAATTATGGGACAAAGTTGACTTAATTAAAACGGTTAAATAACCAATTAACCTAAGCTTTATGAAATATTTGTAAGATGTTTGTGTGGTGCATAATATTACTCATATTTAATAGACAAATTAAATTATATTATATTAGGTTAAGCGATAAAACACGTTAATGAAAATGATTTGACTAATTTTTTTTTATTTGTATTTTTTTATCATTAGACTTTGAGGTAAAAAAGAAGGGTCCAAAGCAGCAAGCTTTTAGAAATTATTAAATCAAAACACTTACTAGAACAAGGAAAAAAAATCATTAATCAAAACTAGCTATTGCCAATTTAATGAACGTTGTTATTTAATAGACTGTTATAAATGTATAATTGTTATATATAAGTGAGATTATGTGACAATAAAAATTAATCACTTTTCTCAAAAAAAAAAAAAAAAAAGAAAATTAACCATTTGATCAATAAAGACTTGTAAAAACGAAAATTCAATGCCTCATTTTCACTCTCAATTCATTTCAATTGTATGACGATGATGAGTATAGCTGTCTACTATAATATATATTTATATATATATATATATAAACACGCATAACACGTGAATTTAAACTAAATTATCGAAGACAAATTTATACATGCTATAAATTGTCTCGTAATATATAGTAAATATATAACTAGGGTTGTTAATGCAGGTGAATATTAATAGCAACTATTCGCTACCAGCTATCTGCATATGTAGTTAGCAAAAATCAATATCCGCATATGAAACTCAAAGAAGGCCCTAATAGAGACTCAAAGAAAGCTCAAAAGGTCTATTACCTCATATATAGATAGCGGATAATAACCACATTTAATAACTATAATAACCATGCAGATGGTAATCACATGATGCAGATCATAGTAATAGAATAAAGTGGATGTGGATGTGGATATTGCCAATAACCATATCCATATTCGCATTTATAGCCCCCTAATTATATAGGGTTAGATATAATTAATTTTAACTTGCCGTGATTTGAGCTTTGATCTCTTCTACTGATAGAGCTGGTTCCCCATTTGAATTCTTTGCCAAAATGAAAGCGTCAAGCAAGTCCTCAGCCTCCTTCTTCTTCCCATCTCTCCACTGCTCTACTCTCTCATCAATGATCGGTTCTTCATAGCTGCTAACAATTCTCATAGCCTCACTAACTATTTTCTCATGACCATCTAAGTCTAGTGCTCTTGAGCATGGAATGTAATCCGACATAGCAAATGCATAAATGTGATTGAGTAAGCTCCAAAGTGATTCAATATGTTCCACTTCCTCAACTCCAGGCCCTCCATCATTGCTTCCTTTTCCAAAGTATCGTTTGTTGAACATCATCTTCCTTATTACGTTTCCACAATATTGATGTATAGCAAGCCTCACGTCACAACACAAGTGCTTTTCTCGGACTGGTTACGAACGAACCGAACAAGATTGTCAGCTTCTTCCATCCTCTTATTAAGTAGCCACTGAAGTGTTTTGGAGTTGATAACATTGGAAGCCACCACCTTCTTCATCTTCTTCCATTGATCTGTCCATGGTACAAGAGCTATCGTCTTGTATCCACGGCTAGAATATTCGGTTGCCATTGTAAGAGGTCTTGATAACATTGAATCGCATTGTTTCAAGAACTCGGGCAATTTCAGGCGAGTCACAAGGATAACATGAACACACGCTGAAGCGGAGACAAGCGATTTCCGTGTTGAGTTCTTTCATAAGGCCATGTACCCACCGGAATGTTGGCTTGTTCCTCCACAATTCCGGGAGATTCCCGACTATAGGCCATGGAGTTGGGCCAGGTGGGAGTGGCCTTTGCCCATTGTTTCTATGGAATTTTGACTTGAATTTGAGAAGAAAGATGGAAAGGAACGTAGTAAGAAAGACGAAGATAATGGTTAAGGGAACATAGTCATTTTCTAAGGTGGAGTAACCATGCAAATATCCCCAGTTAGCCATATATGATATGCCAACGGCTCTTTCTCTTTCTCTAATTAGCTCGAAAAATGAGAAGGTTTGAGAAACAGAACGAGGCATTGGCACATATATATAGCATGGGTTAGAAAATGACACTTTCACATGCAAGTCAGTCAGCCGTGGCGGGGCGATGGAGCATGCATGTTTCTAATTTTCTTAATTGGTTTTGTTGGCGTGGTATGCCTTGAAACCAATCAGTACTCGGTGGGTTCCATCAGCTTTTCCTTTCTTTCATTTTTTATTTGGTCTTAGATTAATTGTTTGTCTTATAATTCCAATTGGAAACATTTACCGACATCTATTATTAATGTCCAAGGTGGTCGGACTTGGTTTCCCTCCTACGTAATACGTACAAAACAACCGACCTTTAATTTGTGTTCAAAAAAGAAAAAAAAAAAACAACCGACCTTCATGTTTATAAAAGCATGGTTTTTTGGTCCTCTTGTTAGTTCGCCAAGCATCAGAGGCGACACATAAAAGGTTAGTAAAAACAATGGAAGATGTATAATATGGCATCGCTTTTATTACCTGTATAGTTCTAGAAGGTGTGAATAGTTGTGCATGTGGAAGATAATATGTAAATGAATGTAATTATGTTTTCAATTAGTGCCCAATTAGTGTTATCTTTACATTCAGTAATGAGGAAAAAAATTAATTAAGTTGATAATTTTGGGAGTGTTACATATTCTTTTTGTTTTTTTAAAAAACAAAAAACAAAAAAACACACACACTCAATGATTTTTGGGTTAATATCCTCATCCTCTACTGCATTTTTATGGGAGGTGAATGTGTCATTTAATTATTAATTAGTATGAACTGTGACACCCTCATTTTTATTCTAAGTTCTCATAATTAATACATCATTATACAACTACGTTTAGCGTTGTCCCCAAGGATTAGCTTGATTAATTGGCTATGAACCACGCCTCATAAAATAGAAGTCATTAATTCGAATTCCTTCTTAATTAACTCTTCCCTTATGTGAACATGTTAAAAAAAAAAAAAAAAAATTACTTTTAGCATCCAAAATAAAGCAAACTTTTTTTGAATCAGTACAAAAATAAATAAATAAATAACAAATATAGTAATTCTTGGAAGATGATGTTTTAAGCACAAAAAATGTCACTATTGTGTAGTGACGTTTGGCAACAGTACTGGTGACCTTTTTATAGTGAAAACGTCATTACAAGGTAACACTTAGGGCCAAATGTCATTTTTTGGAGGGTGACGCTTGAACAATGCGCGTCTCCTTCCATAAGGTGACATTTACACTATTCACGTGTCACCTTTTATTAATAAAAATATTTTTCAATTTAACATTTTCAATATAATTATAAAGGCTACTTCTTAAAATATATAATAAGTGATTTAAAATTTCAAGTTGATTGAATGTATTCTGAATTTATTTATTTTCTCAAGACACAATTTACTTCTCTTTTTTTTCTTTTTTCTTTTTTTTTAGCGGAAGATCACAAGTTACTTGATTCATTTTAAAAGTTTCTTTACTTTTTATTTTGGAGAATTCTAAATGCTCGTGGTGTTCTTGTGTCTTTTCCTCTTATTTTATTAAAAAATTATCTTTAGACTTTATAAATCTGGTCGGTATCAATTTGGATTAGATAGTTAATTATATTCATTGACTTTCGAATTGTAATAAATCAACATTTCTGTTTAAATTTTGTTACCTCTAGGCTCTAACGGAATTAATCACATGATATTCAAATGATATTAATCATGTTATTAACTTTTTTAAATAGTTGAGCAATTGCCTCCTTTTTCATCTTAAATGCATCACTTTTTGCACAACGTGTTTCTCATTCACTGTACATGTTTAGACTAAAACTCCTCAAATTGACCATGAGCATGTGGTTGAGGTTTTGTTTGGACTAAAACTTCTAAAATTGACACTATAAAAAACACGCCATTTACTAACGTGTCTACTGTTCACTTTTTTTTGCCACGTTACAATTTACTAACGTGTTAAGTGCTAACACGTTAGTAATGGGACTAAAAATAAAAACTGGAAAATAAAATTTAATAACGTGTTATTTTAAACACGTGTAATTGATATTATTTGTAATTGATATATTATCTAAAGGTAGATAATTAAAGCGTATATATTAAATTTGTAATTGATATATATTATCTAAATTTGAAATGGTGTACATAATTAATTAGGTTGTATATTGTTTTATTTTGTTAGGACAAATTAATAATAAAATAAAAAACCAGGAAAAAAAAATTAAATTAGCTAACGTTGCATGTCATGGCACATTATCAAATACTAATGTGTTATGACACGGCACGTTAACAAATGTTTTTTTTTTTTTTTGCTTTAATATCAGATATTATTTATATTATTGTCTAATTAGGTATTGTTAACTAATTAGATTAGATAGTTAATTATGGTAGTGAATCAATTACGTTATAGTCATTAATTATATTAGATATTTAAATAGGGAAATGAATTAATATAGTTAAATGAATTAATATATGAATTAATATTTTTACTAGGACAAATTAATAAAAATAAACCAGGAAAAAAACTATTTCAATTTCCTAAGGTGGCATGTGATGGCACGTTAGCAAATACTAACGTGGCATGGCATGGCGCGTTAGTAAATGCTAACGTGCAATGACATGGCACGTTAGTAAATATATTTTTTCGCTTTCAAATGAAATGGATAATATTATTTAGTGTAAAATAAGGGTAATATTGTCTTAACGCTAAAGTTGAAGAACTAATTTTACAATATTACCCATCATTTTACACTAATTATATTGATCATTTTATAGATTAATATAGATAAATATATATATATATTTTAATATCAGATATTATTTATATTATTGTCTAATTTGGTATTGTTAACTAATTAGATTAGATAGTTAATTATGGTAGTGAATCAATTACGTTATAGTCATTAATTATATTAGATATTTAATTAGGGAAATGAATTAATATAGTTAAATGAATTAATATACGAATTAATATTTTTACTAGGAAAAATTAATAAAAGAAACCTAGGAAAAAATATTTAATTTCCTAACGGAATGCCATGTCACGTTAGCAAATACTAACGTGGCATGGCATGGCACGTTAGTAAATGCTAACGTGCAATGACATGGCACGTTAGTAAATTTTTTTTTTTTTGCTTTAATATCAGATATTATTTATATTATTGTCTAATTTGGTATTGTTAACTAATTAGATTAGATAGTTAATTATGGTAGTGAATCAATTACGTTATAGTCATCAATTATATTAGATATTTTATTAGGGAAATGAATTAATATAGTTAAATGAATTAATATATGAATTAATATTTTACTACACAAATTAATATAAAGAAACCAGGAAATTTTTTTTTTAATTTCCTAACGTGGCATGTCATGGCACATTAGCAAATACTAACGTGGTATGGCATGGCACGTTAGTAAATGCTAACGTGCAATGAAATGGCACGTTAGCAGAAGTTTTTTTTTTTTTTTTTGCTTTAATATGATATATTATTTATATTATTGTCTAATTTGGTATTGTTAACTAATTAGATTAGATAGTTAATTATGGTAGTGAATCAATTACGTTATAGTCATTAATTATATTAGATATTTTATTAGGGAAATGAATTAATATAGTTAAATGAATTAATATATGAATTAATATTTTTACTACGACAAACTAATAAAAAAAAACCAGGAAAAAAAAATTAAATTTCCTAACGTGGCATGTCATGGCACGTTAGTATATTAATTAAGTAGGATTTATGTACTTAATTAATATGATTAGTTCATTAATTAATATGATTGGCTAATTAACAAGGGTTCACTTCATTAATCACGGTTTTAGGGTTTAATTATTTTAGCACTTCATTACTCATTAATTAGTTTAACAAACAAGGCAAAAAAAAAAAAAATTCATTTACTAACGTGGATTTGGGTGACACGTTAGAATGGAACAGATCTGTCTATTTCAAATGAAAATACATCCATTTAGTGTAAAATGATGGGTAATATTGTCTTAACATTAAAATTGAAGGACTAAATTTACAATATTACCTCATTTTACACATTAATGGATATTGTCCATTCATTTGAAATGACAGGATCCTATTCCGTTAGGAATTGCTAAAGTGTCACCCAGTCCCACGTTAGTATTTCCTAACGTGTCACCCAATCTCACGTTAGTAAATGTGATTTTTTTTTTATATATTATTGTTATTATTATTTAATTGGGTTAGATTATATTCATTGGACTAGATTATATGTTTAATTAGGTTAGTGATTTTAGATATTTAATTAAATAGGTAATTAGTTAATTACATTAGATAGTTAATTATGTTACATTAATTAATGTGTGTCATATGCTTAATTAGGTTAGTTAATTAAGAGGGTTAGATCATTAATTATGGTTTATTTAATCAATTATGTTCTATAGGGTTCTTATTTTTTAATTATTAGGACAAACTAATATAACAAAAACCAATTAAAAAAAAACATAAACCATTTGCTAACGTGGCATGCCATTGCACGTTAGTAATTGCTAACGTGGTATGGCATGACACGTTAGTATTTGCTAACGTGCAATGGCATGCCATGTTAGTATATGGTTTTTTTTTTTTTAATTTTGCTTTAATATCATATATTATGTAATTAGGTTGTATTAACTAATTATATTATATATTTAATTATGTAAGTGTATTAATTACGTTAGTATTAATTAGGTTAGATAATTAACTAAGTTAGTTAATTAATTATGTTATATTAATTAATTAAGTCAGATATTTAATTATTTTAGTTAATTTAATAGGTTATATTACTTAATTAGGTTAGATACTTAATTAGGTTAGTTAATTAATTAGGTTATATTAATTAATTAGATTAGATACTTAATTAATTAGGTTAGATTAATTAAATACAGTTAGAGAATTAATTATGTCATATAGGGTTTTATTTTTAGGAGTAGAAATTAAAAAAAAAAAAAATAGACAAATGTTTGCTAACAAGCCACGTTAGTATTTCCTAATGAATGGATCTGTCATTTAATGAATGATATATCCATTTGTGAAATGATGGATAATATTGTAAAATTAGTTCTTCAACTTTAACGTTAAGCAATACTACACTTAATTTACACTTAAATGGATATTATCCATTTCATTGAAATGGACGATCCTGTTCCTTCCTAACGTGTGTCTGCATGGCAATACTCACGTGGTAGTAATTTAAACATGTTAGTAATTTAAAAATTAAAAAAATATATAAAGAAATTAAAATTAATTTGCTAATCCCGTCGTTTTTTTCTCTTCCCTCTCTTTTTTTCTCTTCTCCCTCATTTTTTTCTCTCATCCCGCGCAGAAGCTCTTCATCTCCCTCTCTCTTTTTTTTTTTCTTCTCCTCCCGTTACCGGCCGTTCACCCTCTCACTGGTCTCTCTGTCGTTTTCTCTCTCACTCACTCTCTCCTCCGTCGCTCGGCCTGTCACTCTCTCTCCGGACGTCCGTTTGCTCCAAAGCAATGGACGCGTTCTCCTCTTTCTTCGGTTCCCAATCGTCTTCGCGAAATCGCTGGAGCTACGATTCTCTCAAGAATCTTGGCCAGATCTCTCAGGCTGTCGAGATTCATCTCAAACAGGTACTGATAGTTTCATCGTCGTTATTTTCTGGTTTTTATTGCTTTCTCTGGTTTTGTGTTCTGGGTAGACCTTGTTTATGGGTCAGTCTCGTTATAATGTGTTTGGATTTAAGTAGGATTTGATTAGTTTCTTAGATGGTTGTGATGGGTTGCAGGTTATTTTAACTCTCTCGGATTTAAGTTTTATACACATTATATGAATACAAGCTGGTTTTGGGTTCAATTGCTTGGTTTTTTTTTTGTTTTGTTTTGTTTTTTTTTAATTCTTGATGCTGGTTTTGTTTTTGAGTATGAAAGTATTTGGATCTCATAGTGTTTGGAATACTTCAATCCGTTATGTTTGATTGCCCAACAGGAAAAAGAAAAAAAGAAAAGAAAAGAAAAGAATACTTCCACTATGCCGTCCAAGTGTTTGATTGGTTGATTGTTTGGGCCCTTTAGTGCTTCCCCTTTTTCCTTTTCATAATATGAGGGGAGCACTGCCTTTACTGCTTTTGGGAAAGATTGAGCCTCATTGGTCCATAACAACATTAATAATGCAACCTAAAGGCATCCAATTGTAGGAGCCCTTTGTGCTTTCTTTGAGATTGTTTTGTGCTTCATTCTTCTTGAAACTTGTTGTAATGAGTTCTTTGTAGACTAACTATATTTTAGTCTTATTTAGTTAAACAGGATCATGTTTTACCTCTATAAATTGCTATGGCACTGGTGCAAAATGTCTCTTTCAGTTTCAGGGAATGGGAGACCATGTTGAAGTGGGTGACTTTTCTAACACACTACTTAGAAATTTGTCATAAGCATAAATTTTTTTTTTGTTGAAAAATTCAATTCTATTGCTACTCACAACCTGTGGCTTTTGTCTGATTTGAAAGCAACCCTGATGTTATGCAGCCAACCATAATATAAGTTTCCAGTGATGTCAAGGATTGCAAAGTGGAAGCTTGAGAAGACAAAAGTAAAAGTCATTTTCCGGCTACAATTCCATGCTACACATGTTAGTAAAATTTCTGCAACTGCAAAACATTTCCATGAGCTTGATGATCTTGCTTTCTTTCGTATTCAGTTTTAGATTGTAAAGAAATGATTGGAATGGGAAAAATTTTCCGGTTAGATTAGGCAAATACTATTCGACCTGTTAACTTAATTTATTTTTTTTAATATTGAAGTAAAATAGATTCCAAATTTTGTTTCATATTCTGTTTCTACCTTTCTAGTTAACATTATAATAGATTTTTTGGTACATGTTTATTTTTTCAGTACGAAATGAAGTTTTTGGTTGGGTTATGTGATTGGTATTGGATATAAGCTTGGTCCTTGTTTAATGAATGTCCTTCTCATAAACCTTTGCACTGGTGGAGTTTGGGAAAGGATCTGAAGAATAGGTAGAATATATAAGAAGAGTTTATGATAATTTGGCAAAGTATGAAGCTGCTATGTGAGAGGGAAACTTTAGTAGTTCATCGTCTTCTCGAATCCTCCATATTTATTCTTCCGATAAGTTAATTACTAAAATGACAATAAATTTATGGGTACCATATGAGAGAAAATGTTAGGGCCAGGTATTCAATTCTTTGTTTTCTGGATGGTGAAAATGTGCTTCTTTATATGGTTTTTCCCCTTAATATTTCAGATAATTGAATGGACACTAGTGCTAAAGTAATATGTACCTCTGTCCTCCCTTTTGATAATGAGCATATTTTCTGCTGTTGTTTCTTTTAACAACTGCTGAAATTCAGCTTTGTTGTTCTCTCACTAGCATTTTGCCTTTTCCTCATTGGATTTTATCCTTGGTATTAAATGGCTGGGGGATTCCTATGAATCAAGTATACCTCTTCATGTGTGTTTGAGGTAGACTTGTATAATATTCTAATTCTGGTCCCCATGTTTATTTCATGATTTCATTGGAATGACATTGTGATTAATTTCATGATTTCCTAGATTTTGCTTCCAGCCTGCCTTTGTGCGTGGAATTGCTTGTGATAACATGTTGTTGCATATTTCATAAGTTAATTTGATAGGTCCTCTACATTACATTACAAATTTATGCAGTCATTTTCTAGCTTGCTTCATTACTAATTATATACTTTAGGAAATTCAGCCTGTGTAGATGTGGCATCTATGATGGATGTTTCAAGAGTTTGTCCTGGATTTACTAATTAAGTATACCTCTATGATGATTGTTTGTGTATGGTATTGACTTGTGTATTATTTGTTTTTTCTAAATTTCAGTCAGACAAAGCTTCAATGTTAGATGAGGCAATTGAGTACTTGAAATCACTCCAGTTGCAAGTACATGTATGTCATTCTTATCTTTTTTCTCAGATATAAATGCTTCCTTAGATGGTATTACTACCTGGTCGTATTTTTTATATGCAAACCGGTTGAAGTACATTTCCGTTGTTGAGGATATAACTCCATTCCTAAAGAAAATTGTTGTTTCACTTAATTGTAGGCGTCATGCTTATTCCAGAAGTTTTATAGTCAAAACAATAGTGATAATCATGTTAGTACAGCCATATAGTGGTACAATGTGCCTGTATCATTTTCTTTTCTTTGATACACAAGTAAAGCATTAAAAGAACCAAAAGGATGAGGCTTAAATGTGCTAATCCTCCTTCCTTCTCTATGGTTACATGAATCATAAGGTTGCATTGAGATCCTTTGTATATTATCGTCCAATAAAAGAACAAAGGAAGCAGGCATAGCGATGTGAACTTTGTTTATTTTCCAAAATTATTTGGTCTTTATATCCTAGGCATGCCAAGATATTGCCACTTAAAAGACAACTTAGGCTTGAATTTTCCCCATAAAGGTTGAATTTATTAGACAGCATGTTGCTGTGAAGTGTGAACCCCTGATTTGAGTTGGTTTTGTTGACATGCTATTACTCGGAAATTATAGATGATTTGCAAATAATACCTTAAGCTCTAATGAACTTGATTGGTGTCACAATGACGTGTTTATAATGTACTTGAAAACATTTATCTGATCACTATCTTGTTAAGAGCAATTTGTCATTTCAGGCTTTGAGTTACCCTTTCATTTTCTTTTTGGTTGATATTGTTTCTTATTACCAAAAAATAGCAGCAATTGTCAAATTCATTTGTAGCTTACCGCATGCTTGGAGCTTATTGGGCATGCCCTTTCCATTTCTTTTTTGCAGAATGAAGCACTAGCCTAGCCAAGTAGTAGCAAGCCATGCACCAATGAATTTTCCTTTTTTTTTTTTTTTTAAATTAATTATTTTTTTTAATTATTATTTTGCCATTACTAACGTGTCAATTTAGTAAATGGAAAATATAAAAAAATAAAAAATAAATTAAAAAAAAAAGAACAAAACCTAACATGTGTATAATTACCATGTTAGTAAATGGAAAAGTATAAAAAAAAATATAAACAAAGCTAACGTGAATGACACGCTACCCAGGTAACGTGTGACATTTTTCCACGCTAGCTTTTGTATTATATTATTTTTTCATTTTTTCATTTTCTAACGTGCTAATAGTAACACATTAGCAAATGGTAACGTGGCGCATGTTTGACACGTTAGGAAATTATCATTTTTAACGGACACTTTGCTAACGTGTGAAAAATGTTAGCAACGGCACGTTAGGCCCATTACTAACGTGTCAAAGTGCTTAAAACATCAGTAAATGGGCGTTAGTAATTATTAGGTTTTTTGTGGTGTGACTATGAGCATGTGGTTGAGGTTCTGATCATGACTGTCACTGACCTATGAGGATTGTGTTTAATGTTTTAGTACTTTCGGCCTTGGTTTGTAATATTTATCTTTCACACTTTGATTACCGATCTTATATTGAAACATTAAGGGATATTTATGTTACCTTTGATACTTTAGTTTAAACTTGCAATCATCTATTGTGAGTTAATTAGTAGCTATCCTGCTTAGTTAATTAATTAGGTTATATTAATTAATTAGGTTAGATACTTAATTAATTAGGTTAGATTAATTAAATACGGTTAGATAATTAATTATGTCATATAGGGTTTTATTTTTAGGAGGTGAAATAAAAAAAATGGACAAATGTTTGCTAACGTGACTTGTATGCCACGGTAGTATTTCTAACGTATTGCTGCATGGCAATACTCACGTGGTAGTAATTTAAAACATGTTAGTAATTTAAATTTTTAAAAAATATAAAGAAATTAAATTAATTTGCTAATCCTGTCGTTTTTTCACTCTCTCCGGACGTCCGTTTGCTCCAAAGCAATGGACGCGTTCTCCTCTTTCTTCGGTTCCCAATCGTCTTCGCGAAATCGCTGGAGCTACGATTCTCTCAAGAATCTTGGCCAGATCTCTCCGGCTGTCGAGATTCATCTCAAACAGGTACTGATAGTTTCATCGTCGTTATTTTCTGGTTTTATTGCTTTCTCTGGTTTTGTGTTCTGGGTAGACCTTGTTTATGGGTCAGTCTCGTTATAATGTGTTTGGATTTAAGTAGGATTTGATTAGTTTCTTAGATGGTTGTGATGGGTTGCAGGTTATTTTTAGCTCTCTCAGTTTAAGTTTCTATACACACATTATATGAATACAAGCTGGTTTTGGGTTCAATTGTTTGGTTTTTTTTGTTTTGTTTTGTTTTTTTAATTCTTGATGCTGGTTTTGTTTTTGAGTATGAAAGTATTTGGATCTCATAGTGTTTGGAATACTTCAATCCGTTATGTTTGATTGCCCAACAGGAAAAAAAAAAAAAGAATACTTCCACTATGCCGTCCAAGTGTTTGATTGGTTGATTGTTTGGGCCCTTTAGTGCTTCCCCTTTTCCTTTTCATAATATGAGGAACACTGCCTTTACTGTGGGAAAGATTGAGCCTCATTGGTCCATAACAACATTAATAATGCAACCTAAAGGCATCCAATTGTAGGAACCCTTTGTGCTTTCTTTGAGATTGCTTTGTGCTTCATTCTTCTTGAAACTTGTTGTAATGAGTTCTTTGTAGACTAAATATATTTTAGTCTTATTTAGTTAAACAGGATCATGTTGTACCTCTATAAATTGCTATGGCACTGGTGCAAAATGTCTCTTTCAGTTTCAGGGAATGGGAGACCATGTTGAAGTGGGTGACTTTTCTAACACACTACTTAGAAATTTGTCATAAGCATAACATTTTTTTTTGTTGAAAAATTCAATTCTATTGCTACTCACAACCTGTGGCTTTTGTCTGATTTGAAAGCAACCCTGATGTTATGCAGCCAACCATAATATAAGTTTCAAGTGATGTCAAGGATTGCAAAGTGGAAGCTTGAGAAGACAAAAGTAAAAGTCATTTTCGGCTACAATTCCATGCTACACATGTTAGTAAAATTTCTGCAACTGCAAAACATTTCCATGAGCTTGATGATCTTGCTTTCTTTCGTATTCAGTTTTAGATTGTAAAGAAATGATTGGAATAGGAAAATTTCCAGTTAGATTAGGCAAATACTATTCGACCTGTTAACTTAGTTTATTTTTTTAATATTGAAGTAAAATAGATTCCAAATTTTGTTTCATATTCTGTTTCTACCTTTCTAGTTAACATTATAATAGATTTTTGGTACATGTTTATTTTTCATCTGAAATGAAGTTTTTGGTTGGGTTATGTGATTGGTATTGGATATAAGCTTGGTCCTTGTTTAATGAATGTCCTTCATAAACCTTTGCACTGGTGGAGTTTGGGAAAGGATCTGAAGAATAGGTAGAATATATAAGAAGAGTTTATGATAATTTGGCAAAGTATGAAGCTGCTATGTGAGAGGGAAACTTTAGTAGTTCATCGCCTTCTCGAATCCTCCATATTTATTCTTCCGATAAGTTAATTACTAAAATGACAATAAATTTATGGGTACCATATGAGAAAATGTTAGGGCCAGGTATTCAATTCTTTGTTTTCTGGATGGTGAAAATGTGCTTCTTTATATGGTTTTTCCCCCTTAATATTTCAGATAATTGAATGGACACTAGTGCTAAAGTAATATGTACCTCTGTCCTCCCTTTTGATAATGAGCATATTTTCTGCTGCTGTTTCTTTTAACAACTGCTGAAACTCAGCTTTGTTGTTCTCTCACTAGCATTTTTGCCTTTTCCTCATTGGATTTTATCCTTGGTACTAAATGGCTGGGGATTCTATGAATCAAGTATACCTCTTCATGTGTGTTTGAGGTAGACTTGTATAATATTCTGATTCTGGTCCCCATGTTTATTTCATGATTTCATTGGAATGACATTGTGATTAATTTCATGATTTCCTAGATTTTGCTTCCAGCCTGCCTTTGTGCGTGGAATTGCTTGTGATAACATGTTGTTGCATATTTTCAAGTTAATTTGATAGGTCCTCTACATTACATTACAAATTTATGCAGTCATTTTCTAGCTTGCTTCATTACTAATTATATACTTTAGGAAATTCAGCCTGTGTAGATGTGGCATCTATGATGGATGTTTCAAGAGTTTGTCCTGGATTTACTAATTAAGTATACCTCTATGATGATTGTTTGTGTATGGTATTGACTTGTGTATTATTTATTTTTCTAAATTTCAGTCAGACAAAGCTTCAATGTTAGATGAGGCAATTGAGTACTTGAAATCACTCCAGTTGCAAGTACATGTATGTCATTCTTATCTTTTTTCTCAGATATAAATGCTTCCTTAGATGGTATTACTACCTGGTCGTACTTTTATATGCGAACTGGTTGAAGTACATTTCCCGTTGTTGAGGATATAACTCCATTCCTAAAGAAAATTGTTGTTTCACTTAATTGTAGGCGTCATGCTTATTCCAGAAGTTTTATAGTCAAAACAACAGTGATAATCATGTTAGTACAGCCATATAGTGGTACAATGTGCCTGCATCATTTTCTTTTTCTTTGATACAAGTAAAGCATTAAAAGAACCAAAAGGATGAGGCTTAAATGTGACCTCCTCCTTCCTTCTCTATGGTTACATGAATCATAAGGTTGCATTGAGATCCTTTGTATATTATCGTCCAATAAAAGAACAAAGGGAAGCAGGCATAGCGATGTGAACTTTGTTTATTTTCCAAAATTATTTGGTCTTTATATCCTAGGCATGCCAAGATATTGCCACTTAAAAAGACAACTTAGGCTTGAATTTTCCCCATAAAGGTTGAATTTATTAGAGAGCATGTTGCTGTGAAGTGTGAACCCCTGATTTGAGTTGGTTTGTTGACATGCTATTACTCGGAAATTATAGATGATTTGCAAATAATACCTTAAGCTCTAATGAACTTGATTGGTGTCACAATGACGTGTTTATAATGTACTTGAAAACATTTATCTGATCACTATCTTGTTAAGAGCAATTTGTCATTTCAGGCTTTGAGTTACCCTTTCATTTTCTTTTGGTTGATATTGTTTCTTATTACCAAAAATAGCATGTCAAATTCATTTGTAGCTTACTACATGCTTGGAGCTTATTGGGCATGCCCTTTCCATTTCTTTTTGCAGAATGAAGCACTAGCCTAGCCAAGTAGTAGCAAGCCATGCACCAATGAATTTTCCTTTTTCCTTTTTTTTTTTTTTTAATTAATTATTTTTTTTAATTATTATTTTGCCATTACTAACGTGTCAAAAATTGACACATTAGTAAATGGAAAATATATATATAAAAAAAAGAAAGAACAAAACCTAACGTATGTATAATTACCGTGTTAGTAAATGGAAAAGTATAAAAAAAAAAAAAAAACAAAAACAAAAGCTAACGTGGGAAAATGACACGTTACCCCAGGTGTAACGTGTGACATTTTTCCACGCTAGCTTTTGTACTATTATTATTATTTTTTAATTTTTCCATTTACTAACGTGTTAATAGTAACACATTAGCAAATGGTAATGTGGCGCATGTTTGACATGTTAGGAAATTATCATTTCTAACGGACACTTTGCTAACGTGTGAAAAATGTTAGCAATGGCACATTAGGCCCATTACTAATGTGTCAAAGTGCTTAAAACCTTAGTAAATGGGCATCAGTAATTATTAGGTTTTTTGTGGTGTGACTATGAGCATGTGGTTGGGGTTATTGATCATGACTGCCACCTGACCTATGAGGATTGTGTTTAATGTTTTAGTACTTTCGGCCTTGGTTTGTAATATTTATCTTTTACGCTTTGACTACCGATCTTATATTAAAACATTAAGGGATATTTATGTTACCTTTGATATTTTAGTTTAAACTCAGGCAATTATCTATTGTAAGTTAATTAGTGGCTATCCTGCTTGTGTTTAAGTGAAGTCTTCAATTGCATAATACGCTCGCTTTCTTATAAGGAGAGTTAAATGTGTCATTGCGTTTCCAATAGGTCCAAATATGAATGGAGTGACACATTGTAGTAAAAATTAATTACCAGTCAATTTTTCTCAAGGACTGGAGTTATCGTGTTACAAAGGGTACAGTAGACCGGCGCTCGAATTATAACAAGATAAACACGATTAGTACTATATCTAATAAATCAAAAGCAAAATTCAAAGTGATTGTTAAATTAATATTATAGTATTTTGTGGGTTTAAATTCATACCCAACAAGCAAATAATTCTGACAATATTATTAATTACGTTATCCAAAACGTTTACATTTATCTAAGTATATGTAGATGCGGATGTGAATGCTTCTCTTTATATATAACTCCAAAAATCATTTGTGGACCAGAAAGCCCACGGCAATTGTTGTGGTCCTTATACCACACACATGGCCATGAGTCCATGACTCACGAGGATAACAAACTGAGAATTTGGTAAACAAATCCGAACAAGATGAAGCCCCTCCATTTTCTTCCTTAAACTTTCCCGATCATGACCCCTCCGACAGCAACATTAAAAAAAACCATATTTTATACGATCTCGATCCACGTAATGCATGGCCCCGGCCACGCATTGAAATAAATGTGATCGATAATAATCGCGACGTTTACATCATTACGTAACTTTCACAACATATATAACATGGTCAGCAAAAGCTAGATTACCTGCATTTTAGAACCAGAAAAGTAAACCCTCTGTCTCATTTGCTAGCTTCCTAACCACGTACGTGATTATAAACATTTTACATGAGGGAACTAATTAAACATGTGGACACGAACCTTTGTTTGGATAAATTTCTCTCTCCCTTATTTTGTTGGACTGCCTTAAACACCATGTCGTTTTCCAAATGGTCAATAAAACCTTTCCTTTAAACACGTGTTCTTCCATTTACATGTATAACACGTACATAAAACTATGCATAGCAATCATTGAAAGGGTAGCAGATAATTAAACATATCGCTTATGAATTAACCAAGTGCTTAAATCAAAACATTCTTAACATTTTATCACTGACATACACATGACCGTTAACCATTTGTTAATACCTTTCAGATCTTGCACTTGGTTGATTTTCACATGATCACTCTATGTAACGCCTCCAACTCATTAGGATTAGGTTCTCAACTTGTTCTCTCAACGACGTCGCAAAGCATTATCAGGTTTATTATAATAATTAATTATCTAAATGTTGTCATAAATGCATGATATATAAAATTGCATCAAATTTTGATTCTATACACAAGAGGATGGGGTTTGGAATCATTGTACGTGAGGGATCACAAGGGACTTGTTAGTGCGGCCAAAAGTGAAGTGATACTGATGCTGCAAGAACCAGTGACAGGTGCAGCAATGGGAGCACTACGTACGGGCAGCAGAAATTAGTGGAGAATTGGGTTTAATTTCCAAGATATCATCTTTACAAGGAGACTCTAATTGTTGTCAAAGCCAAAGGGATTCGGAGACCAACTGGAGACCTTTAGGACAAATTGTAGAAGACACGAAGGAAGTTCTTGGAGCTCTTAGAAGTGGGAGGATATGTCATGTGAGGAGAGAAGTCAATCAAACGGCACATGGTTTATAAGTGAAGGCAACAATTAATTTCAACTTCCGTTGATCGTATTTGGATGGAGGAAATTCTTAGTTGAATTTTTTATTGTGATCCTAGAGCTTTTGCTCTTTCTGTTTAGAGTGGTTTTCATTCTAGATTTTTACATGTATTGAAATGAAATCTGAATTATTTTTCAATAAAAAAAATTGCATCAAATTTAAAACTTCAGTGATCATGACAAAGTTCCACAATTATAAAACTTTTCCTTTTGCGTAACTACACTTGTTTAAATTAAAATAAAACGTTTTCATGGCAATGCTCTCTATGGATCTCCTAACTCAGGAGCGGAACTAGAATATTTAGTTTTAGGGATGAAATTAAAAACAAAAAAAAAAAACAAAAAACAAAACAAGACAAAAATTGAGCGGGCAAAAATTAATTTTTAGAAGTAATTTATCTATTTATTTATTTATTTTGGGACCACCCCTAGGCTTGTGAAATGTGGAGTTAGATAGGGCGGAACTACCCCTAGGCTTGGGGGGTGTGGGGGGTGGGGGGTGTGTAGTTCCGCCTATCTAACTCCACATTTTGGCTTCATACTCGTATTGAAGACATCGAGATCTGAAGGAATTGTGGTTTGGCAGCAGTTGATGCCATTGCAGCTACTTGCATTTATCACTTCACTGCGACTGTCACAAATTGACATGCACCCACCAATAACTAGATCAATCTGATCAGCTGTATTTGTATCAAATACGTACACGTACACCATTGAGGCAAAGTTGTCACAACCGATGACAAATATGAATCTGTTCTCGGACTGGGAGAGGCCCAAGAGTTGCTATTATTGCAAACTACTTCAAACCATGGATCAAGGTAGCAACCAGCTCCTATTCCAAAAGGAAATGGGATATCGTTAACATTCCCACAGCTTGCTTTTTGGCATGAACTATTAATTGCTTGTCCATTGCATCAAATATTGAAAACAGCAGCAAAAGGATCTGAAATACCATTTGCAGTTGCACCACCATCTCTCTCTCTCTCTCTCTCTTTCTTTCAATAATTAGGATATTGATGAATTGGCGTGTGAAGCAGCATAGCCTAAGCCCCCTTATAACGCCATGCAATATTATCGTCCTTTTCTGAAAGTCACTGAGAAATTGTATGGAAGTTGCCAACAAGACTTGGACCAATTTGTGTGGACTAGCTAGTTTGTTGTTTCTCCATCCATGTGCATGAAGTTATGAACCTAGCTAGCTAGCAGCCATGACTGACATATCATAATTAAATTACAAGGAAAATGATTCTAGGTAACAATCAATAAGAAACTAAGTTGGAGGAACCTTTTCAATCCGGTCTATAAAATATATTATATATATATATTAATAACACGCGAGATGATATAAACTTTTAATAAGTAAGGATACAATTAAAATAAATAATATTAAAACTCATCTGCATCTTACATGCATCAAATAACATATATAATTGAAAAAAACTTCATGGTAGCACATGCCCATTGAAACTACTCAAGAAGAGTCTAGACAATGGGAACCGTATACGCTAATTCAAGACCAATTGAGCTCAAGAGATAGTTTAATCGGCTGAAATCACGCCTAATGAAACGGAGGTCACTAGTTCGAGTCCTCCTCCCCCCTCTTGTGCAGATATGTCAAAAAAAAAAAAAAAAAAGGAAGAAGAAGAAGAAGAAAGAAAGATCAATTGAGCCATAACCTAACCCAACTTCATCAAGACATAAATGATTCCCAAGGCAAGTAATTTATTCAGCTTTTGTTACTAAATTTTTAGTGCGATGCCTTGTAATTGATATTGTTTAAAGCATAAGATTTACAATATCCTCACCAAAATAACTTGTTTTTGTTAACTTTTCCATATTTTCCACTTGGACTGGACTGTGGATTTTCATTTTCAAGTCCATGGCCTTGGGGGTGGTCCGACCACCACCATTGAGCCTTGGGGGTGGTCAGCTGGCCTGGGATGACCGAAGCCACCCCATGGCCATTGGGGGTGGTCCGGCCACCCCCAAAGGCCAACAATTTTTTTTTTAGTTTGTGCCTTGGGGGTGGCTAAACCACCCTCAATGGCTATAGGTGGCTTTGGCCGGCCGGTCTAGGGTGGTTAAAGCCATGCACGTGGTGGTCCGCCACTTATGGGTTATTATTTTAGTTTTATTTATTTTTTAAAATATTAATTAATATTTTATTATTTTTTATTAAAATGAGATGTGGCACATTTGTGATACTTAGATTTCTTTAAAGAAATCCCAACCATGAACTGGATACCCTCCGGTCCATAATAAACTGGAAGGATCCTATTCCTCTCCCTACATTTGGAAAACAAATTTTTTTTCTCCAATACTCCATCTTTTATGTTTTTATATTTTTCCTCATACTTTATCTCACTTTTATGTGTTTGTGGGGTGCTTTTGAGAATGAAAAAATGAATGAAGATAGAATAAGTTTTTATTTAAATAAAATAGTGTAATATTTAGAAAGTTTATTATTTAATATTTTTGTCTTTTGCATAGCTGTTAGTTAAACTAGAAAAACTAAGCTTTTAGCTAAATTTTAATTAATTAATAAAGAGTTTATTGATAATGCTATTAGCGAGAATTCTTTGTGGTTATAATTGTCATTGAATTTAAGGTCGCGAACAATTAATTTTTTTAAAATACTATTTTAATTCGTAAACGAAATATTCATATATATATATATATATATAAGTTTATAAAATATATATTTACAATGTTTAAAAAAAAAAATCCTTGATTTGAAGTGCGAAAGGAAGAATAGGGTGAGAGACACGGGAGTTTCAGAAGACGGAAGGAAGGAGACACAGAAAATTTAGGGATACAAACTAAAAGGAGAAGAGAAGAGTGTTGACAGGGGACCTAAAGCTTGATGAAGGGAACATGAAGGGTGTGGATGAAAGAAGCGTAAAAGAGTTGTCATAGCTAGCAGCAATTAATCTCTGTTATATACTTGACGGAAACCATTATCGGAGATCTCGAAGTACAAATGCTGAAATCACATGTCTAAAATTCATTAAATTGAATGAGTGGTTGGAAACAAATTAAAAGGGTATCTTTTAGGTAGTCTATGTAGATGATTTATTGCAAACCTGAAGGTTTTTGAGAAGAGCACGACCTGGTAGGTTGATTGGTAAGGCTTAAGTAGACCGAATCGGGACCATCGCTGCTGATAAAGACAGCATCGTTTACTTCTTTCTTTGTGCAATGTTTCACGCCATCCTAGTACACAAGGGCCCCTTCAATAGTATTGACGATCCGCTGCTTCGCAATTTCGCAAACATCATATCCTATTCCTATAGGAGAAAGATTATCGTCGACGACATAAATGGTCACTGTCATAGACAATAACTAATGACCCTTTACCACCACAAATCCTCGATATAGCCACTTTATGGTCGTCGTCAAAAACCACCTTCATTGTGAGCTACACGTTGTTGCTATTAGTATTAGCCACGACGATTGTACGTCTTCATGAATATTATATATATAGCTCCCATATTAGGGATAATTTAATATATAGTTTCCACATTAGTCACAGAAACAACTGGCTGGTTCATCACTAATAGCCTATGCATTACGACATCTTTAACGAGCTATTTAAAATTGATTTTTAACTAAAATTTAATTAAATTCTATAAAAAAAAAAAAAAAATAAACTCCATCAAGCTCTCTTTCCCCACTCTATTTTAGGGCTTGTCAAACCTCTCTCCACATTTCTAAAAGCTAACATAATTATTGTAGCAAAATAATGCTCCACAGTAAGCTTAACAAACTGAATAAAGATTTGATGGGCTGTTCCAGCTATTCTCAACAAATTTGTTGAGCATTGTAGCTTAAAAATCTATAATTTATATTGTTAAAAATTAAATAATTTTTTTTTCCTTTTAGGGAATAAATAGGGGAAACTTCACAAAACACCCCCGAACTTCCATCGGTTTTGAAATACCCCCCTTAAACTTAAAAAACTTTCAATTTAACCCCCTTAACTTTCAATTGCTCTCAATTTGGACCCCTCCGTACAAATTAGGGTTTTAAATTTAATAAAAAGACCAAAATACCCCTGATTTTTATTTTTAAAAAAAAAAAACTCTGGAAGTTGAATTTTATACAAAAGTCACCGTTTCAAATTAACCGTTTAAAATTCCAACTTACAAAACATATTTTTATTTTTTTAAAAATGAAAATCAGGGGTATTTTGGTCTTTTTATTAATTTTTAAATCTTAATTTGTACGGAGGGGTCCAAATTGAGAGCAATTGAAAGTTGAGGGGTTAAATTGAAAGTTTTTTAAGTTTGGGGGGTGTATTTCAAAACGGGTGAAAGTTCAAAGGGGTTTTGTAAAGTTTCCTGAATAAATATGATTCTCTTTCTTTTTAGGAAATAAGAAAAATAGATAAAGAAAAAAAAATTAAATAGAAAAATGAAGGTGAATTGCTAAAATGTTGAGTCAGATGTATGTATTTTAAAAAGGGTTAAATATAATACCTAATTATCCCCTAGGGTTTCACTTCTTTAATTTTTTTTTTCTCTTATAAGGTTTGATTTTTATCATAGAAAGTTCTTGTAATTTTGATAAAGGACCAAATTGGTCATTTCGTTTGTTAACCGTTAATTGACTTAACAAAAATGACACGTGGACCAATTAAATCTTGTCACGTGTCATGTAATTTATTTTTGGGTAAAGTTCATATTTCCCTCCTCAAACTATCACCTAATTGACAATGTCCCCCCAAACTTTCAATTATGACAATGTTTCCCAAAACTACTAAAACATTGTCAATATCCCCATAAGGCTAGCGAAAAGATTAAAGTGCCTCTATATATTTCTCAATAAGACAAAAATATTCCTATAAACTCAAAAAAATATATATTTAAAAAAAAAAAAATAATTTAAAAAGAACAATTTTTAAAAAAATCATTTTTAAATGATTTTTTTAATAGAAATTTTAATTTAAAAGAATTTTTTTTTTTTTTTAGAAAACAAAAATTTTTATTTTCTTACACGGAAATTGTTATATATATATTTAAAAAAAAAAGAAGAAATTTTTATTTAAAAAAGTTATAAAACAAAAAAAATCAATTTTTATAAAAAAAAAATTGAAATTTTCATTTTTTTCTTATACAAAGGATTTTTTTTTAAATTTTCCACCCTTTCGATTTCTTTTTGTTTTTAGTTTTATGTTTTTTTTCCTAGAAGTTTTAGTATTTTTTTTTACTGAGGGTACGTAGTTTCGTTATTAGGGGAAGCATTAACAATGTTTTGGTAGTTTGGGAGGGATATTATCAATTTGGTGGTAGTTTGAGGGAGATTTGTAGACTTTCCTCTTTATTTTTTATTTTTATTTAAAAAATATAATTTTCTTTTCAAAAATAAAAAAATGGGTGTAGCCAGGCCACCGCATAAAGCCAAGGGGAGCCAAGGGGGTGGCCAAGCCACCCCCTAGACCCAAAGGAAGGAAGAAACAGAGAGAGAGAAAGGGAGAGAGAGAGAGAGAGAGAATGAACAACCATAGAAGAACCACGTCACCACCACTTCTGAGTTCGAGGTTGGTCTTTACTAAATCCCTTCTTTGTTTCCCTATCGCTCAATGTTTTTTGCTTCTCTTATTCGTTGTTGTTGTGTTTTTCTCACCTTCTGTTTGGTTAATGAGAAGATTTGATTAAAAGAAAATGGAAATCTATATGTATCTCATTTCATGTTTCTGTAAGTAGATTCACAAAAAAATGACCACCCAGTGGGTCTTGGGGTGGCTTCAGCCATCCTTGGCTCAATTTTGGGGTGATGTGATCCTCAATTTTTTTTTTTTTTTTTGAAAAAAATATAATTTTTATTTTTAAAATAAATTACATAACACGTGGCAAGATTTAATTGGTCCACGTGTCATTTCTATTAAATCAACTAACTAATGACGAAAAGAATTAATTTAGTCCTTTATCAAAATCACAGGGACTTCTTGTGATAAAAATCAAACCCTAAGAGGAAAAAAAAATAAAGAAGTGAAACTCTAGGGGATAATTACGTATTTAACCATTTTAAAAAAGTTGTAACTAAAATAGAAAAAATGTGTTAAGTTAAATGTGACTACTCTAAACCGAACCAAAATCATCAATTTAGTGAGTTTGATGGAGAAAAATTTTTGTTGTTTTTTTAGCATTTTACCTTAACATGAGTGTGGGGCTTCATCTTTTTAAAAAAAAATTCAAAATGGCAGAGGGGGCAACCAACTATGACTATTTTATTTGGGTGTAATAATGGTAACACATGTCAACTAGGAATTGCTCAGAAGTGACCTAGACAGCGGGAACCACAAACGCTATTATTTCAAAACTAATTAAGTCATAGCCTGATCCAACTCAACCAAAACATAAATGATTGACAAGGCAAGTAATTTATTGGGCTTTGTTACTAAATTTTTTGTGTGGTGCCTTCTAATTGATATTGTTTAAAGCATAACATTTACAATAACCTCTCCAAAATAACTTCTTCTTTTTTTGGGTTAAGTTTTCCGTGTTTTTCGCTTGGACTAGAGTGCATGTGCAGTTTCATTTTCGAGTGATTTCCACAATTTTTTTGCAAGTTTGACAAACATTAAACAGCCAATTAAGTTTGACATAGGCCATTCATCCAATTTCAAGATTGAATTATATCAAGAGAGAGGTGATTCAAACCCCCAAAAAATCATTGCATTGATTGACAATAATGTCTAAACTCCCATATCTTCGTGAATGTTGATACTATGAAAAAAAAAAAATTCTTGTTTGGTAAAACTCTAAAAGATTCCATCGTCTTATTAAGATAGATTTTTTTTTTTTTTTTTAATTTCTTATTCATTATCAAATTTATTGGGTTCAATATTTAATAAATTTGGAAATCGTCTGACCTCCCTGCAAATAAAAAATAAAAATCTACCTAATATTCGGGTTAAAAATAATGAAAAAGTGAAAAGGAACGCCCGGGGGTGCAAAATTTAAAATTTAAAAGAGTGACAACATAATTATGGTCATGGGGCATTGGGAGTTTATAAATTTCTTATTCATTATTAAATTTATTGGGTTCAATAATAATGAATGAAAAATAATTGCAAAGCAGCTCTCATCAAGGATTCATTATTAAATATTTTTTTTTTCATTATTTTATGAGGAAATTATATTTTCCCCCATGAACTATAACACATTTTCAGTTTGCCCCAATGAACTACCAACTGTGACATCTGATCCCCATAAACTATCAACTATGACACTTGACCCCCATAAACTACTATTTTGTGCTCAAAACTCTCTTATGTCAATTAAAGGCATAAACTCAAACGGTCAATGTGACAATGCATTGTAGTTCATAGGGGTAAATGATAATGCGTTGTAGTTCATTGGGACAAAATGACAATGAATTGGGGCAAAGTGATAGGTAAACCGTTTGAGTTAACGTCTTTAACTGAAAGAATGGGCCTTTGAGCGACGGAATAGGGGGTTTTGTGAATTTAATCACTTAATAATTAGTTTAACACTCCCCCTCGATCATGCATGGACTCAAACTCTTTTTTAATAAGTGAGACCCAACACGTGGAATATTGATGTAGTCAAGGTTCTCCCATGACCTCTGAATATAATACCATGTTAAATTATCAGTATCCCAAAAGCTGAAGTTTATAGGAAGATATGAATTTAATCATTTAATCATTAGTTTAACAAGTTCATGAGGTCAAGTGTACAATTGGTAGTTTATGGGAAAAAGGGAAAACTACATTTTGCCCCCACGAACTACAACGCATTGGCACTTTCCCCCCATGAACTGCCAATTATACTACTTTACCCCCATGAACTACCATTTTGTGTCCAAAACTCATTCAGTCAGTCAAAGCCATTAACTCAAAAAGTCAAAGCGACAATGTGTTGTAGTTTATGGGAGCAAAGTGATAGTGCATTGTAATTCATGGGGGCAAAAATGACAATGCGTTATAATTCATGGGGCAAAGTAATACAAAATGACGGATTGACCGTTTGAATTAACGACTTTGATTGACAAAATGGGTTTTGGGCACAAAATGGTGGTTCATGAGGGCAAAGTAGCACAATTGGCAGTTCATGGGGAGAAAGTGTCAAGGCGTTGTAGTTCATAAAAGCAAAAATTAGTTTCCCCTGAAAAAAAAAAAAAAAAAGAAAAAAAAAAAAGAAGAAGAGTGTCAAGACATTATAGTTGATTGAGGGAAAATATAATTACCCCTTATTTTATTCTTGTTTGACTATGGATTTTGGCATTTTGTGTGTGTGTGTGCTTTTTTTTTTTTTTTTTTTTAAAAAAAAAGGAGATTGTGTCTAAGCCCAAATTGCCCAATAGGGGACAAGACCAACTACAAGCAAACAAGGCAAAAACCTACAGACTTGAACCAGACAAACTATTATAAATTATTTTTAAATCCAATTACTAGTAAAATAATTTCAGATAAACCCAAAGACCCAACCAACCATCTAACCTTAAAGTGACTTAACAAAAACATAACTTTAAGGGGAAATTTCATTGAAAACCCTTGAACTTTTATCCATTTTGAAATACTCTTCTTAAACTTTAAAACTCTTAATTTATTCCCGAAATTTTAATTGCTTTCAATTTAGACCCTCTATCAGTTTTAAATATTACATAACGTTTATACCTCGAATTTTGTATAAAATTCAAACTTCCAAAACGTTTTTTATTTTTTTAAAAAAAAAGAAAATCAGGGATACTTTTGTCTCTTTTTTTTTTTTTTTAAAGGTAAAATTGATGAAAATGTCCAAATTGAGAGCAATTGAAAATTTAGATGACTAATTGATTTTTGAAGTTTATAGGTATTTACGGATAAGTTCGAGGATCTTCGATGAAATTCAATTTTGACACGACGACAATCCGACACAAACCACACAAAATTAGCGGTTTGGGTTTACCTTAAATGGGTTTGGTATAAATGGATCACCCGTTTATTTTGCTCTAAACAAGTCGAGTCACGGGTCACCCACCAAACCAATTTATGATTATTAAAATATATATATTGCTTTTTAGTCATTATCGCCTTGCCTCATTTCCACCACTTTCCCCTTTCTTCTTCTTCTTTTTTTTTTTTCCTTGTCTTTTTCTTCCTCTACCGACAAATCATCACCCACCTCATCTCCTTCACTTTTTTTTTTTTGTTCCTTCATTTTTTTAGGTTTTTTCTCCTTTGTTGTTCTTCTTGCTCAGCGCCTCCCTCCCACAATCCATACCCATCATCAGCATTCACTAGGCCATGGCATATCCATCTCTCTCTCGTGCCATTCCGTCTCCATCTCTCTCTTGTGGGCCATTGTCCCTCGCTAGCCATGCCTAACTCTCTCGTGCCACGGCTGCTCACTAGCCTCGCCTCTCTCTCATGCCGCCGCTGCATCCCTCTCACTCCTAGCTCGCCTCTCTTTCTCCTGCTCATTGAGTCACTTCATCTCTATTATCTCTCTTTCTCTCTTGGTTTCATTTTGTCTCAGGCTGAAGATTGAGGAGTAAGTCATGACTGAGTGAGGTCCGTGAAGTTTTTTCACGGATCGTGTCGTGTTTGAAGCTCCGACTTATTAACTAAACAGGTTGTGTTTGGGTCTAGCTTAAACGGGTCGTGGGTCATCACGGGTCGTAAACAGGTCAACCCACAGATCCGTTTTGCTGGCCCTAATCTACAATGAAGTTTTCCCTAACTTTAATAATGATTTTTACTCAATGTAGAAAGTGTTTTTATATTTCTAAATAAATAATTAGGAATATGTGTAGCACTCAATCTTTTCACTTAAAAGGGTACAAGATACAACTTCTTGGGCAACGTCCCAATTGTGTTTGGCAAGCTAGCCCAATTCTTGACTTTTAGTAGATGACATAAATTTTTTATAAACCAGTTTCTAAATGAGATATGTGTTTCTTGAGCTATTAGTTAGTTTTTTTTTTAAATGGTTAATTACCTTTTATCCACTTCAACTACAGTGCTTTGGCATTTTCTCCCCATCAACTACAATACATTGGCACTTTTTCCTCCATCAACTACCAAATGTGACATTTGACCCCCATGAGCTACCATTTCGTGCCAAAAATTCTTCTTCCGTCAGTCAAAGCCGTTAACTCAAACAGTCTACCTGTCACTTTTCCCTCATGAACTACAATTCATTGTCACTTTGGCCATGAATTATAACGCATTATCACTTTGCTCTCATGAACTACAGCGCATTATTACTTTGCCCTCATGAACTACAACGTATTGTCACTTTGACCATCTTAGTTAACACTTTTGACTACTACTATAATGGCCTTTGACTAACGGATGGAGGGTTTTGGGCACAAAATGAAAGTTTATGGGGGTCAAGTGTTATAATTGATAGTTCATGAGGGTAAAGTGAAAATGCATTGTAGTTCATGGGGGCAAAGTGAAAATGTGTTGTAGTTTATGAGGGCAAAGGTAATTACCGAAATATATATATTATTCACACATGCTAAGGGACACGTGCACTTTTAACGGTTAGTTTTGTAAGAAATTTTAAAGACTGATATTTTTGTAGATTTATGAGGAGTGTTACACATGCTGATACTATCAAGTATTCGCTTTCAAGTGCTTACTTTCTTATATGACAATGAAAATTACTATTAGATAAAATAAGGGGAAATTAGCTTTGCCCCCCATGAACTACCACTCTCTCTCCATTTGCCCCCATAAATTACCAAAGTTACCTAAAATCCCTCATGAACTACCATTTCATTACCAAAGACCCCCTATCATCATTTGAAGTCATTAAATTGAACGGTCAACTGTACTGTTCACGACACTATTCTGTCAGTCAATGATACTGTTCACAGTACTGTTTATGCATGTAACCCTTTGACCGTCACATTTGACACCTTTAACTAATAGTAGGGGGTCATTGGTAGCAAAATGACAGTTCATGGGGGGTCTTAGGTAACTTTGGTAGTTCATGGGGCAAATGGAGAGAGAGTGATAGTTCATGGGGTGTAAAGCTAATTTTCCCATAAAATAACAAATGAAAATATATGTAGCATCTAATAATAATTTTCATTGTCATGTCAAATAGTGAATAACTAAAAATATATATGTATAGCATTTCTCTTGATTTATTCTCTATAAGGGTGGGAAAGTTTAGGACAATTTGTGTTTTTATTATTAAATGTGAAATCATATGTAAATCTTTGGGGTAATTACTTTTTGCCCTCATGAACTACAGTGGCTTGACACTTTCTTTTCATGAACTACCAACTATGACACTTGACTACCAAACTACCATATTTTGACACTTTCTCCATTTCTTTTTGTCAAAGGGGTTAAAATTAACGTTCAATGATCACGTGACTTGCATATTCTATTTTAAATTTTTTTTCCTTCCACTTTTGCCATTACTTTTCATGTGTTGGATTATGGTTTATGAGGGTATAAGTGTCATTTTACTGATTTGAAGTGAGGGCAAAAGTAGAAGGAAAAAAATTTAAATAACACATACAAGTCACATGACTGTTGATTATTAATTTCAACCCTTTTAACTGATGGAATGGAGGAAAGTGTCATAAGATGGTGGGTAATAGATAACAACTAGAACCCTCCATGGAGTTCACGACCTTCCACTCGTCCTGCAATGGCCTCCGATTTCAAAGCCCGTCGCACCTGATGTACAAATTTAATTGTACTCGCTAATTGCACGAGTCGATCATAATAGAGTAGATGTGCAAGTGCGAGTGTCGAACCCACAGAGAATCGTGTTTGCTAAAAATCAACTTTAAAATGCCTAAACTAATCCTATCTTAACCTAGTCCCAATATCAAACAGGTAACGTGCAGAAAATAAACTAAACTAAAAATGCATTAAAATAAAGAAATAAAAAAAATAACTAAAGTCCCTAATCCACCTCACAATAAATTAATTAATATATAAACATGCTTAGCTCATATTCATTAAACATTTATGCTACAAGGCATACTCGAATTAACACATTGTTCATATTTCCGCCTAAATGATGTAATAATACTAACTAAACATGAATATTTATTTATGTATATATAGTTAATTAAACATCCGTCTATCGATTAAAAGCAATGCATGTTCTAGTGTCACGCTAGTTCATGCATGCTTACGCCCTATGCAAGTCCTATCGTGCCTATTGAAATAATCAAAACGTACGCCCATTTTGACGAAAGACAAAACATGAAACGTCTAGGTCCAAAGGATCTAATGTGAAAGTGATTTAACACTAACTACAATGGATAAATGGACGTAGCCCGAACGATGAAATGTATTCATGGAACTAAACGCTTTGACCAAACAACTGCGGCACAATCGATGCAACTTTGTCACGAAATTAAACCGAAACGAACTAGCATGGCAAATAATAAACGGATTAAATGTAAAATTAACTATGAAAGCATTTAAGTAAATCTAAAGTGAATGGAATAAGAGACTAAATAAAAGTAAAACATAAATTAAATAAATGACAATTTATGAGGGATTTACATGGAAAACAGGGGCTTTGGGCCCTAGAGGCACCTCCCAAACGTGCTCAACAAATGAATGCACGAGGTCTATTTATAGGTCGGCGAGACAGAGTCGCTCAACGCACTACTCGATTCGCACTAGTTATTTGTGGTCAACGCAGCGGCTACACGTTCGACCTCAAATAATCGTGGCGGCTAGGTACATGGCGCGCGTCGATCAGCAGAAAACAACGCGTTTGAACGCAGATAACCGCAACTCTAGGGCCGGCTGCGCGCGATGCGTGGTGCTGCTGCGTGGCTGCTGCGTCCCGTGATCTTGATGGCGCACAAGATCCGTGGGTGCGTTTGAACGCACTCAAGTGTCGAACGCACTTTGGCGTGATCTTCACTTTCACCACTTTCTTGCCTTTGCTAGCCATAGTTTAATGCAGGCCTGCACAACACAAAATACTAAAACACTAAAAATGATTAGATATTAACAATGCTAAAGGCCTAACAAATATAAATTAAGGGGTCCAAACAAGCACTTTTAGGCACTGATCAGCACCCTTTTTAAGTGGTGCCTTGGAATTTCATCGGCCTCGCCCAGTTCCCACACTCCTTATCCACTTGCAATAGACACAAACTTGTCTCTATAACAACCTCATAGTCTCACAATCCCTCCCCAAAGCCTCTCTCCACGACTTGCTCTGTAGCCAATGATATCACATATGAGATTGATTTGGTTTTATTTTTATTATTACGAGCTTATAATTCGCACAATGCACGTGATTCTTCATTATAATTTAATTTTAAAATTTAGACACGTCATTTTTCATTATAAGTTAAAAAAGACGTATACAAATATATCTCACTTATTGAAATAAAAAAAAAATGAAATCTTTGTTCCTATAAGTATATATGATTTAAAATAAATAGTATGCAATTAATGACATGTGGAGTATACCAAAATATAATTAACATAATTAATGACATCATATGGATATAATTAATGCAATTAATTATGTTAATTAATAATCGATTTTGTAAGAAAAAACTAGTTATATATATAATTTGATTTATATTATTTGTTTCCTTATTTAATTCGGACATTAATAAGATTTGATTTATTGAATAATTTAAATATGAAAAACTCTTGAAATATAATTAACGTAATTAATGACGCTAATTAATGGCTAGTTTTTTAAGAAAAGACCGGTTCATTCTTTAGAAACCGGTTAAAAAATTATGGCTTAAAAAACTGGTTTAGCCTTTTAAAAAAGTAGTTCACTCCACATGTCGTAATATTAAGGCAATACTTTTGAGAATAATTCGGCTTTTATATATATATGATTATGTTTATTCAATAAAGCATGATTGAATATTACGGCAGTACCTTTGAGAGTGATTCGGGAGTTATCAATAAAGAGTTAAATTCCACTTGTATTGCTCTTATTCCAAAAATTAAGAACCCCACTAGTGTTATAGATTTTAAGCCTATTTGCTTGTGCAATGTGTTGTACAAGATTATTTCGAAGGTACTTGCTAATAGGCTTAAAAAGATTTTACTTACACTCTTTTGCCTTACCAAAGCACTTTTATTTCGGGGAGACTGATAACGGACAATATCCTTGCAGCATATGAAACCTTGCATACCATACATTCCGAAATGTATGGTAAAACAGGTTTTATGGCCATAAAGATTTACATGAGTAAGGCGTATGATCGGATGGAATGGAGTTTTTTGGAAGCTGTCATGGAAAAATTGGGATTTGAGCGCCAATGGATTAATCTAATAATGATGTGTGTTAGCTCAGCCCATTTTTCGATTCTTATTAATGGAGTCCCTACCGGGAAAATCACTTCTTCATGTGGTATTCGGAGGATATCCCATCTCGCCATATCTCTTCATCCTTTGTGCAAAGGCCCTTAGTTCCAAGCTCTCCCATGCAGACCGACAAGGCACCTTAAGGGGAGCTCCAACATCCAAGAAGGGTCCATGACTGAACCATTTATTTTTTGCTGACAACAATTTATTATTTTGCAGAGCTGATTTAAGTCATTGGAACAGGCTGAGCAGCGTTCTAAAAATATATGAAAGAGCATCGAGGCAAAAATTAAATACAAGCAAGACGGCGATTTATTTCATTCGTAATACTTCAATGGAGGACCGGGATGCTATCCTTCAAGCAATAGCTATCCTGGAATCGCAAAGGTATGATACCTACTTGGGGTTCGGCTTTGGTTGGAAAGTCACGCATGAAGGAGTTTAAGAGCATAGTTGATTAGATTGAGAAAAGGCTTCAAGACTAGAAGCTAAAATTTTTGTCGCAAACAGGAAATGAGATATTATTGAAAGCAGTGACACAAGCGATCCCGACATATAGCATGAGCATTTTTCAGATGCCAAAAGCTTTGTATTCAAAAATTAATTCACTCATGTAGAAATTTTGGTGGAGCCATCAACGAAAACACTATGGTATTCCGTGGATAAGTTGGAGTCGTATGGGAGTGACTAAGGTGAAGGGAAGAATGGGGTTTAGAGACTTCCATTGCTTTAACAAGGCTCTCTTGGCAAAGCAATTATGGCACCTATGGCACAACCCAAATAGCTTGATTGGCAGGATTATGAAAGCAAAATACTTCCCTAAGGGCTCGGTGGTTGATGCACATTTGGGGAGTAAGCCTTCGTTTGCATGGCAAAGCATAAGCAGTTCTAAGGATTTAATTACAAAGGGATTGGCATGGAGAATTGGTAATGGGGATAAAGTCCAAATTTGGGGTGATAATTGGGGCCCTATCCAAAGTAGTTACTTGGCTCTAACTACCAATAATCGAATGCCAATAGATGCAAAAGTGAGTATGCTCATTAATAAAGACACAGGATGGTGGGATCATAATGTGATTGGTGAATACTTTAATGAGGAGGAGGTGAGGGCCATAAAAGCAATTCCTTTGAGCTGCATGGACCAGGAAGATAAAATGATATGGAGTGGGCTCTTCTCAGTTAGAAGTGGTTACCATTTAGCAAAGAAGAACTTGGAGCAAACGAAGGCAGGGAGCTCTAATGGTTTCTATAACAGTGCTATTTGGAAGACAATGTGGAAATTAAAAGGGCCCAATACGGAGAAGCATTTCATTTGAAGGGCGTGCCATGATATACTCCCTACGCGGGAGAATTTGATGAGGAGGAAAATTGTAAGTGATCCATTTTGCCCTATATGTGGATTGGAGGTTGAGACTGAGTCATATTTTGTGGAAATGTTCCTTAACTATGGATGTGTGGGGGGTTTGCAAACCATTCCAAAAATTGTCCATCATTGGGCAAAGCTTCATTAGGCCGTTTGAGGAGATTGCACAAACTGGAAGGGAAACTAATATGCGCCTTTTTGTAGTCTTGACCAGGCAAATATGGTTGAGGCAGAATAAATATGTTCATGAGGGAATCTTTGCCAATCCTGATACGCTAGTTCGGCAAGCTTCTAATTCTATTGCGGAGTATGATGCAACTTGCACTAGAGATGGGCTAACAAGGGAATCATATGGCACTATAACGAGTCAGAAATGGCAAGCTCCTCCGAAAGGGGTCTACAAAGCTAACTGGGATGCTGCATTAAGTACTCAAAATGAAAGAATTGGTCTTGGCAATGTGATACGAGACCAAGAAGGGAACTTGAAGACAGCCCAATGTATGGTCCAGAGCGGTAGAGTTAAGCCTGATATAGCAGAGGCTTTAGCTGCGGTGCAAACGCTGATCTTATGCAGGGACTTGGGCCTGTCCAAAATCCAACTGGAATGAGGCACGACAAATGTGGTGAAGGTGATGAATTCAGAAGAGGCTGACTGGAGCAAGATCAACCATATTATTGAGGATGCACGATTTTTGAAACAACAGTTTTTGTTTTGTGAGATTATATATGTTGGGCAGGAGGGTAATAATGTAGTTCATAATCTTGCAAAGCTAACAGCCCGTTTGGGCTTAAAGAGACAATATATGGTGGGATGAGTTAACTGATTGTATCTCGGAGATTATTCGAGTAGAGCAAATTGCTCTATCTCATTGATTTATGATAATATATGATGAGGTCGTCTTTTCAAAAAAAAAAAATAGAGCATGATTGATTGATATAATATACTCAT
>CP054673.1:27400620-27494387 GCA_013348765.1 Carpinus viminea
AGTCAAAGCCATTTTTAGACATGGGTACTCTAGTGATAACACTTTTTTGCTTCCCCTGAATCAAGAAAGAGCTAAGGGCTTCTGCACAAATGAGGAAGAGGTACGGAGATAGAGGATTGCCTTGTCTTAAGCTATAGGTAGGCTTGATGTGTTCCACAAGGTTATCATTCACCAAAATAGCGTAATTAACAGACCGCACACACACCATAAGTAGATGAATTCATCTATCAAAAAAGCCCATTTTCCCTATCACTACCTCCAGAAAAAACCATTCTACTTAATTATATGCCTTACTTATATCAAGCTTAATCCTCATAAAGCCCACTTTGCTCTACATACAAGTGTGCATTGTATGCAAGGAAGGCACATTGAGTGGAGCTAATGACATGGGGAAGTACTTCCTTCAACCGATTAGCTAATACCTTGGAGATAAGCTTATACATTACATTGCAAAGGCCTATAGGTAGAAAATCAGAAACACGACAAGGATTCGATTTTTTGGGAATTAGATCAATATGAGTAGCATTAATCCTATCATCCATTTGGAAGAAATTCAGAAATTGTAAAACGGGGTGACAATACCCCCAGTCTAATAGTCACCCAATGTTGTTGGTAGAAACCAATTGTGAAGCCATCTAACCCTGGTGACTTTAAAGGTTCCATTTGATTGAGGGCTATCTGCACATCATCCACCGTAAATTCTACTAGCAGCTGAAGGTTCATTGTTGCTAAAATCGATTCTTTGATAACAGCAGTAGCCTCCCCAATGTTGGACGGTACTATTGATGTGAAGAGTTTCTAGTAGGATCCTAAAAATGCTTACTCCATGGCTTCCTAGGTAATGCACAACCACCTGTCTTCATCCTAGATTTTCATAATCTAGTTGCTTTTCTTTTGTTGGTTGGCGCACGCATGGATATACTTGGTATTCCGGTCTCCATTCCTCAACCACTCCTCTTTAGCCCTTTGTCTCCACCTTAAACCCTCTTGCTCTAGGAAACCGTTTACTTCTTCCTTAATAATTTTTTCATACTCCTCATTCCACCCCACATCTTCCCTTGCTCTTTCAACAATTCTTTAGTTTTTTTCCTAAATAGTCTCATCCGTCAATTGTGCTTTCTTCCGCACCCACTATTTGAGAACTCTACGACATCTTGTTAGGTTCCCTTGCACATTATGCCACAAATTTTCATGTCTCTCTTTCTTCTTTCACGTCTGTTGAACAACAACCTTATACCCTGGATGTCTGGACCAACTGGCCTCAACCCAAAATGATCTCCATTTCTTCCACTTTGTATCCCTACCATCATTAAAAGAGATTAAGACCAAATAAACCCCAAATCACTTAAACCATAGTATTCAAGCATATGTTGAAAATCTTTCATTTATCCTTGTGCTCTTATTACTACACCACTCTTCTCGATTAGGTCCACAATCTTATTAAAGTCTCCTATTCAAAACCATAGTATAGGTTGAAGATGGGAGAAATGGTGTAGTAAGGCCCAAGCCTCCTTGCGTTTTCCAGTCTCAGGGTGATCATAGAAGCCCATAAACTTCCATCTTGAACCATTATTTGCTTGAGAAATAATGGCATTAATATGCCGTCTACTGTAGTTTTAGATGTCAACCTAAATATCATCCCTCCACAAGAGAACTAGGCCCCCACTATGGCCTAGGCTATCCATAGCAAAAATATTCTTGAAGCTCAATTTTATTTTCAGAAAGTTAATTCTCTTATTCAACATTTTGGTTTCCATAATGAAAACCATTTTGGGTTTCTTCTCTCTTATCATCTAACAAGGTCTCTAAGCTTTCAAGGGTTCCCAAACCTTCAGCCCAACTTAAAATACTCATGAGGAATGGTGGGGCTTGGAAATAGCTAAATGGCGGGCTTGGAAATACGCCGCCACTAGAACCATATTGTCAACCTCATCATTTAGCCCTTTCGTCCTCACCCTTTTCATTCCTTCCTCTCATTCCAAGACTCGCTTTTCCTTCTTTCTATCTAGAATTCACTCACTACTTCTTCTACATACTCCATTGAGTCACCTCCATATGATTTTTGTTTCCAACGTGGTTAGGAGGGGCTCCTAGGTGTAAGGGTTATTGAGTCTACTTGAGGATGCACAAGTGTCTCATCCAAGCGTGGCGCATCTCCCTTTCCTTAAAACTAATAACTTGTGGTCCCATATATGTTGGGGATTTTGTCACATTGCATAATCATTCTATTCTTTGGTAGAATATTCTCTTGATTTCTCCCCATTAAATTCTAGACCATCTTTTCCTTGATGGTATCCTATTGATCCACATAAATATTTGAGGATATCTCGTTGTCTCTAGCATGTTGACTATCTATAAAAATTGTTCCTCCAAATTGTGGCATTGACATACACATTCTTGATACATGCCTTTGTCATAGAATCTCTCCTTTTAACTCCTCGATTTTCCATTATTTACTTCCTCCACTACTCCTTCCTTCGACTTTCAAAATCTTTACTTGCCTTCGAGGATCTGACCAATGTCTTGCATGCCTAAACCTCCAAGATCGGGGTAGTGTGGTAGTAGGCGGTGAATGTAAACCATCGGTATCTCTTCTCTCGTTACCTCATCCCCATGGATGATCACTATCTCCATTAGAGCCGGACTGCTCATGTGATGATTCCTTTCTTCCTCAGATAACGCTCACTTCCATTATATCTTTTGGTAAGGCACGTAGCCTCGCCAAGGTTCAAATTGATTGTCCAACTTACCTTGAAGTCTATGACTACTAGGCCTTCCCACATCTAGTACTTCCATGCTTGATAACTCCGATTTGAAACAGAATTTGGGTATCTTTTTGTATTGAAAAGCTACCCAAATCGACTTTTCTTCAGCTTTAGAATCCTTCACCCATGTACTCCCATCCCACACCATCTTCGCTTCATATCGACCTCTTCCACAATCAACCCTCTAGAACTCTCGATTTGTCCCATTAATGTTCGAACTCAATGAGAAACATATCGTTCCTAGAGTCTTAAAGGAGACCATCCGATGGCTTTCATGCCCGCAATATAGGGGTCTTAATAATTTCTTTCCCCACCATTTTATTTGGAAGCTTCCCAACAATGCATGAGTGCCCTCGTGACACCAAAAGGGCTATGTGATCCTCCACAGTCTTGACATCCTCGTTCTCCTCCTCCAATAATGAGAAGTTTCCCATTGCTTTGATAAATCATCCGCCGTGGTGCTCATCTCTTGCTACACTCTTCTTAGTCGAAAACGAATAAAACTCCCACCCTAGGAGGTAGAGATACACCTCTAGGTTTCCGTGAAAACTCAGATAAAATTAAAAAAAAGGGTTAAATGCCTTCATAGTACTTGTGCTTTGAGCCAAAATCAAATAACTACCTTAGTTTTCAAAAATATCACAAATGGTACCTGTGGTTATCAAATAAACCCATTTGATACTTCATTAGAATTCTATTAGTTTTTTAATGGCCCCGTCACCCTTACACGTGACGTGGTATTTGTGGTTTCAAGGCACCACGTGGCATGATACCTGAGTTTTCTGGTGCCGCATCAAATTAAATAATATTAAAATTATGTAAAAAAAAAAACGAAAATTAAAATAAAATAAAAAAACCTCAAAAATACCTGCGTACTCCCCCCCCAAAAAAAAATCCATTGTGTTCTCTCTCTCCATTCTCCTCTCCCTCAACCCCTTAGGTTTTTGCACACCCACATTCTTTCTTTGCCATCCCTCTCTCAACACTGTTGTCGTCGCCGTCCCTCTCAACCCTGTCGCCGTCCCTCTCAACTCCGTCGCCATCGCCGTCCCTCTCAACTTTGACGCCGTCTCCATCCCTCTCAACGCTGTCGTCGTCGTCGTCCCTCTCAATGCCATCACCATCTCCATCCCTCTCAATGCTGTCCCCATCCACTCCTCAACATGCCGTCGTTGTCCACTCCTTAACACGCCGTCACCATATTGCCACCGTTGGTCTTCCTTAGCCGCCGGTCTTCCTTAGAGAAAAGATTTTTCACCATTACCCTTCGTCTGAGGTAAGTCTGTTTCCCACTATATTTACAATTTGTTTTGAGAAGGTTCATTTGCAAAAAATAGATTTGAGGAGTGGATGACGACGGTGACAGCGTGTTGAGGAGTGGACTGCGACGACGTTGAGAGGAACAAAGACGGCGACGGCGTTGAGAGAGGGATGGCAAAGAAAGAATGTGGGTTTGCAAAACCTAAGGGGTTGGGGAGAGGAGAAGAGGATGGATTTTGGGGGAGTATGTAGGTTTTTTTTTTAATTTTCGTTTTTTTAATATAATTTTAATATTATTTAATCTAATGTGGCATTCAAAAACCCAGGTACCACGTCATGTGGTGCCTTGAAATCACAGGTACCGCACCATGTGTAAAGGTGACGTGGCATTCTGTTAAAAAAACTAATGAAATCCTGACAGAAGTATCAAGTGGGTTTATTTGATAACCACAGGTACCATTTGTGATATTTTTGAAAACTAAGGTGGCTATTTGATTTGGGCTCAAAGTACAAGTACTGAAAAAGAATTTAACCCTTAAAAAAAATAAATAAATTTACTTCTATCAAGAAAAGAGAGAGTGATAACGTCTAAATGAGTTTATGCTTTTACCATGGTTGAAAATTTTATGCTTCCATAAATGTGAAATATTGTAATATATGTGATCTTTTTTTTTCTTTTTTTCTTTTTTAAATATATGTGATCTTTTCAATAATGAGATAATCCATGATACTAGTTTCCATATGTGGTCAACTAAGAAAGAAATAAAGGTTTAAAAAATAAAGGAGAATATTCCTTAGCCTATTTGTATCAATATATATTGCTTTAATGATGAACCTTAATTTAAGGAACATAAATTTCCTCCAACTTAATTCAATAAGTGACAAGTATCATCTCTCACTAATTTAAGGCCATATCAATTTTATTATAGACAAATATTTCCTCTAAATCGGTATGGAAGAAATATTCTCCAACCCATTTAATATAATGTAAAGTGTTTATAAACATTTAAAAAACGGAATAGGATCCCGTCCATTTCAAATGAAATGGATAATATCTATTTAGTGTAAAATGAGGGGTAATATTATAAATTTAGTCCTTCAATTTTAATGTTAAGACAATACTACCTTTTATTTTACACTAAATGGATATTATCCATTTCATTTGAAATGGACGGGATCCTATTCCTTAAAAAACACATTAAATTCTTAATGTCATTAATAGCAGCTTACTAACTTAAACTAAATTTAATGTGTTTTTTAAATGCTTATAGACACTTTGCACTATTTTAAATAGATTAGAAGATATTTCCTACAAAGAGAAAAATTTATGTCCTTTTATTATCATGTGCTTGGATATTTATGGTTCATTGTACATCCTAAATATCATGATGTTATTTTCCTTTCATTTTGGTACATTTATGATATTCATTTGTATATGTGATGTCATTAGGTGCACATATGATTTTTTTTTTTTTTGACATGTTCACACAAAGAAAGAGAGAGTGAGAATTCAAACTAATGACCTTCACTTTATTAGGCGTGGTCTATAACCAATTGAGCTACCCTTTAAAACAGTACAAATATTATTTAATTAATCACATGATCATTTGCTTTTATGTTGGCATGCAATATTGGAATAAATAGCGTCATAAAAGTACTCAATTATTGCCAAAAATAACTCTTGAAGTAAAATGGAGAGGATCCATTTCCATTAATGAGAAATTAAAGTATAATTTATTTATTGTTATAAATTAGTCTGACATGTGTTTCGGCTTTCACATATTAAGAACTAAAGTGAATTGGTGTTTGTGTCATTATGAGCCATTGATAATGATTACGATTTATAAGGGCAATAAAAAAGTTTTCAAGAAGTATTTTAATCGGTTAGGATCACGCCTAATGAAGCGAAAGTCAAGGTACATTTAATGCACTACCTTCATTAAAACTCTTGGGGGTAATGCATTTAATGCACTACCTTCATTAAAACTCTTGGACAATACTACCCTTCAAAATACACTAAATGGAGGAAATTGAGGGATTTTGAAATTGAGAGGATCCTAATAGATGTGAATTGGTTTCATAAATTTGATAAAGTAAATTGTTTTATTGTAATCTTATCATTCATTATTGTGGTTGTGAAATTTTGTGAAAAAACAATTTAGATATTTTCCTATTTATTCTAAATTAATTTATATGGAAAATTTTAATTTTGTAATGTGCATCATTTTTTTTTTTTGCACCGTTGTATATATTTTGTATAGTAAATTCCTATTCATTAATATTAAAATGAGTGGGGAATATTGGTGCGTTTTAATATTAGTCAATAATAGTTGAATATATCTCATAGAGATAAATAATATATATTATTTGACATGATTGTGAAGCCTTATGTTGTGAAATTCCAAGCCAATGTATCCGGTAATTAAGTACATGATATTGAATTGTGCTTTATTTTCCTAAGTGATTAAAATACATGTGAAGAAAATGTATTGTAACAAGTATTTGAATAAAATATTAGAAACATAAGTTGATGAGCTCCACAAAAAATAAAATAAAATTGTAAGTACATCTACTTCATAGTAAAAGTGGTTGATTATGTTATCCAAAGTTTTTCAATATTTATATTATATATTTAATATAATGTTTTGGTGTTTTTGGATTGATTTTAAATTTGTAATATTTTGGATTTGCACTTAGATTTGAAATGTTGGAGTTTTAAGCAAATCACCCCACACATACTGTGCATATTGCTATTTAATTTCCTAGTGCAATTTTCTTTCAAGCTTTCTTTATCTTCTCATACTTGTCGGCTATAACATTTCACATCTTCCTAGTTGACCACTTCGCCAAAGTAAAGAAAAAAAAATACCCAAAATTATTTAAAATAAATCCAAAAATAAAAGGTATAACGAAGGCCTAAAACATTATCAAAAGCCCATACATAAAAATTGATTATCAACTGAAGGTTATTAGTTTTAATAACCACTAGCCGCCACTTATAAAATAACCACTAACCACCTAAGTAAATCAATTGTGCTTATTAAAATCCAATAGTTACCTTAAATTGTTATGGTTAGTAGTTTTAGCTAATGAGTCCTGCTATGCGGTTGCCAAATTTTGGTAGCCTAGCATAGGACATATATTAAAAAATAATAATAAAAAAGATTTTGTTATTTTTTTTGTTAATTAAATTTTTATGAGTTAATATTTAGTTTTTAATACCTCAAAACTTTTTTTTATTCAAAACTAAAATCTAAATGTGAAAAGTTAACCATTTAGGGATGGTATCATCCAAAAGGGATTCAATCATCTTAAATTTGGTGCTAATACCTCAAATTTGATGTTAATACATCAACATCAAATTTGAATTCTCCTTATAATATCTCTCTTCTTAAATCTTTTTCTTTTTTTAAAAAAAAGAAGCAAAATGTCTGACGCTTGGCTGCCTCAATTTGCAGCTGGAAAGTTCAACTCTTAGCCAATAACTATTAACTACAACGTTTGTATAGCCTTAGACATCCTCTTTCATTATTCTCTTTCCTTAACTTTTTACTGGCTTAAACATCGGGCTACCTCATGTTAGCCTGTTTCAACAAGCTCTTTTTGTTGATCTCTTTCTCTTTGACAGTTACTAACCGATTGTTATTTTGGTACGAGGTAAATTGTTCTAACAACATGAATGGGCTTTAATGGGCAACAAGAACAGATAGTTTAGTTTTATGGTAGGAAGGAAGTAACTTGACTGTGGCGGTTCTCAAGTTGCTCAGCCTAGGATGCTTTGGTCTTTTCCTTTCCAGTTCTTGTGTGGTTTGTATTTATTGGCCCTTAAAGCTATTAAAGTCAATGTATAATAAATATTGACTTATTTTTTTCATAGCAATATGCACTGTTATTTTTTATTTTATTTTTTACATGTCCGCACACGGTTTCTTTCTTCTTCTTCATCTTTTTTTTTTCTCATTTAGTTACTTAGTATTATTCAAAAGATAAAATAAATAAATAAAGTTTCTAATCTAATTATAAGAATCCATGCTAAAAGAAAATAATAAATAAAAATGCAACAACCAAAAGAAACGAAAGATGATAATAAAACAAGTCATCTGCTGTAAAACAATCTGATTCCTCCATTTATTTACAGCAAAAAGAAAGAAAACGAAAAACTCACCTTGAAGATAAGCACTTGTACTTCCTCGTCGTCCACCACGGCATGCACAATAAGCGCTTCTCCCTTGGCAGACTGGCTATAGAATTCCAGCATCGCAATTTCCTCGTTGTGCCCATATTCTTCCTCGCCATATCTCACCGCTCTCCTCCTCGCACCGCACAGAACTCCTCCTCGCCTGCTCAATCTCTGCACACCCTTAACATTCCGTAAGCAAACTCCGCCGGTAAAGGTGTTTGCCTTGAGAGAAAACGGCTGCAGGGGGGGTGAGGATATCACTGCCCACCACCCTCCTAGCTTCTTCAACGACATTGACTCTGGACGCATCATAAGTGGTACGTAGCTCCTGCTGAGGCCGTCCGTCTCAGTCGCCTTTTTGAAGATAAGGTGTCACACGTGTGCATTTTTATGTAACAGATAGAAGAGAATCAAAATCTATGTGGTCAGCAGTGGTAGATTCTTTTCTCGCACTTTTTGACTGTCGCAAACAGCAACTAACATGTCTGCCGGATGATTGATGGCCTCTCAATCAAATTGTGGCATGTCGGTTGCAATTGCATGCGTGTTGCTTATCATTCTGCAATCTCAATTTAAGAATGAGACTGGGATATATGAATGTCTCCTTACGTACACAAAAACCAAAGAGACAGTAAAAAGTGAGGGGAAAGATATTACACATAGGGTTAATTATCTTTTTCCCCGTTAACTATAACGTTTTAACACTTTTTTCCCATAAATAATATCATTTTTGCTCAAAACTCTCATTTCATCTGTTAAAAGCTCTTTTTATCAGTTAAAGGCGTTAATTCAGACAATCTATCCGTCACTTTGCCCCATGAATTATAATTTATTGTCACTTTATCCCATGAATTATAATTTATAGTTACTTTTGTTAGTTTGAAGTATTGGCTAAGTTTCGTGAGCAAAATGAAAAGAAAAGAGCCAAGCTGCTCGGACGGATTCATTGCTCGGACGTGATGCAATCAAGGACTTCAGATTAAAACCCGAGAGCTTCGCTCGCAGTCTGCTCAGATCCCGCTCGCAGCCTTCAACGGACGCCAAGATTGAAGAATGCGACGAAGAAAGGAGAATGGATGGAAGAATGCCACATGGAATAGCCCGTCCGGACGCCCATCATGACCGGCCCTGACGGCCACTTAAATGAAGCCTCATCCATGTATTTTAGACCGTCCGACGCCAATCTTCCCGTCTGACGCTACCTACCTGTAATGCTTTTATTTGGATTGTAACTGTGTCCTAGGTTTAGGTTTTGGGGTTATTATAAATACACCTCTATAGAATGTTAGAGGTACGGATTTTCACCCCAGAGTTCGTGGAGAGGCTATGATTAAAGAGATTTATTGTGAGCCTTGTTGTTCCTCTTAGAGGATCTTTGTTAGTTTGTTTGTGAGCGAAATTGAGAAGTCTATCGAAGGGTCCGTAAAGGAGAATCACGTTGAAGAAGATTGTGAGCAAGGAGACGAGTTGAGGCTTGTCGATCTTACAGAGCCAAGGTCTTGCAAAGGGTTGTAAGTGTTCCTAGTGTCTCGTAATCTCTGGATAATCTTTGATAGTGATTTCGGGTTTGGCTTTCGGAGAGGTTTTACTTTTAGATCTGCTTTCTAAAAGGTTTCTCTTCGTCACCAAAATCCTTTGTGTTTGATTGTTCATATTTTGGTGATTGCTTGCTTAGATTTAAATATCCGTTAATTCCGCATAAACCTGTGATATTTTATCTGCTTAGTTTTTTCAATTGGTATCGAGCGGTTCACTTTGTTTGGATTAAATTCGAGTGTGATCCTTGTTTGTTTTCTAACATGTCTCAAACCCTTAATTGTGCCTAATTTTGATGGAACTAATTATGGCTATTGAAGTCCCGATGAGATTTTCTTAAAATCAATAGACATTTGGTTCATTATTGAATCTGGATTTCAAACTCGATAAGCCGACATTGAATGGTCTATTGCGAAAACAAATCTCGTGGCAATGACAAAGCTATGAATGCTTGTTCTTAGCAATTTCACAACCGAGCACTCTAGAATTTCAAATTGTGATAGTGCTAAAGATGCTTGGGAGATTCTAGAAACTACTTATGAAGGAACAAATCTTGTTAAAGCTACAAAACTTCAAATGTTAGTTTCTAAGTTTGAAAGAATTGAAATGTTAGAAGATGAGACCTTTGATGATTTCTTTGGTAAACTTAGTGAAATTAGAAACTCCATGATAAATCTAGGAAAGAAAGTTTCACACTAAGATTGTGAGAAAGGTTATGAGATCACTCCCATAGATTCAAAATGAAGGTAATGACCATTGAGTCATGCAATCGATTTGGAGACCTTGAGGATAGAAGAGTTAGTTGGTGCCTTGCAAACTTATGAGTTTTCTTTGTCTAAACCTAGGAATAATAAGGATCTTGCCCTTAGAACTCTTAGAAAGAACTCTGATGAGTCATCTGATGAGGAACCAGACGATGAGAAAATAGCCTTGGTAGCTAGAAAGTACCATAAGATTAGGCATCGATTTCCCAAGAGACTTGAAAAGCTAGAAGAGAGTTACAAGGATAGAAATGAAAGAGACCCACGTGGTCCAAAATGTTATGAGTGCTCGTTATGGTCATTTGCTAAGGATTATGCTAACCTCATGAGTAATAAACCAAAGGATAAAAAGGCTTTCAATATTACCATGAGTGACACTGATGAGGAGGTTCCTGATGATTCCCCTAATTATGTAGCTTTTGGGATTTCCTATGATTCTGATGATTCTAATCAATCAGATGATAAGTCTGCTTCTGATAATGAATCAAATAGGGTTAGTGACCTTCAAAACTCCTTTGACAATTTGAGGGAAAATTTTTCTACAATTAGAAATTCTAACCTAAAACTTGTTAAGGATGTCAAGAATCTTGAACTTGAAAGGGATAATTTGCTGAAAGAATTGAGTGATTCACATGCTGTTTGCAATTCTCTGAAATCTGAAAATCATGTGTTAATTGCTAAGAATAAATCCCTCCAAAATGATCTGATTGAAACTAGAAATCACTTGAGTACTTTCTCTAGTGAAAAGCTTAATCAAATGTTGCATGCTCGAAGCGCTCTAGTGATGATCTGGTTTAGGATTTGATAAAACGCATCTTGTTCTTCTAACCATGCCTCGCTTCAAAGATTGTGTTTGTTAAACCAGCTTGAAGTAGAAAAATCTTCAGTGAAGAAAAGCCAGTTGCTCCGTTCGACTCAAGAAGGTAAGAAAGGTAAGAAAAACTCTCTTGTATCTCATGCATCTTACCCTAAGTCTAGAGTTGTGCATCCTCCTAGGAAATTACCTTCTCAAAGGTTTGTCCCTACATGCCATCATTGTGGAAAAGTGGGTCACATTCGACCTCAATGTTTTAATTTGAAACCTCATGTGCGTAAGAATAAAAATTGATATCTATGAAAGATTGTGAGGGTTTGGTCACAATGATGAAAGGAGTGCTATCTAGGTTAGACCAGTTTGAAAAAGTTCATAAACCTAGACCTAAGATCACTCAAGTGTGGGTTAGGAAGGATGATACCATTCACCCATTGAGGGGGAGTGGTAATGAACTCACCTTATTTTAGGTGAGCCAATAACATGCCTAGGATTGTTTTTCCTGTTTATCCTTGAAATTCCTAGAGCATGTTATCTTTTTTTTGTTGTGTTTAATTTTTTGTGTGTGCATTTTTTTGTTGTTAAAAATTTTCAAAAAGACAAAAATATGTTTAGTTAGTTGTTTTTCCTTCTTCATTTGTCTTATGCACCTAGATTGTCCATTAAATTCTCATGTTGTCTTTATGGATTTAATTCCTTGCGTCTTGGAATGTTCTTATTATGCATGAGATGAACTTTTGCTCAATGGACTTGTTATTGTGGTTACCTAAAGCCTGAGTTTACCTGCTACGTTCTGCCTATGCTTAATTTCTTGTGCACATTTAAGCTTTTTTTTTTGGGTAATCATATGAGGTTTTTGACTAGTATTTGTTTCAAATTGACCATTTGCTAGTTGAACCTAGGGCTTAAAAATTTCCTGCTTTCTCGGTTGTGATAAGCATTACATGTTTAAGGACACTTTCTCATAGAGAAAAAGAAACAAAATAGTGAAACAAATGAATCAAAAGATCACATTCCAAAAGGAATTTATTTCACTGTGTCAAACTTGTGCAAATTGTTTTACAATGAGAAATGTATAGGATGAGAGTGGCTAGGCCCTAGTATGATAAGGTTTGACTTTTGATCTGAGATACTTGTCAAAACCTCATGGTGGTGAAACTCCAATTTTTTGATGGCTCACACACACTACACACAAGCATGGGTTGGATGAAACATTTTTATTCGGCTTGGGTTAAACAATTTCAATGTCTTGTTGTCACTTCAAATCTCATGTATATTTTGTATATTTGGAGCATGCTTGGGTTATTCATTGCTGAATTTTCATGAGATTTTGATGGGTGTATCATGTGTGTTCATTTGACTTTTGAGGGGGAGAAACATGGTTTGATTTCCAGCTTGTTGATTTTTGAGTCACATATTGAGGGGAGTTTCTATTGTTCATGATTATGCATTATCTCTTGCATTTTAGTTATGTAATCATGAGTTGAGTTTATATTTTTGTTCCACATGTGCCTTGATGCGTTTGTTGAGTGTTTCAGGAAACATGTTACCTTTTGTCAATTTGTGACAAAAAGGGGGAGTTTATTGGGGAAATGATTTTGTTCCCGAAATTGCCAAAGGGGAGTTTGTTAGTTTGAAGTATTGGCTAAGTTTCGTGATCAAAATGAAAGAGAGCCAGGATCCCGTTCGATCCCATTCGCTCGGCAGCCTTCCGACGCCTTGACGCTCAGCCAAAGATTGGAGAATGCGATGGAAGAATGCAATGGAGCCCTAGCCCGTCCGGACGCCCATCATGACCGTCCGGACGGCCCAGCTTAAATGAAGCCTTTTTCACGTGTTTTAAAGAGCCCGTCCGGACGGCCCATGTTCCCGTCTGACGCCACCTACCTAATAACAGCTTTTATTTGGATTGTAACTGTGTCCTAGGTTTAGGTTTTGTGGGGCTATTATAAATACACCTCTATAGAATGTTAGAGGTACGGATTTTCACCCCCAGAGAGTTCGTGAGAGGCTGTGATTAAAGAGAGATTTATTGTGAGCCTTGTTGTTCCTCTTAGAGGATCTTTGTTAGTTTGTTTGTGAGCGTAAGTTGAGAAGCCTATCGGAAGGGTCCGAAAGGAGAATCACGCTTGAAGAAGATTGTGAGCAAGGAGACGAGTTGAGGCTTGTCGATCTTACAGAGCCAAGGTCTTGCAAAGGTTGTAAGTGTTCCTAGTGTCCGTAATCTCGGATAATCTTTTGATAGTGATTTCGGTTTATCGCTTGAGAGGTTTTACTTTTAGATATGTTTCTAAAAGGTTTCCTCTTCGACCAAAATCCTTTGTGTTTGATTGTTCATATTTTGGTGATTGCTTGCTTAGATTTAAATATCCGTTAATTCCGCATAAACTGTGATATTTTATCTGTTTAGCGTTTTTCAACTTTGCCTCATGAATTACAACATATTATCACTTGAACCGTCTGAGTTAACGTCTTTGATTGGCAGAATAGGAGTTTTAGGCACAAAATAGTAGTTTATGGGGTTTGATGTCATAATTAGTAGTTCACGAAGACAAAGTGAAAATAAGTTGTAATTCATGAGGGGAAAGATAATTAATTACCCCTTAAACATAACAAAACAAAACAAAAATGAGTAAAAGATCAGTTTTTTTTTTTTTTTTTAATCAAAATAGTAGGACAAGGAGACCAATTGTGGCTATCCTACCTGGGTATGACCATTGTAGCACCTACTCATTAGGAGCCACACAAGAGGGGCCTAGACGTGGGAATCATAAGCGCTAATGACCCAGAGAAAAAATGCTAGTCACATCTACGCTATTACCCCTAAAGGACTAGTCAATTTGAAACTTTATAAAATTCATTATAAAGCACAATTTCACCTAATAACTAGGCAATGTGAAAAAGTCAACTCCATATGGACTTTTCTCATCTTTCCAATATGGGATTACGGTGTTACAAACTTCCCAAAGGAAAACGTTAGTCACATCTCGCATTATCACCCTAAAAGGATTAAATAATTTGAAACTTCTATAATTCATTATAAAACCTAATTTTACCTATTAGCTAGGCAATGCAATATTTAGTATTCATGATTATCTTTATAAATCATCTACCTATGTAGATTTTCTCATCTTCCCAATATAGGACTGAGGGTGTTACACGCCCCTCAAGTCTAACTTAGCTATAGTATGACTCAGCCCTATCAAGCCATCAATAAGAATCTAAAGCTATTAATACTAATCCGACATACATGAGGATTCAAGTAAAAGATCAATTTGGTTTGAGATATTTGTTACGATATCAAGTTCCTCGTACAGGTAGGTTGAGTGATCCACTCAAAATTTATATAATTTGTTCTACTTTGTAATACTATATAATCCAATTGAATTGATAAATAAAATTGTCAATAATTGATTATATATATCTCAACTTTTGCGATTGTTTGGGACGTCCAGGGTGCCTAGAACTACCCTAAAGTAAGGAGTTAGGATTAGGATTTCTTAAATTAGTTGTGGTCGAGTCAATGAGATATCAACGACTAATGGGTGAGTAGAGCAGTCAAATAGAAAATGGCTGCAATTGAATAAGTGTAAATAGAGGTGAACAATGAATGTGGAGCATAGTAGCATGTTACGATTTAAGTATCACATATGACTTAAATACACTCTTAATCATATGTATATAAGCATTTTTAAACAGTACTCTCTCATTTTATAAAGAAAAATGTTATGGATTTTCTTGATTCTCTTGGCATTCTCCCAGTCTTACATAAAATATGATTTAAGAAAAAAATAAAATTGTAGTGGCATCTACCACCGGTTTTTTAGGCATTAGCACCAAAATTGAGACATTAGCATCAAATTTAAAATGATCAAATTCATTTTGGGTGATACCATCCCTAAAAGGTTAACCTTCCACTCTTAGGTTTTAGTTTTGAATCAAAAAATAAGTTTTAAAGTATTAGAACTTAACTATTAACTCATAAAAATTAATCTGTTAGCAAAAAAATGGTATTACAATTTTATTTTTTTCTTAAATAATGTTCTAAGTAAGATTGGGAGAACATCAGGAGAACACTACGAGGAAAACCCCTAACAAACCTTTTTTATAAAACCGATTTTTAAGGACGAGCCATACTCAAAATTTGTAACAAACAAATAATTAGAAATATAGAATAACTTCAATCGGGTATAACGGGTATGTTTTGCACCCTTCAATATAAAGAATACACCCCAGCTTAAAACACAAAAATAATAATAATATAACTCTTTACACCAAATAATTTTCTCTTTTTACAAAATATCCATTGATACAATCAACAGTGCCATTGTCATAATTAATTTTTGAGACTTCAGTAATATTGCGAGCTCGAATGTAGGTGGAGGGAGGTTGTGCTAGGTTATAAACAATGAAAAAGTTTGTAAAATTGATGTTTTTAACCGCAAAATTTCATAGAAAAACTCATTTTGGTTGCATTAGCAAGTCAGTCAAGCTGGGGCCGAGACTGTTTGTAGCTTTTGCAATTATTGTTTTGGATGTGAATTGATGGTGAGGAATAGGGATAGAGCAACATCAAATGGAAGCTCGCAAAAATTTAAAATGAAAATTACTCAACATGGACCTCGATTACTGCACCCAACTAACAATCTTGTAGTTGTAAATGAACTCCTCCTCCTCCTTCTCCTCCAGCAAGGTTTTATGAACCAAATATTTGATGTAGACATAAGAGCTTCTTTTATGGATCCTAGCTGTAATCGGCGTGACATTCAAGAAGGCATCCTTCCTGCACCAAACAACTGCAGAAGCAAAAACTACTATTCCCACTCTCTCCCCTGTGTATATATGGCATTGTTCGGTAAATGGTTTGGCAAAAGTAAAGGCACAAATTTTTATTTATTTTTTATATTATATCAATCATTTTTTATTATTATTCAAATAAAAAAAATATTATAAGATAATTTTTTTTTTCATACAAAATATTTTTACTTTTTACTTTAAAAAAAATATATTCTTACTTTTTTTCACATTAATTAATTTTTGCTACAATATCAAACCAAAATTGAAATAAAATCGTTTATCAAACGAACCACATATATCTTAGAGACATCTTTCCTTTATTTTTTTTTATTTTCTTTTTTAAGTTAATGACGAGAAAAGGTTATAAACTTGTAAAGGGTCCTTCCCACTAAGTAAGTGACGTCTTCCTTATATTTTGATAATGTCGTACAAAATTTAAAATTGAACTTATTCTTATATTTTGATACTGAAAAGCAGATTATTCTTAAAAATTAGCTTGTCGTTCAAGGCAACATTACGAGGCTGAATTAGTAGTAATCTCATGTGTAGTAACAAAAAGGGTAAAGTCCACTTAATCCTCTTAAACTACCACTTCAATGATAATCTACCCCCCAAACTATCATTGCGACAATTTACCCTCAAACTATCAAAATAATGACGATGTACCCCCAAATTTTTAAAAATAACGAAATTACCCTTACCAAAATGAAAACAAAAATACTAAAATTTAATTTCTTTTTCAAAATTTTAAGGATATTTTTGTTTTATTGAAAATTTTATAGGGGTAATCTCGTCATTTTGCTAGCATTAGGGGGTACATTGTCATTGTTTTAGTAGTTTGGGGTAAATTATTGTAATTGATAGTTTGGGGGGTAGATTGTCATTAAGGTAGTAGTTTGAGGGGGTTAAGTAGACTTTACCCTAACAAAAAATATAATGGTTTCATTCATTCCAAAAATAAAAAATAAAAAATAAAATTGAAAGAATTGAATTCATTGGGTCCCAGCTCAAAGTATGGAGTGAGTCTAGGTCAAAAGCCATCCCATGCTCTCGTCTATTTCATGCCAAGAAACCAACCCCCACCACTTCAAAAAATTATTATTATTATTATTATTATTTAAAAAAAAAGACTTATGCACTTATCCTTGGAAAATAGTGTTTAATTAAAAGTTTGTTCTAAATTGCGAGATTGTGTTGTAAAATAGAACTTTTAAAGTTAGAAAAAACATTTTAAATTAAAAAATAATAATACTTTTTAAATTTTTCTGAGATCATTTAAAAATGAAATTGTTTTTTGAAAATAATTTCGCTAAAAATATTTTTCATATGTTAGCTCGCACAGAGATTTGCGAAAGCAACGACAACTTTGGCGGTGACCCCCAATGACATCTCTAGCAACGTTTACTCCATTGACAAATCTGACGTTGACTCTAACACATACTTTGGTAATGACTCCGACAACGAGAAAGAAAAAGTGCGTACAAGAAGGAAGTCGAGTACTATGGGTCAAGAAGAAGCAATTTAAACTTGTAAAATGGTTTTTTTTTTTTAATAAAAAAAAAAAAAGAAAAACCATTTTACGCCACTTAAATAAGGCTTTTCTGGTATAGTCATCACTTAAACCCCGTCATGCTCAATCTCAACCATTAGATGGCAGCTTTGGAGGGCATCAAGGCCTTTTGCTACACCTCCAACGGCATGTCTGCGATCTTCTCCATGCTCCTTCATACGTGGTGTTGACATGGCTATTTTTTAAATGATGTGGCTTAGTCAAATAAGTTTTTATTCAACTTGTCACATGTCTCGCATGTGCTCTAATTTTTTATTTTATTTTTACATGTCTATATAAAGAATAAGAGAAAAAGAATTCGAATTAGTGATTTTTTATTTCGTAAGACATAATTTACAATCAATTAAGTTATTCCTTAAAAACATATATGCTCTAAATTTTATGTGATTCATACGGGAATAAATTTGGTTTGAGCAAGATTTCATAGTATGCATTATTTTGAAACTTAACACTTTCTTTGCTCCAGTAGCCACTTGCCTAAGTACCCATGATAATTAAGTACCCATGCTAATTAATTATCAAGTTGTGACACTCACGTTCTCCCACATTTATCATTATCTCACTCAATTTTACATTTTAAATTTCATGTTTTTGAAGAGGACAGGAGTGCTACAGTATAGGCTAATTTGGACAATTTGAAAATTTTAAGGACCTTAAGGGTACTTCTGAAACCATGGGGTCCATTTTAGTACAAGGTCAATTCACAAGGACCAAAAAATAATATCTTCATAAACTTGTTGCCTAATCATAAAAGATCAAATCAGAAAATTAAAAAAACTACTATATAATGAACCTTATAGTTTAATATTGATTCTAAATTAAAATTTGAAATTTTAATAGCACAAATATATACCATACAGTTAAAGTTGGACTCTCAGTGATTTTTAACTAAAATTAACAAAAATCAACATAAGTTGCACTTGAGACCTATCTAAATGCTAAAGAGATTCTGTTTGGCCATGCAATTTTGCAGGCCCAAAGCACATTTTCAAATAAAATCTGTCAAAGAGTCTCATTTCGAAGTGTATCTTTAAAAAATGATGATTTGAAAATATGAACAACTTTATGTTTTCAAATTGCAAGCAATGAATACATTTATAATAAAACATGATTTTAAAATATCAAATTACTATTTTATCAAACATTTAAATGTATTTTTAAAAATCGTATTTTCAAATTGCATATTTTATAAGTGCTATATTTTTTGCAATTGTTTTATGCATGAATAAGTTGTTTTAATATTTTTTGTAATGCCAAAATACTAACTGTTGGGTCATGGATCGAGATGTTCGAGACCAACGAATTCGAGGCCCTTATATTGAGACCCTGAAATTTAAGAAATGAGGATTTAAATTCAATTAGCATTTGAAATGGTATTTGATCTAATCTTATCCATTAAATTCAAATGGCTATCAACATGCAAACATGAATCAAATATAATATCTGCAAGTATTCAAAATTCAAACTTCATAACAACCAAATCCTATCTTAACCTCTTAAGATTTTAAAACTGATAACTACTCAAATCCCAACAAATCAGTAAAAAATCAGTAATTAGTTAAGGGATTACTACTCTATGCTTATATAATGTATGTCACTGCTCTTTAACTCCATACTTTTTATTTTTTTGGAGAAATGGGATATTGTTAATTAGGTGTGATAGTTTGAGACTTTTTCCTAAAAAATACTATTTAATTAAGGTAAAAAAATATATAAAAGATTTGCTATTTAATTCTGTTCAAAAGTATTTTTCAAATTAAAAAAAAAATTATTTTCAATAAAAGTTTACTATAATCAATTGAGGAGCTATTTGTTTGAAGTGAAGGCGAGGCGGGGTTTCAAAGCCGGGTAAAAGCACGGACGGAAATCTTTGCACGCGCGGCTAGGAGTAGGGAGTCTAGGGACCACTACCACTCCTCTCATTAACTCCAACACCCCCCCAATTATTTCCATCTTTTTTCTGTTTCTCAGTTCTCTCTCCGATTACCGAATAAATACCAGCAATAAAAAAAGAAAAAAGGAAATACAAAAACTGACAAATTACAAACAAGGACAACGGCGAGACGGACGAAGATGATAATGACCTTTTTACCCTAGTTTTCTAAGATTAACAATAAAACAAAAAAGAAAAAAAAAAGAAAAAAGAAAAAGCAAACGAGGACATAATTAATAACCTTTACTCAAATATTATATATAATAACCTTTCTCTCTCACCTTTCTGTCTATCTGTGTCTCTTTTTGTTCAATTCGACTTTTTTCTGAGACACCAAAATCTCAACGAAATCAAACCCCTGTAACTCCCACTTCTCTCCTCGCTCGGATCTGTAAATTTGTTTCGTTTTCTCCTACTTTTTCTGTTGGATTATGGGGCTTACTGTAACAGATCTGGCTCCAAAACGCCATAAAAATGGTCAATTCTTACACTTTTAGGGCGCGGAGTAGCGGGTTCAGTAGGGCTTTTGAATCTTGAGTTGCGATGGCGGCTATAGAGAGTGGCGCATTCGAATGTGACCACAAGCGGTGCGAGCGGCTTTGCCTCCTCGTGCAAGAGCGGGGGTGCTTCTGCTTCTTCTGCTGAAGTTGGGGTTCACGATCAGTTCCCGGCGGGCCTTAGGGTTCTCGTAGTCGACGACGACTTTACTTGCCTTAAGATTCTTGAGCAGATGCTCAACCGCTGCCGCTATTACGGTCCGTGGCCTTCCAATCTCTTTGTTTTCACTTCACCACTGGTTAATTAGGATTTGCTTGCTGTTTTCTTGTAAAAACTTGCCAATTCGGTCAATTTCACAAGTTTGGTTCGTTCGAAATTTAATCGTGCCGCTGCTTGGAACTTGGGTGTAGTTGTAATTAATTTGTTTTGGTGGGAGTTTTTACTTTGAATCTTTGTTTCACTTCGTTTGTGCCGCGCAGTATGCGGTTCGTCGTTTTAGTGCATAAAGATTCAATTTTGGTTGCTTTATATGTGATTTTGGTGCCTGCCTGGGGGGTGGGGGTGTGCTGTGAATTCTTTTGGCTTGTGCTTGTTTCAGAGTGAGATGGGATATATAGGCAAGCTTATTTTCTCAATTAGAAGATTTGGCTGAAATATTAATCATCGCTCTAGGATTGTTCAGGTCCTGTGACATATTTAATCTTAATATTTTGCAAATGTGTTTGTGAATATTATGTTTGAGATGCAGTTTTTCTTGAATATACTATGTATTCGAATTTTATTTGCATATATTTTGATATATGCTTGATTTTAGGAGATCTTTAAATTTTATTGATTTATATTTGTAATTTTTGCTAGTTTGTAGTGGAAATTCTCATAAAAATTTACTTTTAATTTTTTAGGGTTATTTTACGTTGTCTTTTTTAGTAAGGGCTAGAAAAGAAGGTAGGGTGCTAGATTTGATGTTAAAAGAAATTTTTATAGAGCTGCTTGCATTGTTTTCCAGCTCTCTTATCTTCCCTTACTCCGTCATTCTCTCTCATCTCTTCCCCTCTCCCTTCAATCTTCTCCCTACCTTCTTTTCTAAAATAACTTTAAATCTTTGTACTGGCAAGTTGCATGTCTTTGGAAGAAATTTCTTATGCAGCAGTTTTGTGAATTATAGTAAAGTTTTTTTTGATAAGTTAATAATATAAGCTGTACTGTCCATGACATCTGCAGGCAGTTTATACTCACTTTCTCTTGTTTACCCAATAGTGTAGCTCATTTGACATTATTATGCTATGTGGAAGCTAATAATTTATGAATCTTGACTGCTTCAAAAACAGAATTTTTGTTTTTTAGAGTTTCTGGGATTGTGATATGAGACTTTTTGGTGCTTTATTTACACATGTTCAGAATGGTTGAGAAAATATTTGTGTAATATGTTCCACAATTTTTGAATAGGGCAGGCTTGAGAGAATATTATTATGAAATTGCATATATGACGAAGCAAGTAGTAAGGATCTAGATTATAAACCAATCAGGGATGTTATGTGTTGGAATTTTGTTTAGTTTTTAACACTTTCTTTTCATTGGTTGCAGTTACCACTTGCTCCGAGGCTACTGTTGCTTTGAATCTCCTACGGGAGAAGAAGGGGTGTTTTGATGTGGTACTGAGTGATGTACATATGCCTGATATGGACGGTTTTAAACTTCTGGAGCTTGTTGGGCTAGAAATGGATCTTCCTGTTATTAGTGAGTATCATATTTTCTTCCCACAAAAATGTTTGAAAATTTTGCTTACATACTTTAACATGTCAATATATTCTACAGTGATGTCTGCTGATGGGAGAACAAGTGCTGTGATGAGAGGAATTAGACATGGGGCTTGTGATTATTTGATTAAGCCTATACGTGAGGAAGAGCTCAAAAATATATGGCAGCATGTTGTTAGGAAAAAATGGAATGAAAATAAAGAACATGAACACTCAGGCAGCTTGGAAGAGAATGACCGTCATAAGCGAGGGAATGATGATACTGAATATGTTTCCTCTGGTAATGAAGGATCTGAAGGAATACTGAAAGCTCAGAAAAAAAGGAGCAATGCTAAAGACGAAGATGAAGTTGGATTGGAAAGTGATGATCCTTCTGCATCCAAGAAACCACGTGTTGTCTGGTCTGTGGAACTCCATCAGCAATTTGTCAGTGCTGTGAACCAACTGGGGCTTGATAGTATGATCCGCATCTACTTTTTTCTTTTTAGGTTTTTTTAAGAATTCTTTTAATGTTGTATACTGGGGGCTCTGGGGGATAAGGGGACTGCAGTACAGCAGAGTCTGCTGGTATATTTCATTTTGTGAATGGTTATTACTTCTTTTGATCATCTCTGATTAGAAGTTTGTGCCTTCCATTTCAGAGGCTGTGCCAAAGCGAATTTTGGAATTGATGAATGTACCTGGTTTAACTAGAGAAAATGTTGCTAGCCATTTGCAGGTTTATTTCATCCCTACTTATCAATCTTTTATGCTTGCATGCGATAATTTTTATGCACACTTAGAATTTATCACTAGAGGAATAGGAAATAGGGAACTCTAAAGCATAAATTAAAAGTAGAAGGGAGTATGTGTATACTCTCTATGAATAGAATTCAAATGCATATCAGAACAAATTATGTCTGCTTTTAAAACACGACAGTGTTATGTTTTGTACCCTACTCTGATGTAGGACTGGTTGCCTTCGACTTTTTGGAGCTGATTGACAAGCAAAAGCCTAAAAAAAGAGCCTGTGGAGCCTCCTTTTAATCTACTTTTTTCATCAGTTTCCAGGCCGTTGTTTTAGTGAGGCATCCCTTTAGGTTTGATATTCACTTTATTTCAGCTTAGTCCTTTGCTGTTCCTTTTTAGGCTATTTAAAATAGCTTGGGAAGTGTTATGTAATTCTACTTTGTTTCGTAATTTTTGTAAATTTTCTTTTTGGTAGTATCTGGATTTTGAATCGTCCATCATGATGGTATTTTGTAAATGGTGAATGCTTTGGTTTTTCTACCAATACAATTTGTTATCAATGAGCTTTAGCTCAAATGAGAGTTCCTCCCTTTGTAGCAAGGTGGAGGGTGAAGGTTGTAGGTTTAAGTCCCATCGGGTGCGTGTGTAACTTACCATTTAAAAAAAAAAATTGTCAAGAGTTTCTTTATTCTGTGATGGGTCCCAAACCCTGTCGATTCAGGGTTTATTGCTTCCACTATTTCAAACTCCCTTTGCAGTGTAAGCCTTTAAATAATGATGAGCCACTTTTGGATTTATGTTGATTTTTAGTTATCTTGATGAATTTGAAATCAGATTGGAGTAAGTTATATGAACTGTTTATTGCGTAGCTTTACTGCCTTTTTCTTTATATCAATAGTGATGAACCTTGATTATACATGATGGGGAAACATTGTATATTTATATTGGAGATTCTAAATTCCATTTTAACCTGAATATGATTTGCACATGATCTTTTTATATTCTCAAATGAATAATCCCACTTATATGTTAAGATTTGTAATCCTATTTCAATTTGCAGAAATTTAGGCTATATTTAAAGAGGTTAAGTGGAGTAGCTCAACAGCAGAGTGGCGTTTCTAATACCATTTGTGGCCTGTGGACCCAAATGTGAAACTGGGTTCACTTGGACGATTTGACATCCCAGCATTGGCTGCTGGTCAAATTCCACCACAAACACTGGCAGCCCTGCATGCTGAGCTTTTAGGCCGACCAGCAAGTAACCTAGTGGGAGCAATGGAGCAGCCTGCTCTTCTACAAGCATCGTTACAGGGACCCAAGCGTATCCCTGTTGAACATGGTGTGGCATTTGGTCAGCCTTTAGTAAATTGCCAATCAAATGTTTCGAAGCACTTTCAGCAATCAATCATTCCTCCTGTGGAAGATGTTTCCTCTGGGTTAGGAGCGTGGCCATCCAATAACCTTGGTCCAGTTGCACCTAATAACAATCTTGGGGCGATGAGTGCTCAAAATAACAACATGTTGATGGATATATTACAGCAGCAGCAACAACGACAACAGCAGCAAGAATCGCAGCAGCAGTCTTTGCTCTCTGAGCCTAGCCGTTCAATCAATGTGCAGCCATCTTGCCTTGTAGCTCCCTCTCAGCCATCTGCCAATTTTCAGGCAGGAAATAGTCCTGCTTCAGTCGGTCAGAATTGTAGCTTTAACAGGAGTTCTGTTGTTGATTACAGTCTTCTCTCGCCTCAATCAAATAATTCCCCATTGAATATAGGGCAATTCTCTAATGGGGCTCTGAAAAGTACAGGAGTTCTTAGTGGCTATTCAGCCTCAGGTTCTATTTCTCCTTCCGTGTCGTCTTGCCCTGTAACTGTTGATAACGTGGGTCTGCAAGGTCTAACCACCATTACATTTAATGCTGCCAGACAGTTGCCAGGAACTGTTCCTAGTATGCATGATATTCAGGCTTCTTATGTTGCGAAAAGAGGAGAAGTGCTTGATCAAGGACCTCTTCGGAATCTCGGATTTGTTAGTAAAGGTACTTGCATTCCAAGTCGATTTGCAGTAGATGATTTTGAATCACAAATGAACAACTTGAGCCATGGAAAACTATATGTGGAGAACAACAGAGTTAAGCAAGAGCCAAGTGTTGAATATATGGATAATTCAAGAGCGGGCGTCTCTATATTACAACAATTTTCGTCTGATGGCACGAGTGTTTTTACAGAATAGGTAACTTGGTTTACTTGGTTGTTGTGTATATTTCTTTATGTCATATATACATGTGCATATTAAATTTCACTTGGTTTTGTGCATTTAGAGCTTGTTTGAGATTGTGTTATGAAACTTAAAAAGTATTTTTAGTGTACAAGTCACACAAAAATGAGTCAGTTTAGTAAAAAACTTAGAAGTACCTTTTTTTTAACTTTTTTTGCTCTAAAAAAGCTCAAAACTATGTTTTGGGAGAAGCTTGAAAATTCCTTCCTTTTTTTAAAATTTTTTATTTTTAAAATAAACTCTTTTGGCTTTTTCTAGAGACAAGTTTTATTTTCCAATGTGATCCAAGCATGCTCTTAACGATATCTCTCTACTATAGGGGCTTCCTTTTATTTTATAGCTTTTCTTTGGTAATCATGCTTGTAGGTGATTTTCTTTTAGTTTAATCTGTGGACCATAATATGGCTTTTGGGGAGGTTGTGCTTTTTACTTGCTCACACTATTTTATATGTTGGTTATTGCATATGTGATAGATAATGCAATGCAGCTTTGTAGATCTGATCTTTATTAACACGGATGATTATTAATTACATTGCTCGAATATCTCCTTTTTTTTCTTTCTTTTTTTAATTCGTTAATTTTGTTTCAACAGGCTTGCACTATGTGGTGAGATTGCTACTTATTGCCAAATGCCGAGAAGGTATTCCTATCGGAGGAATGTTACGCTTCTCAATTATTATTATTATTATTTTTTTAAAATTTGCTTATTAAATGATGCGTCTCTTATGAGATTGTTACTCTTTTCCCAAAGTAATAAGTTGTGACATATTATTTGAGGAGCAAATTTTAGATAAAATTTTTGGGAAGTGTGCATTTCTCAATATTTTTAGGATAGATCTGATTGGCAGTGGCTGTACCAAACTCGGTGGCACTGTGGAAGCTTCTTTTTAGTAGGAATTCTTGTTGCGAACATTTGTCTGATGTGGTGGGAGGCAGGTTCACGTGTGTAGGGGAGTAGGATTAGCTTTTTAATTAGGGTAGGATAATAAGTTGTGTCAGACAACAGCTTGAATTGGTTTCCAGCATGGTGGCATCTTGCCTACATAATTGTGTAGTTAATTAGGTTTTTTTTTTTTTTTTTTTAACGTTATCGAGAAATTTCTCATTTATTTATTACTAGTTGGATCTGCTAAGCTGGTTGTAAATATATTATTTATTTCTATTCTAAGCTACTGCATGTAAGCTGACCAACCAAACTTAAACTAATATAACCTGGGTTTGGTTGGAAACCTCAAATTGAGGGTTCAAAGCTTGCGTTGTTGCCACTTGATCAAGTTGTTCTGAGTTATGTTGTTCCAATGATTACCCTTTTTTCTGTTTTTTGTGGGTCTGGTTGGGTTAACGCAAGTGTAATGAATAATTGGAAAAAAAAAAAAGAAAAAAAAAAAAGACGGTGATTTGAGATAAAATTATGGGGTAATTGCTTTATTTATTTATTTTTTATTATTTTTATTAACATGTCCCTACAAGAGTAGGGAGGGGTATTCAAACTAGTGATTTTCGTTTCATTAGGCGTGATTTTAGCAAATTGAGCTACCTATTGAGAATGGGAATTGCTTTTTACTCATGAATTGTCTCGCTTTGACAGTATGTTTCATATACTCACGCTCACCATCTAACTAAACAATCATTTTACTAACCAAAACTTGTCATTAGAAAATCTTGTTAAATTGGATGGAATATTCTTTTTTTAAGGCATTAAATTTTTATTAAATAATAAAAATATCCTTAAAACTTAAAACTAAATCAAATACAATTAAAAAATTAAATTAAAAAAATGTAATATTATTTTATATGGTTAGCCTAAGGGCTCTAAATTATATATCTCTCCTTATGGTATAAAATAATAATAAAAATAAAAATAGAAGGGGAAAATTTACATGCTACCCAAATTATCATCTAATTGACAATGTTTCTCAAACTATCATCCAATTAATAATGTCCCTTCAAATTTTCAATTATGACAATATCCCCTTAAAACTACAAAAAATGATCAATGTTCCCTCATTGACGAAACTACCCTTAATAAAATAAAAGGCAAAATACTAAAAATTCTAGAAAAAAAACCTAAAACTAAAAAAAAAAAAAAAAAAAAAAAACATAAAATCCAAGGGTATGAAAATTTAAAATGTCCTTTTTATAGTAAAAAAAAAATAAATTTTCGTTTTTTATAAAAAAAATTATAAAGTTTTGTTTTGTTTTGTTTTGAAATTTTGTTTTCTAGAAAAAAAAAAAATCATTTTTCAAATAAAAATTTCCGTTTTAAAAAAGTTAAAAAAATAGATTTTTTTTTTTTAAAAAAAAAAAATTTAAATAGAGAAGCTCCTATCTATGAATCTTTTAGTTCGGATTGTTCTCTGCAACTCGAGAACATGAAGTTAGAATTGCTAGTAACCGCGGATCAACATGCCAAGATGAATATGTACCTGGACCCCGTACACACCGCCCGTCACACCTTAGGAATTTGTTTTGCTTGAAGCATTGGACCAATGATCACCCATAACTTTTGTGTACCACTAGTGCCACAAAGGTTTTTGGTGGTCTTATTGGTGCATACCACGGTGGGGTCTTTGACTAGGGTGAAGTAGTAACAAGGTAGTCCTGTTATTCATCTTACTTTTACATTTCGTTGCCCTGATGAAGAATCTATCATTAAGGTTCCTAAAATCAAGCTTTTAATAGAGAAAAATGTCATTTCCATTAACCTCATAGTAAATTGAAACTTTCCTTTTCTTGGTTAAGCCTTTTGACTTAGGCAAATCAGCGAGCTTAATGACCATAGGGGGATGGTCAGACACTCCTACAGGTAAAAAAAGAGCTTCAAATATTGGGAAGCGAGCCTCCCACTCAGTGTTAACCAAGGCTCTATCAATTTTCCTTAAAATGGGGCTGTCATCCCAACAAGCAAGGGATTGAGCTTTAGAAAGCCTATTTGCTTGTTTCAGTCTCACTCTTTGAACAGTGCCAATTCATGCGCACTGTGGCATTGGCAACTTCAACGTTGGGCGGATGAGGTGTACTTCAAGTAGCATCATCTGTTTGCTCCTCTGTTTTCTTGTTGGATAGAAGGTATTATTATCGCATAGCACTTGTGCTAAGGTGTGAAACAGATTAACCATAGGGAATGAGAACATGCAGTATGTCAATCAGTTGTTGGGGCTCTTGCGGCATACACAATACATGCGGCTCTTAGAATAAAAGTTGTTGCTCTTGTTGGTATACTAGCCGACCAATAGAATAGTATGGGAAATCTGGAAAAGAGGAGCAAGAAAATGGATACAGCAATCAAATGCCCTATTTTTATTAGTAAAGAGCAAGAAACCTATTTTTATAAGTAAAGAGCAAGAAAATGGATGCGCGTTAGTGCAACGGCTTTCGCGTTAGAGCGCTCGTCTGTTGCTTGTTCTTCACAACTACAAGAAAAAAGGACAGCTACATCAGATAGTGTACAGTAAGAAAAGTGGGATGTTGTATTTCCAATTGCTTCGAGTGTTCTGACTAGGGTTCCAAATGTGTGTGTGTTCACTGAGGAGAAAGGTGAATCAAGCCCTAGGAGGCATGATATTTCGATCAGTTCTCGACCATAGGTATAGAACAAAAGCCAACCGAAGGTTAATTCCTGGCCTTGCCTTTAGCTAATCGATTGACAACTCGCGAGGGAGTTATTCTGCTTCTTGAGAAAGCTGCTTGCATTAGCAACATGCATCCATTTTCTTGCTGCATCCGTTTTCTTGCTCCCTCCCTAACGGCAATCAATGAAGTCAAATAAGCACTCCTGGCAGAACAATTGTATTGAGATTTCGAGCACTGATTTGATTGTTCATGATTCTACTTCGTCTGCTCACAATACATTGATTCATCAATCCACTCATGATGATATCAATGCTAGTAATCCTCCTTTGTAGCAATCTCATTGCCATATCTTTGAGAACAATCATTCTGATGTTTATTTTTAAAAAATTAAATTTTTATTTTTTTAAAATATATATATTTTTGCATTTTTTGAATTTATATGGGTATTTTTGTCTTATTGAAAAATTTATAGGTTTATTTTTGTCATTTTGCTAGTCTTGTGGGGGAACATTAATTTTTTTTTTTTTAGTTTGGGGACCCAATTGAAAGTATGAAGGAACATAGTCATTGCTAGCTTAGTGGGGCAACATTTTTTTATTTTATTTTTTAGTTTGGGGGAACATAGTCAATTTAGTGGTAGTTATGGGAGATATGTGGATTTTTCCAAAAACAATAATTTAGAAGTCATCGGGATAGGCCAAAATAACAATTTAGTTTATGTAGTCAAATTCCACCAAAACACTTGACGAATTCCATTTACATGCTACATCATCATCAATAGAATGATGATACGTGCCACTTTTAGTAATAAATAAATAAATATATTAAACTAAAAACTTATAAATTATTATTATTATTTTTAAATAAAGGGGCGACAACTACCCCTTTTAAGGGAGGGGATGGCCAGCAACCACCCTAGAGACGGCTAGTGGTGGCTCACTACCACCCTCGGCCTCGCCACCCCCAGCGTAGTGACCCAAATAATTAAGTAAGCTTAGGTAGCTTAGTTAAAGGCTTAATTTAGGTTTTGGGTCACTAGGGACAACCGAAAGGGCATTTTGAGAATTTTAGACTTTTTGACCGGACATACTCTCAATAATGGGCTTCTCAATAGTACAAATAGTACGCAGACGTACACCTGGGGACCACCGGACGTTCTCTGCCAATAGTACGACGTACTCTACAAATAGTATGCATACGTATGCCCCAACAGTACCGTATGTACGCTACTTTTCTCACCTATAAATACCCTCATACCCTCTCATCTCTTATGACCCATTTCCGTCCCTAAACCTTTTGGAACCCTTGTGTGAGTGTTTTTGTGAGTTGTGAGAGTTATTGGAGGAGAATGAGAGATTTCTTGGAGGTTTTGCTTCAATGAGATAATCTTTTAAGCTTAGCTTGTTCTTTAGTCGTTATATTGTTTAAGTGCTTTTCATTGCTAGCTTAGCTAGTAGTTTGTAGCTTTTAGTTATGTTGTTGCCTTAATCTTGGTTTAAACATGAGTTAACGTTTAATTCTTGCTGGGTATATTTCATTTTGCATGGAGGTATTGTTTTGAAATAAGAGGTTATATGAATCCTTTTGATAGCTTTAGAACTATTTTGGGAGGATAGGAGGACGGTTGAACTAAATGAGGTTCTACCTAAACCTTCTAGGTGGACTTACGATTAGAAGTGTTCTAGGGATGTACAAATTAAATGTACCGTCATGAGTCGTGTGCAATATGGTGGTCTGCAAGTGCGAGGTCGAACCCACAGAGAGTTGTGTTCTTTAAAGTAAATTTAACCCTAAAATAATTCTATTCTAATCTAGTTCACAGTTTTTGAATGATGGTTGTTTGAAAGAAACAAAAGCATAAAACTAATTAAATGAAAGTAATATGTTGACGAAACACTAGGGTTTAATCCACACTCACTCATTCTTAACAACCTAGTTCCATGATCTCAGATATTCCCCAAAGTTCTCACATATAAATTTTAGGTATGTTTCACCTTTTGCTTCACAAATTAATCAAAACATTCCTTGTATCCATTCTTTACCCAAATCACAATAGAAATCTAATAATCAATTAAATCATTAGCTGTATCCGTAAATCACGGACAAATATCCAATCTATATTGAAACATTCATTGTATCCAGAAAATAAATCACAAGAAAGATCCAATCTTTTAATCAAGAAAACTAAGCAATTACTTGTATTGAATTATCATAAATCATCTAATATATCCTTAAATCACAAAAGATATCCAAGATACATTCAACCCAAATAATAGAAAGGTAAAACAATAAGCAATTAAACCATTAAATTGGGAAATCTGGAATGCATGAAACTAAATTGCTAATCATAAGTGAGGCTTCATCTTCAACCTTAGTTGAAGGTTTAGCCTCTCATGTTATTAAAAGACAAAACGTTCTTGATGGAATTCATAATGGAAATTGAGTACTTACAAATAATGAATTACAAAGTTAAGGTCCAAAAGTTAGGAAATCCTAGAACTCTCTTCTTTCTCCTCTGGAATTTCGTAATTCGTAGCCCCCTTTTCTTGAATGCAAAGAGATTTATTTATAGGCTTTAGGAGAGTCCTAGAAACCCTAACAAGCCTAGAAAATTCGGAATTCTAACTCTTAGTCAATTTAGGAGACAATCCTTATCCAAATCGGTTAAAATTCTTCTAGAATTGCGTTCCTATCTTGTGGGGTGATTTTGGCATTGCGGCAGTCTGAAATAGGAAAATTCTATTTCACAATAATTTGTAGCCTATTGCGTTAGCTTTCCAATGTCATTGAAATCACCTCAATCCGATATTTGCACAGAAAGTTATGATCAAAACACTGAAAATGTGCATAATCTGAATTTGAATCTAATCCGAAATTATCTCTATTTAGGGAAATTCCGATTTTATCCTTTATTTGATTTGGCTAAACTTAACCACATCCTCTAGGTCTTTTCAAATGATGCTTTATTCCAAAACTTTGCCATTTTCTCCTTTTAAGATGTAGTTTATCTTTAGCAACCTACAAAACACTAAAAACACAAAACTACACCAAAATATCAGATAATAACACAGTTAAAAGATTAACAATAGCAAATTAAGGGGTCCAAATATGCAATATTTGGCACACATCAATATTGTTTTGAGATAGGAGGTTATATGAATCCTTTTGGTAGCTTTAGAACTATTTTGGGAGGATAGGAGGACGGTTGAACTAAATGAGGTTCTACCTAAACCTTCTAGGTGGACTTACGGTTAGAAGTGTTCTAGGGAATGCCACTTTGGCAAGTCGTTCGATAGCCTCTATTTTCATGTTTTAGGTTTGTTTTAATTGGATTTAGAACTAATGATAGGTTTTTTCTTAGTATTCAAGGTTATAAAACCTTAAGAGAATTTTATGGAAGAGCCTTATGATCCGGGTGAGTACAAACTCACATGGATGCTTGTTATTAATTTTTCTGCATTGTATATCTATTTTATATATATCAAACATGCATATTTTCAACTCTCATGAAATACATTTTGGAACTATTGTGAACTCTTTTTGAGAAAACATATGTTGATTAAAAGATAATGATGAGACTAGTAAACCATGCATATAAAAGACGGATAATATTAATTGCATCATATGCCATGGTATACCTGCATGCGGATAATAGCCATGAGTTTACTATAAAGGTTAACTTTATGGTCAAATGTGTGTGTTTTAGATCTAATGGTTTCATGATTGGCGATCCATTCACAAATGGTTGGTCATTATAGGATGGACATCATTAATGGTGTGGGCCACCCAAGGTCAAACTCAGTCATGCCACTAGTGTTATGGATAGTAGCATACAATATTCAGGGCACCATAATTGTATTATAGGTCATTCGAGATAGCGGCAACCCTACTAAAAAATGGTAATATCTTGGGTAGACCATACGATTGAACTATTATGATACTCATGATTATAAACATATATTATATCTATATTACACCTATGATAAACTGTTATCTAATAATGTTGCACATGCTTTATAAAAAGCCACGTTCACCATTTAATGATGGGTACATCATGTGCATTTATACTCACTAAGTTGTCGGACTTACTCTCGTATTATTTCTTCTTCTTTTTTTTTTTTTTCGTATGTAAAACTATGTTTTTATAGATAGTTTAGTAGATAGATACCGCAAAGCATCCGGTTCTCTTGGAGGATTTGATTCGGGAGAAGCTTGAGAACTTATTTATTGCAAGCTTAGGCAAGTGCTCATGGTAACTAGTACTTTTGAGTTATGTTGTAGACTTAAGAGCTTTGATGCATGCTTGTATATTAAGGTATATCATAGATCCCTTGTAAAGATGACTTGTGTAGTATGACTTTAGCTAATTTGATGTTCCTTGGTAGATGCTCTGGATGTAATTATTAATATTTATAGAACTTTAATACTTTCCGCTACTTAGTATCCTTTGTTTTCGAGGAATAGAGCTCTCTGAGTCTTGTCCCGTTAAGAATAAGGTTGGGAGACGAACCATGAAGTTAATTACCAATTAATTAAATTCTAGGGCATTACAGTTGGTATCAGAGCAGTTGCTCTTCGGACTATTGGAATGGATCTATTAGGTATTAGGTCATGATTTATCTGAGCATTTGGCTTCACAGACTATAGGACACGATCTATTAGGTGCTATGAGATGAGCTACTAGAGCATAGGATTGATTTAACGAATACAAGGGATATAGAGTTTTGATACCTATGATCTTGAGGATGTTGGACTTGAGGATCTTAAGAATTTGATATGGTGTTAAAGTCAGGACTATGACTGCTTTGATGATGAAACTTTGGAGATTAGGAATGATCTACACTAAGATAGGTACATATGGTCTAAACCTTAGATCTACATTAGGATATTGGATAAGGTGGTAGTTTAGGCCTTTAGTAAGGATAGGTTTCATAGATTTAACGTTTGGAGTGAGGCTCAATGTAGTACTTTGAAGTAGGGGTCAAGGATCGCTAGATGCAAAGATGTCACCGTGACTAATATATGACATTGGGAGCAATGATGGTAAGGGACCATCCCAACCTAACGAAAGGTGAGAAACATTCTGGATGCTACCTAAGCATTGGAAAACTCTGGCAAGTCTTTTGGTGGAGGCTTTGGTCAACGTATTAGGAGAAGGGATTCCAAGTGGAAGCAAAGGTTTTTCTTTCAAGAAGTTTTATGAGCATCATTTCCCTGTATTTAAAGGGAGCCTGAACTCTGGAGAAGCAAAGGATTGGCTTATAAACTTGGAGGAGCCACTACGAGCTATGGACTGCGTTAATGAGCAAAGAGTTAAGTTCATGGCCTACAAGTTCTTTGGTGGAGCAAGGCCATAGTGGTACGCAAAGCGAAACTCATTAATTATGGAATTAGGAAGCAAGGAGGCTATTATGTGGACCCAATTCAAGGAAGAGTTTTGTCAAGAGTACTCATGGAGCTCGAGAAGGATGATACCCCAATAGTCACGTTCCAATAAGAAACATAGTCGTTTGTACCATAGGTGTGGCAAGATGCATTTTGGGAAATGCAGATTGGGGAAGAATTGGTGCTATGGATGTGGCAAGGTCGGACACTTTGTTCGAAACTGCAACCAGGCCAAAAGGAATGATACTGGACTATCTGGAAGGAAATGATGGCAGGACGTGGGATAAGCATAACCACTAGAATTGTTAGGGCCTAGGTTACTAGATGTATACTCAGACGTCAACTAGTTGTATTTTTATTTGTACTTGCACTTGACTTGGGGTTTTGGACCTAAAAGTGTAACATTAACTAAGAGTTTTGTTAATGCATGATGCTTGTTATGCTATGTTGATGTGTGATGATAAGATTCATGATTTTGTTAATTGTCCATTAGAAGCATGTTAAGGCAAGATATTCTTGAACTTGGATTCTGATAAAGGGCAATTCGTGAATCTTGTACCTTTGGATCTTGTATATATGAACTAAGAGATTCTAGAGGATATTTCTGTACCTGAATGGACTAAGGAGTTATTGGGTACAAATGTTTGTGGAGACAAAGGAGGTGCTAGAGCTAATCTAAGGATTTTGATTGCAAGATTAATTATCATCCTAACAAGGCTAATGTAGTAGCTGATGCATTAGGTAGGAAGTCGACAGTAAAGCTTGTCGCTCTTGGAATTTCCCAACCTAGATGGTTATAAAATTCGCTATGATGGGAATAGAAGTGGTAGATGAGTGTGTGCCTGTACACTTGTCTAACTTGGTGGTTGAATTAGAATTGCTTGTTAGGATTAAGGCCGCTCAGTTGGATAACCCTGAGTGTACCAAGATCAAGCAGTTGTTAAAGTACAAGGGTTTTTCCTTAAGGATGATGGGTTGCTCACCCATTTCCAATAAGTGTCGGAGGTTCATGAGTCTTGTCCCGTTAGGGATAAGGCTGGGAGACAAACCATAAAGTTAATTATCAATTAATTAATTTTTAGGGTGTTACACGTAGCCACCTCTAGGATAGCTCACATGCCACCCCCAATTATGGTTTGGGGTGGCGGCGAGTCACCCCAACCACTTTTGGGGGTGGCAAGTTGGCCACAACCTCTATTATTATTAATATGTTTTAAAAATTAATTTATAAGTTTTTTTTTTAGTCTTATATATTTATATTTTTTGTTTTAATTTTTAATTTGGTTTTTTTAATTTTGATTTTTTTATTGGGATTATTTTTTTATCTTTTATTTTTAATTACAGGCATCATATGTAAATTTTGTTTATAAAGTTAGGGTATTTGTGTCATTTCAAGTTTTTTAATGAGGTTGACTATTGGAAGAAGGATTGTGGCAAGTAAATGGTAGTTTTATGTGATGGGTAGGGGTCTCAAAAAATATCGGAAAACCGGGACTGAAATCAAAAAATCGGGGAATTGGTTGAAAAAAATCCAAAAACTAGGGACCCTGGTTCGATTCGATGGCACCGTTATAAACTGCAACCAGTATATATGTATATACACAATAATATTTTATTTATATATTATTATTATTAGTTTTTAGTTTAGGTTTCACAACTTCACAACACCGCCTCTTTCTCTTCACTTCCAGTTCCAATTATGCCTCCACTTCTTTCTCTTCACTTTCAATTCCAAATTTCCAGTTCCGCAGCCTCTTTTTGACTCTCCCTCTTTCTCTCTCACTCAGTCGCTCTTTTCTACACTCTAGTTGAGCAATAAGCACTAGCAGCTAGGTATGAAGTCTATTGGGAGTTTTATTTATATTTGCTGATTTAGGGTGTTTATATTTGTTTGGTTGATGAGAAAGTGTAGGAAATTTGATGGAAAATTTTAGTGTTTAATTTTTGGGTGATGGGGTAAATGTTGGGTGTGGGTTCGTTAATTTGATGTTTTGGGGATTTTGAGTCGTGGGTTCCCACTCCTCTGCTTGATTTTGTCTATCCTCTGTGTATGTTTCTTAACTTCGGGTATATATTCATCTATCCTCTACATGTGAACTTATGTTTCTATGTTTCTATATACTTGATTTTTAAGATTAATGATGTGTTTGTGTGAAGGATAGATGAAAAGATTATTAAGGTTGTGTTTGGTAGGAGAGAAATATATACCCGAAGTTAAGGATAAAGAAATATAGGCTGCCCAAAATACAATTTTTTTAAAAAAATGGTTACCTGGTTAGGATAATTGGGTACAAATTGGAATTGGTTGGGTAATTGGGAACTAGTTACCTAGTTCCAGTTTCCTAAAACAATAACCGGGGTACCCCGATTCCGATTCTCAATTTTGGCCAATAACTAGGAACCGGGACCGGGTTCACACCTGTAGTGATGGGGTGGTGAGGCAAGCATTGTAGTTTATGGGAGCATATTGATGAAGCATGGTAGTTTATAGGGTAAAAGGTAATTGCCTTTAAAATTATTTAGGTGAGAGAAAAGGTTCAAGTGCTTTGGGGTGTGGAGAAAGAGGCTCACGTTAGATATGAAATTTGTTTTTCACTCGGGAAAAATATTTTGGGAGGTCTCTCTCTCTCTCTCTCTCTCTTTTTTGGTTAGGGAAATTATATTTATTCTTTATAATTGCCTTATTTGCATTTTAATTTTTTAGGGAAATTATTGTATTTTAATTTGGAATTTTTTATATGCATGATGGTTGTATAATTGTGAGAATTGATCTTAATGTTATATTTAATGTCTTAGAAAACTTTTTATATCAATGGAACTCAATCTTTCATATTTTTTGTAATTATACGAATGATTGTTATACAACGATTTTAATTGACATATGATCAATGTGATTTAATAGGCCATGTCTAGGGAAGACAAATTGTTTACACCTAGTTTAGTGTAATTTAGGTAGAAAATTTGTACTAATCTAAGATAAGTTATGATTATCCATTAATTGTATGTAACTGATTAAAATATTTGATAGTCCATACACGGGAAGACTTAATCATATCACATCTAGAGGTTAGGCGGATGGTCCATGCCAATCAAGATGAATTATATTTATTTTTTAATTATGGTATTTTATTGATTACTCGAGTGAGGTGAGCCCTATATCCTGAATAATATGAATTTTCTTTATTAATTTATGATTGACAATTGTTATGTGGTTAGTGGTGAAATCAACCCCATATTCTCTCTCTCATTATTACTATCTTTACTTTTACGGTCCATCTTCCTTAGGTATGGACTATCAAATTGCTTAATTAGTTACTGTAGTGACCTAAATAATTAACTAGGCTAAGATAGCTTGGTTAGAGGGTTAATTGGACTTTTGGTCACTAGAGACAGCATGAGGGTTATTTTGGGGAATTCTATACTTTTTGGCCGAATGCTTGTGTGGGGACCACGCAAGTGCTTGCCTGCAAATAGTACACGAATGCTCGTGTAGGGACCAACCTGAGCGTACATTGAGTTTTGATTGACCATTGGATATTGTCCGAGCATATGAGTGCCACCCTAAAATCACTGGGTAAACAGTACGTAAACTCTCGACACTGTAGTACCAAGCGCTTGCATCACTGCAAACCTGCACCTATAGTGCCCACGACTTTTTCTACCCTATAAATACCCCCCTCCCACGCCCCTACCAACACATTCTACCTTCTAAGCCCTAGAGAAACCCTATTTGAGTGTTTTCCTTGGTGCTCTTGGAGAGGAAGGAGGAACCGCTTGAGGATTCTCACTATGGGAAGGTAATCATCTTTCTCTAGTGTTATTCTTAAGATGTTATGCTAGCCTTATGTTTTACAGTAACTTAATTGTTAGTAGGGGAAATTCACTTTACCCATGAAGTTTGAGATTTTCAATTTGAACCTCGATGTTTAAAAATTTGCATTGTACACCCCTAATGTTTCAAAAATTTACAATGTACATTGATGCGGTATTTTCGTGACCAAAAATATTAATAATAAATTACCACTCGCAATAGAACGAATCCCGTAGGATAGGGCTATATTGAGGGTGTCGAACCACAAGGACTGTAAGGGAATGCTATTAAATTTGAAGAACAAGGTTTAACCTAATTAAGAAACAAGATTGATTGTTGTGAACTAGAATGCATAAAATTAAACGCAAGATTAAAAGTAAATATATGAGAGAGAGAAGTAAGGTACCGATTTCACCACAATCCGCACGACAATGGCAATCGTATTTAATTCCAAAAACTCAGAATATGCATGTTATAAAAGAACAAGAAAATACAATATCAAGGGATAAGGATAATCTATTCGTACGGATCGTCCACCTAACCACTAAGATGCGGCACGACCCGGCCTCTCCTAGGCATAGACTATAAAATCCCTTAATAATGCTTTCATACAATCAATGGAATAGCATAACCCATCTTCGGTTGGCACGGATCGTCTACCTAAATTACACTAAACTAGGTGTAGTACGCCGTCTTCCCTAGGCATGGCCTATCTTAATCCTATTAATCATATGTCTATTAAAACCATTGCATAACCATCAATCTTATAATCACAGAAAATAAGGTTGATTTGAGTTCAATATAGGCAAAATAATTTCTAAGACAAGAATAGAATTTCGCAAATATTGAATTTGAATTGAATAACAATTGCATTGAATATTAAGAAATCTAAAGTTGCAATCCTCACAGTTATGCAATCACATACATAAATTGAATTAAATGAAATCAAATACAATCACCATTGTGCTTGGAAAGGGTTTACATCTTCCCCACTAAGGGGTTTAGCCGCCATGATCTTCTAAGCTCCACATAAAGTTCTGAATTTCACTCTAGGAAAACGGCCCTTTACAATGTTTAAGAGCCTATTTATAGGGATTAGAAAACCCTAGAAACCCTAAAACCCTAATTAGAAAAGTCGAGTTCATGTGATTTGTTCTGCACGCGAAAAGCGAATCGTTCACGTGAATTTGGGCGATCGCTCACAAGCTTTGGGTGATCGTCAGCGATCATCGCTCACGGATCGCTCCAGGCATGTAATGATGCCAACTTGTCCCTTTTAGCCCGATTTCCAATGGAACTCTTGCATTTGACCTTGAAACACTAAAACAACGCAAAATCAAACAAATAACAATGCTAAGGAATTAATATATGCGAGTAAAGGGCTTGAATGTGCAACATTCGCTTATCACACCCCCTAAACTTACATATTGCTAGTCCCTTAGCAATACAAACAAAATAAACTGAAAAACATAAAGATAAATCCAGCTTGTGGGATGTATGTTGCATTTAGCATATGCAACAAGCCTTTTAAACCCCTAGGAATTCCCTAGAGGACAGTGGAGTCTCGTGAGGGTTTTAAATGATACCCACAAACATTATGCACGTTCATGTTATCCAAAATTAAAGCTTCACTCAAAACCATGATTTTCATTCATTAACAAGCTTAAAGAGTTAAACTCCATCTTCACAATGAATTGGAATTTAAAGTCTAAGTACTTACATTAGGCAAGCAAAGGCATCACAAGCTCGAAACAGTGTAAAGTGAACTAGCACAAGACTATGAAGCTTCCAAATAAATTCAATATGCAAAGTCTCAATATCTCAAGATTCACTGGAAGTCCTATCAGAATGAACGACAATGGCATACTTTTCTTATTTTATTTATTTATTTATTTTTATTAGGCTCTGCAATGCTTAGTTCCCTTAAGCTTTCTAATTGACCTATGTAGTGAGTGTTGAGCCAATGACTCCCAAACCAAATGGTTTTAGGGCATTAGGTGTAGAGACACCCCTAAGGACTTATTAACTCAAGTCAAAAAGGCTACGAAACTAAACTAGCCATAATGTTAACCACATCAAAACTCCTCACCTTTTGACGTGAACGCTCAATGCTTAATGAGGCAAGAGGTCCAGCATTTAGTGAATAATTCATCAATGATTATCATCATTTCATTTATTTATTTATTTTTTTAATAAATTTAATCACATCAAAGCTCCTCATCTTTTGACGTGAGCACTCACTGCTTTGAGGCAAGAGGCCCAGTTACTCAATGAAGAGTTTATCTATGGTCAAATTTTTATTATTTATGCCAATGTATCCAACCAATAAGTCACCAGTGTCACCCAAACATAGAAGCATATACATTAAACCTACATGTTATACCCCACCAATCATGTGCTAATGTGCTTGTGTTAGAGCAGATCAAACATGTGAATTCTCAATTGCTTAAAGCAAGTAATAAACTAAAAAATCCAACATCGATCATGTGTTCAAACTTTTAAGCTCAGATGAAATCAAATCACAAATTTTAGGTCAACCAAAATTTAAGGACAACATGAACATGATTTTTTTTTTTTCTCAAAAACAAGACAAGTGTGTGTAAATGTGTCTCTCATACCCCCAAACTTGAATCATACATTGTCCCCAATGTATGTACAGAACTGAAAAATGAGGTGAAGGGTGTAGGAGTACCTGAGTGAGCAGATGTGGGTATATCATACACCCAAACTTGTATCCAAAAACACATATCCTGAAAAAAAAATTGATACTCTAACCAAGAACAATCAAGTGCAACATTGTTGTAAAAGTGATGGGGGAAAGGGGAAAAATGACCTAAATAGGTCACGGGAGATAGTCTCCCTCAAGGGCGAACGATCGCCAAAGGGTGGCGAACGTTCGCACTTGAGTGTTGGTGTGGGTACGGGCTGGGGATGAGCGTGCGCCCTTGTGCACCTGGCGAGTGAGCGAACGATCTCCCAAGGGTGGCGAACGTTCACTTCTTCAGTAGGTTTGACACTTTGGAGGAAGGTAATGCGAACGATCGCCCAAAGAGGTGCGATCGTTCGCTTCCTCAGAATGCCATTGCCCATTTAAGTGAACCACGAAGTTAACTAAGAAAAATATAACAAAAAATGAACAACAATGGATAAAATACCTGGATGGGGATCATGTACCCTGGTGAAGTTAGGATTCAAGTGCACAGGGTTTGCACTTGATCCCTTGAGGTAATGCTCAAAGTAATTCTGAGTCCCGAAGGATCTTACCTCGATCCTTCAAAAGTCCAATCAAGCTCTTCCATCCCTTCTTCTTTATGATCATGTAGCATTCCACAAGGAAGAGAAATCTTCTTATTATTCTGAAACTGCTTCCCTCAGATGAAAGGTCTTGATTCTCCTCATGGCCATGCCTTAGTTGTTTGTCCCGAATCGGGTTCCATGATCAACCTTTGTCTCAGAGGGGTCCACACAACCGGGACAACTCGAGCTTGCTGAAATTTGTCCACCCACTAAAGTCAACTTCAGAACCTCGAATGAAGTATGTTTCGTGGGGTTGTCATCGTGGGGGTACTTGAAGTAAGGGCATCGGCTCGTGGGTTTCTCCATGATGGAGCTAGATAGAAACTCAAAGTGGTGGTTCTTCAATAGTTTCTCCAATGGCATCCAAGAAGAAACATGCCTTTTGATCGTGCATTCGAAAGGCGGAAAATGTTTAGCCTGATCTTCATATTCCCAAAAGAAATCTTCATTACACCGGTCTGACAATTAATGCATGCATTAGCTGTTGCCAGGAAAGGACGCCCCAAGATGACTGGAATTTGTTTGTCTGGATAGGGGATCGGTTCTGTGTCAAGAACTATAAAATCAACTGGATAGTAGAACTTGTCCACCTTGATAATGACATCTTCCACAATTCCCCGGGGTTTCTTGATGGATCGGTCAGCCAGTTGCAAGACAGTACTTGTCGGTTTCAGTTCTCCTAAGCCAAGTTGCTGATACACGGAGTATGGAAGCAAATTTACACCAGCTCCTAAGTCGAGGAGAGCTCTCTCAATCTGAGTGTTTCCAATGACGCATGAAATTGTAGGTGCTCCAGGGTCCTTCAATTTGGGAGGAGTGTTGTGCTGAATTAGGGAGCTCACTTGCTCCGTGAGAACAACTTTCTTAGGAATGTGTTTCCGATTCTTCCTCTTTTGAGTGCACAAGTCTTTGAGGAACTTCGCATAAGCTGGAACTTGCTTTATGGCATCTAGGAGTGGAATGTTGACCTTAATCTGTTTGAAGGTTTCCATCATGTCTTGTATCTTCTCTTCTTGCTTTCCAAAGTGGAAGGATGCCTTGAGACGCTCTGGATATGGGGCTTTAGGCACATATGGTTCCTCTGAAATGGGGTCATATAAAGATGTGTCATTGATCACTTGCTTACCCTTGTCTTGATGCTTAGTCTGTGTGGTCTCAAGTTGCTCCTCCTTCTTTTCTTCCACATGATTGTCTACCACTCTTCCACTTCGCAATGTGGTAATAGCTTGAATTTGCTCCAGATGAGAAGTTTCATTTACCATGTATAGCCCTTAGGATTGACGTGACTTGTAAGCTTCCTTCTTCCATCCTATTGAGGGCATTAGCTATTTGTCGACTGAGCCTCTAGCTTGGCGATTGACTGAGAGTGGGAGTTTATCGTGGGACATCTCATCAAACTTTCCATCAATCGCACTAATTCTTCCATTCACCTCACCCAACAAGTTCTGAATGCTTCATCATTGGATTACGCCGCCATGTGGAGCACTGGTATTGCTTATGTGGAGGTTGATATGTGGAAGACGAGTTGTAGGGCTGTCTGTTGGACTGAGCTTGATTGTGTGGCCCTGGGGTTGAGTTCTCTGCATTCTGACCCTTCCATGAGAAATTCGGATGGCTTCTCCACCCCGGGTTGTAAGTGTTGGAGTATGGATCATTGTCGGGAGAAAGCGATTAACTCGTTTCATTAGAAATATCAGTGTAATTGACAGCAGAAGGGCAGTTATTTACCTGATGCATAGTGCTAGAACAGAATGAACATGGTTCAGGTTGGGTGTTGATGTGAGCAGCATTAGGAGCAAAACCAGTTATCAATTGGTCTAGCTTCTTGGTGATGGCATCAACTACTTGGGTGGCCATGTCTGCAGAAGGTCCTACTGCAAAGACTCTCCGCCTTTGGGGCTTTAGGTGGGTTCTCTCGCCTATTGGAAGCTTGTCAAGAGTTGTTACTCAAGTTTTCAATCATCGCCCATGCCTCCTCGTCACTCTTTAACATGAATGTCCCCCACATGATGCATCTACTGTTCCCGCAAGACTCCACCATCATAAAACTCGCACCAGCTTGCCATTTGGGGACAAAGATGGTGTGGACATGATCTAAGTAAGTCTTTAAGCCTCCCTAAGTCTCATGTATTGGTTCACCCCGATCGGGTGATACCAGTGATGGCCCGCCTAATATCATTTGTTCTTCCTATGGGGAAATATTGCTTGAGAAAAACTTGTTGCAGTTGATCCCAAGAAGTGATAGAGTTGGGTTCTAAGGACTGGAACCAATGTTTGGCTCTTTCCTTAAGGGCAAAGACAAATGACAAGATTTTTAGGGCATCCTCATGAATCCCGTCAATTGAATGGTAGAACAGATTGATCGAATTGAGAATTCATAAGGATTCTCATGGGGAAACCCTAGGAACGTCGGCAAACTCTGTATGGTGCTAGGCTTGATCTCATAGTGAGTTGCAGTAACTGCCGGCAACCTGAGACATGAGGGAGTAGTGTATGTGGGTGGAATGTAATGATCCTGTAAAGCTATCGGATGCCACCATGGTGTCAATGGTATTTTCCTTAGACAAACTAGCTTTCCTTTCGGCTCTAAGTTGTCTAAGAGTGTGTTCAATGTCGGGGTCACAAGAAACTAAAGGCAAAGACAAAGATCGGCCACCCAACATAAACTAGAATTGAAAATAAAGCAGAAACTAAAGACCAAAACAGAAAATAAGCAAACAAAATTGCTTTAAAATAAAAGGAAACGCCACAAACGGCCCCTGTGGTGCAATGAAGTGTTCGCAGAAAGAGAGCGAACGATCGCCTGTGAGGTGTGATTGTTCGCCTCGAGGGGTTGGGACTCGAGACGAGTTCACGATCGATCACCCAGAGGTGCGATCGCTCGCTCATCAAGAGGTTTAGGGTCGAGGTCGCGAACGATCGCCACATGAGTGTGATCGTCATTGCACGTAATGGACGACCGTGTGGATCCGAATGTGAAACTTGAAAAGAAAAAATTAGAATTCAAAATTAAAACGAAAACAAAACACAAATAATAGATTAAGCTAAACTTAATCCTTAAAATTTAATAACAAACTGTTAAAACCTTCGCAAGAGCCAAAAATTGATGCAGTATTTTCGTGACCATAAATATCAATAATAAATTACCACTCGCAATAGAACGAATCCCGTAGGATAGGGCTATATTGAGGGTGTCGAACCACAAGGACTGTAAGGGAATGCTATTAAATTTGAAGAACAAGGTTTAACCTAATTAAGAAACAAGATTGATTGTTGTGAACTAGAATGCATAAAATTAAACGCAAGATTAAAAGTAAATATATGAGAGAGAGAAGTAAGGTACCGATTTCACCACAATCCGCACGACAATGGCAATCGTATTTAATTCCAAAAACTCAGAATATGCATGTTATAAAAGAACAAGAAAATACAATATCAAGGGATAAGGATAATCTATCTTCGGTTGGCACGGATCATCCACCTAACCACTAAGATGTATGCACGACCGTCCTTCCCTAGGCATAGACTATAAAATCCCTTAATACGTTTCATACAATCAATGGAATAGCATAACCCATCTTCGGTTGGCACGGATCGTCCACCTAAATTACACTAAACTGTAGTACGTACCGCCTTCCTAGGCATGGCCTATCTTAATCCTATTAATCATATGTCTATTAAAACCATTGCATAACCATCAATCTTATAATCAGAAAATAAGGTTGATTTGAGTTCAATATAGGCAAAATAATTTCTAAGACAAGAATAGAATTTAAATATTGAATTTGAATTGAATAACAATTGCATTGAATATTAAGAATGAAATCTAAAGTTGCAATCCTCACGCTTATGCAATCACATACATAAATTGAATTAAATGAAATCAAATACAATCACCATTGTGCTTGGAAAGGGTTTACATCGGTACCCCACTAAGGGGTTTAGCTCATGATCTTCTAAGCTCCACACAAGTTCTGAATTTCACTCTAGGAAAACGGCTCTTTACAATGTTTAAGAGCCTATTTATAGGATTAGAAAACCCTAGAAACCCTAAAACCCTAATTACAGTCGGGCCTTCCAATCCAACCGGGAGACCGAAAGTCGAGTTCACCGTCAAAAGGTGATTTCGTGTTCGCACGCTCGAAAAGTAACGTCACAGATTTGGGCGATCGTCGCGGCGATCGCTCACAAGCTTTGGGCGATCGTCAGCATGATCGCTCACAGGATCGCTCCTGTACGTAATGATGCCAACTTGTCCCTTTTAGCCCGATTTCCAATGGAACTCTTGCATTTGACCTTGAAACACTAAAACAACGCAAAATCAAACAAATAACAATGCTAAGGAATTAATATATGCGAGTAAAGGGGCTTGAATGTGCAACATTCGGCGTTTATCATACACCATCCATTACTAAATGCCGTCTAAGTAGATGGAAATGACATTATGTGTGTCTCACGTGGTATTTTTATGCTGCGTCTTCAAATTTTGCATCCAACCTATCTAATGAATGACGCAATTGCCCCTCAATAAAATCCAACGCCTGTTTTGATTTTTTTCTCGTAAACCCCTTTTAGGTGTCGGAGTGAAATAGAAAAGGGGTAGATTCTGCTCACCTGCTCTTGTGTCGGAAAATTTCCTTGTACTTAGACGGAAATTAGTAACAAAAGGTGTTAGTTGCAAATTTTTGAAACATTAGGGGGGTACATTGCAAATTTTTAAACGTTAGGGTTAAAATTAAAAAAAATCTCAAACTTTAGAGGGGTAAATTGAATTTTTCCCTTGTTAGTAATATAGGAGTATAGGTCGTGATCTTGTTATAAGCATTTCTTTTCCGTTAGACTTATCCTTGTTGCATGAAGATGTTGTTTGGGGTTAGGAAGTGTTAGAAGACCTTTTGAAGCCTTAGAACCTATTAAAAATTGCTTAGGAGATCATTGGGTCGAAATGAGGTTCTACTTGAACTCTCTGGCTGTACATTCTACGTAGGGTCCAAGTGCTCGGCCAGAAGCACTTTAGGGGAATGCCATCATTGGCCCAACATTTTATTGTCCCTGTTTTTATGCTCTAGATTCATTTCTGGTTGGCCTTAGGACTAATAGTAGGCTTTCCATAGATTTGGAGAACCCGAACCCTTTAAAGGATTTTTTGGAGAACTTATATGATTCGGGTAAGTACAAACTCACATAATACTAGCCATTACTTTTCTCGCACTGTACAACTATTTTTTGTACTAAACAAGCAATTTACAACTCTTATGAAGTACATTTTATTATACTATGAACTCTACCATTTTGTGAAAATGTGCTACTTAACAAGATAATGAGACGATGAGACTTGTAATATCATGTAAGTAAAATACAAACAAGACTAATTGCATTATATGACATGGTACATCAGTACATGCTGGATAATGGTCATGGGTTTACTATACATGTTAAATCTATTGTCAAATGTGTCTGTGGATGTGATATATGGGCCTTGGAACTAATGATTATTTCGTGATTAGCGCAACCTTAATAGGTAGGTCACAACAAGACGTACATCATTAGTAGCGTGGGCCACCCAAGGTAAGACTTAGTTAGACTGCTAGTGTTATAGACGGTAGTAAACAATGGTCAGGGCACTGGTAGTGTATTACAAGTCTTTCAGGACAACATAAACCTTGCTAAGAAGGGGTAATATTTCAGGTAGACCATACAATTGAACTATCATTGATTCACATGATTATAGCATGTACTATACCTATACTACATTCATGGATAACTGTCATACTTAAAATGTTGCATACTTTACCAAATGGAGTTCATCATTAAATGGCATAAGTATATGTATATTTTTACTCACTAAGTCTTTAGGCTTGTTTATTTTCCCTAATCCATTATGTATAATTGTGTGGTTTAGCTAGCATATAGGAGGATGGTTACGGATAGCCAGTTGGCGATGGCCTAGGATCTTATTCGGGTCATTTTTGAAGACATGTACCCGGTTTGGCTTAAGTCTATGTGGGATGATGGAAGAACCACATAGGAGGAGATGATTGAGATTGCCATCATGCTAGCATTACTTAAACTTAGGCGTTGATTTTGTTATCTTATGTTGAGACAACTATCTTGGTTTGTAACCTATTTTGATGACCGGTCTTTGACTAGTACATTTGGAGAATCTTTATGTTATGATGTTTTGTTGTTACTCTAGTTGTTATGGTATTTAGTTATTGCTTTCTTATTCTTGTGGTTGAAAGTCTTTCATTGTATTTTCTCTTTAGGAGAGTATACTATCTATGAGTCTTGTTTTGTGAGGACAAGGTTATGAGGCGAACTATGGAGTCAATTACCGCTAATTGATTTTCATGTAGCGTTATAGTTGGTATCGAGCCTTATGCTTTGAAAACTACATGATGTAGGAAGAGTAAGTAGGCAATGATCATACCAAAAAATATGTTAGTTAGCTTTTAGAACTTAGGTTGGTCGCTTGGTTCTAACCAAGCTAGTTCTAATTTTGCCTTTTGCTGTGGAGAATGCCAGCCTGAAGAAATGCAGCTACCAGACCTAACTACTTAGAGATTGGGAATGTTGAGGACAACGTTCATTCGAAACGCATGAATGTTCCAATCTATAAGGCAACATCCTGGAAAAGGATCAAGTGATGGACGCAATCGGCTAGTTAATCTCGGCCTTGGATTGTGATCGGATGGCAAGATAGGCAACCTTTGAACCTGGTTGTTCTCTGAAGGACTTCTGTAGTCATCATTTGGATTGTTTTGACAAAATTGGAGATCATATTAGCGCAAAGAACTAGCTAAATGATATGGAGGAGATACTGACTACCCCTAGGTGTACTGGCTAGCATAAGGTGGTTTATACTGCTTATAAGCTAACTGTAGAAGCTAAACATTGGTGGCAGGACGAGAAGGTTATACTCGTAGTTGAGTTGGAATCAAAGATCACCATTACTTGGGCCATCTTCAAGCACGAGTTTAATCAGCACTTCTTCCCCCAGGGTTGTGCAGGATGTGAAAGCAAGGGAATTCATGGACTTGGTCCAAGAAAGAATGTCGATAATTGAGAATGTCGTAAGATTTTTTTAGTTGTTGAGGTTTGGCATGTACCTCATCCCATATGAGGAGAAGAAGGCGAAGAATTTCAAGCGGGGTCTGAGCACTCATATCCTTACCATGATGACCTACTTTGACATCTGCAATTTCTCCTAATTGGTAGATCGAGATTCAATCTATGAGGAATGTTTGAAGGAGAATGTATGAGTTCAAACTAGAAGAGGAGGGCCCAAGAATTTGGTACAACATCTAAAGGAGCTAGACCATAAGAGGATGGCGGTGGGAAGTTATCCATTCCAAAGGACCTCAAGGACGTTCTCGAGTGCCTTTCGGACCCAACAAGACCGGTTAGACGCCGAGTTGTGCAGAAGTGCAACAGATTCAATGAGCACTCAGAGATAGTGTGGGACGTTTCTACCGATGGCCAATTTGGCCATTTCAACAAGGATTGAATGGGCAAGGCGGTTCCTCGCTAGAAATACTCGGAGGCCTTTAGCGCCACATGAGTCTACTCACTTAATCCGAGAGAGATGGAAGGGGGATTGAAAGTGGTGAATAATTGCTATAGAGACAAAATAATTTTGTTTCCCTCAATGTTATAAGTGTTAGGGATATGGTCACATCAGGGCTTACTATGTAAGCCTTAAGAATGCAAAAGAAAATGTCATGAATGTATCCTTGAGTGAAATGATAATTACTTTGATATATCGAAGATTGAGACCTATTAGCAGTCAATAGAACTCAATACATTAGGTAATCACATCTAACATTGTGCGAATATTAATTTCAAGAAGGAATCCAAAATCATTTATTAGTGAACAAAGAGATAAGGAATATTTTCTTTGTTTTAGATTTAATGAGAAAGATTATCCTAAAAGCTTAAGCCCGAGTGTTTTAGTAATTACATTGAAAACTTGTATATGTACAAGGTGAGATATAATCTCACAAAGGTATATAGGGATAATAATGAATTTAAATCAATGACTTAAGAAAAAAAGGTAGTGAACAAAGTAATAGTTGGAAAAGACTTTGGTTCAACTACATAATGATTCCATGGAAGGGTAAACATGTAATAAGAACACAATGAGGATTGATTAAATAAAAAATATTAGAGAGCAATTACAATTGTTTTAGTAGAATTAATTATGATTAAATAGTGTTGTATGATATGATCTTGAAAGATATGTTCACAGACCTATTAAACTAATGATATTTTACCTTAGGTTCCTGATGTACAAATTTATTGTACTAGTCGTGCAATATAATGGTGTGCAAGTGCGAGGTCGAACCCATAGGGAATTGTATTCTTGAAAGGTCAATTTATATCTAAGCTAATTTAATCATACTCTAGTTTCAAAAGAGGTTTTGAATTTGGTTTTGAAATTTAAACGACAAAACATAAATAAAATAAAATAAAAATAAAATATAAAGTACTAAGGATGCGGAATCCACACTCACCAAATCAGAACAACACATACTTCATGTTCATCAATATTAATCCGAAGTTCTCACAAATTAAATCTTATGTATGTTTTACTATGCTTTAAAGAATTAATCAAAACCATCATATGTATCCATTCGTTGATCAAATCACAAAAGGAATCCAAATCTAATTGAAACACCAGATGTATCCGTAGAACAAATCACAAGAGATATCCAATTTTTATGAGTTAATAACCAAGTAATCAATCATATGAAATTATCTCAAATCATCACATGTATCCTTGAATCACAATAGATATCCAAGAATCACTCTACATAATTAATTAGGAATAAAACAATTGAAATAATAAACTCTATAAAATCAGATTAATAAAAACTTACATAATAGCAGTGTTGTTCTTCAACGGTGAGGCTTCATCCCCAACCTTAGTTGGGAGTTAGCCCGACATGAAAATAAATCCTAAATTACAGAAAAAACTAATCTAAAGAGAAGCTGTTAATTTTTGTTTACAGGCTTGTATATCTTTTATTGAATGCAAAGAGGTCTATTTATAGGCTTAGAGAAGTCCTAGAAGCCTTAGTAAACCTAGATAATTCGGAGGTTAGTCTCCCTGTCCAATTAGAAGTCTGAAATCCGGATAAGATTCGCTCAAATTAGCATTCTCATATTGCGGGATGATTTTGACAAAGTAAACGTCCGAATTAGGAAAATCCTATTTCACAATAAATTGTAGAATTTTGAACGAGCTTTTCCATTTCCATTTGAATCACCTCAATACAATATTTGAGTAGAAAGTTATGGTCAAAACACTGAAACATGTGCAGAATCTGAATTTGAATCCAATCCGAAATTATCTCCATTTAGGGAAATTTTGATTTTATCCTTTCTTTGATTTGGTCAAACTTAACCATATCTTCTAGTTCTTCTCAAATTATACTTTATTCCAAGACTTTGCAATTTTCTACTTTTAAGATGCGGTTTTTCTTCAGCAACCTACAAAACACTAAAACACAAATCGTTAGATAACGACATAGCTAAAGGATTAACTAATGTAAATTAAGGGGTCCAAATATGCAATATTTGGCTCTTATCAGTTCCTCTTTGAACTGATATAAATTGACTAGAAATTATACTGTTCATAAAAGTATTTATTTATTTACTATGTTGTTTTATTTTAAATGAGCACTAGTTTTATTTACTAGTATTTATTTGTCCAAAAGATTTATTTAATCTTGTTGGTAAGCTGGAGAAAATGAATTAAATAGAGCACTAGCTCATGATTTAATTCCTATACGCTAATGAGTTAAAATAAGGTTTGGGCTTGTCATTTTAATTCATTGGGCTTGAGGGTAAAACCCAAGCCCTAGTGTTAAACTAAGTGGGAGTGGGCTAGGGCTAGAAGCCCTAACCTAGACTCATGGGATGATGGGAGAATCATTCTCCCCATGGTCTGGGTAAGGCAAGGGAGGTCATTTTGACCCCCTTGGCCGTATACTAGATAGGCTGGGATTTGAAGTCCCACTTTGTTTAAAATTCCTTATTCTTCTTAGTACCTAGATGGAGCAGATGGAGGCAAAATCACATCTTTAGCTTAGAGCTTGGAAAAAGGATCCTCCCCATTTCAAATCTCATCCATTTCCTCTATTTGGTGCATTTTGAAGAGTAATTTTTCCCAGAGCTTCTGAGCTTATGATTTTTGTGAAAGACAAAACACAACTCCACTCTCCCTCTAAAGTATACACACAACCAAAGAAGGGAAGTTGATTCCAAAGTTTTGCTTCAAGTTTTTCTTGTTCTTGAGAAAACTTTGTGAGCCCACACTCATAGTCATCTTTAGTCATCAAAGAGAAGATCATATAGAGAAATCTATGCACCAATTGATGGAAGATCTTGATATTCTTGATCTACGATCAAGTGTTCAAGAAATACTTCATGAATATGATGAAAATATAAAGATGTTCTTAAAGTTCACGAAGAACACAAAGAGCATAAGGTGAGATGAGTATGGATGAATATATGAAGTTTGGAAGGATGTTGAGCTTCAATTACTTAGTCCAACACGACAAAAGAACCAATGGATACTTCTATGACCACATGCCTAGGAGATGTCAAATCTATAAGTAACTATAACTTATATATTTGTTTTAGATTTAAACATGTTTATCTTGATGGCAAAAGGTCTTAGGGATCATTTTAATCTGCTGCGTAAAAAGAAAATTTTGAAGTTTACTTTCCCAAGTAATTAATTAAGCTTAGGTAGCTTAGTTAGATGGTTAATTTAAGTGTTGGGTCACTAGAAACAACTAGGATGGCATTTTGGGAATTTCAGAATTTTTGAACAAACGTACAGGAGAACACGTGGACATACACTGCAGATAGTACATGGATGTACGTATGGGGGATCACACAGATGTACGCCTACAAATAGTATACTGATGTACGCATGGGAGACCAAGTGGACATACGCCTGCAAATAGTACGCGGACGCACGCCCCTATAGTACTGTATGTACTCTACATTTTAGGATAGTTCCAACAATGCCTACAACTTTTCCTACGCATTAAATACCCCTCCCCACTCAACCCTTAAGCCTCATTATGCCCCTATTGCCCTCTAGAATCCACGCTTGAGTGATTTGTTAAGTGTTGGGAGTTCTTGGAGAAGAAAGAGAGATTTCTTAGAGGTTTTGCTTTAAGAAGGTAATCTTCTAAGTTTAGCTTGTTCCTTACTTAGTTGTTATGCTGTTTAATTGTTTTTCATGGTTAGCTTAGTTGGTAGTTTTGAGCTTCTAGTTATGTTGTTGCTCTTAATCTTGGTTTATGCATGGGTTATTGTTTAGTTCTTGTTGGGCATATTTCATTTTTTATGGAGATGTTATTTTGGATTAGGGATATGTTAGGAATCCTATAAGCCTTAGAACTAGTTTAGGAGGATAGGAAGACATTTGGAACAAATGAGGTTTTACATGAACCTTCTGGCCAAACATACGGCCATGAGCTCGAACATACGACCCAATGAGTTCAAGGGAGCGCCACTTTGGCTAGTTGTCAGTTAACTTCTATTTTTAAGTTCTAGGTACGTTTTAGATCGAGTTTAGAACTAATGATAAGCATTTTCTCAGTATTCCAGGTTATGGAATTTCAAGGGAATTTTATGGAGGAGTCTTACGATCCGGGTGAGTACAAACTCACATGGATACTTGTTACTTTTTTCTCATTGCACAATTGTTATATTAAACATGAATATTTTGCAACTCCAATGAAATACATTTTGAACTGCTGTGAACTCTCTTTTGCGAAAGCGTATGTTGATTGACAAGATAATGATGAGACTTGTAAAACTGTGTATGTAAATGACGGATAAGATTAATTGCATCGTACGACATGGTACACTAATACGTGTGGGATAACGATCATGGACTTACTATACAGGTTAACTTTATGGTCAAGTGAGTGTGTGTGGGCCTTAGATCCAGTGGTTTTGGATCGGCATAGCAATTGCCAAATGGTTGGTGTATAAGATGTACATCACTAGTAGCGAGGTCGGACTGTTAGTGGTGGACGGTAGCGTACAATGGTCGAGGCATTCAAGACAATGCCAACCCTGCTGGGAATGAGTAATATTTCAGGTAAACCATATTGTTGAACTATGACATGATTCTCATATTACAACATATATTATATCAATATTGCATTCTTGATAAATTGTCATCTCATACTGTTTTATATGCTTTATAAAAAACTAAGTTCACTGATCGGACCAAATTTGGTACTCACAATTGAACGAACCGAAGCTCATATAGTGGTTGCGCAAGTACCGAGTCGAACCCACAAGGAACGGTGCGATTGCTTAAGAAATTATCGAAATTAAACTAACTATATTTTAACCTAGCTAATAGTTTCAAGAACACTAATTTGCAGAATTAAAACTAAACTAAGGAAAGGTTAATGAAAAAAAGACTAAGGTTAAAGATTACCCTTACCCCGATCAAAAGATAACTTAATACATTAAATGCCTATTTTTCCGTCTTAGAAGTTAAAACCCTCAACACAACTCTATTGCCATCATTTGATACAAGTCAACCTAAACAATATGTTTACGTTAAGGAGCTACGACAAGTGATTGTTTATTGATAAAATCATCCACCGTATCCTTGGATCACGGTGGATATTGAATCAATATTACTTGTCGTGCACCCGCTTGGAACACGTTGGATGGTGACTATGATTGCATCAAAGATGACAACCATTTAACTATTTGTCAGAAATTAAAAGTGCAGAAATAAATGACGGAAATTAAGAACACTTAATGTAAAAAGCAAGAAATCTACGCTACGGGTAAGGCATAATCTTCAACCTTAGTTGAAGATTTTAGCCACATTAAATAAATAAATGAAAGAGAAATGAAAGATTGCATAAAATTAATTAAAGATAAGTGTTTACAATAAAAAATGGGCAGTGTGGCTAACAAGGCAAAACACTCTCAAAGAAACACCAAAGAAAACTAAAACTAAAAACTAAATGACCAAGGGCCTATTTATAGGCTGCTGGAAACAGGCCTGCGTTCGAACGCAGGCATGTTGAACGATGCGCTTATCCATCAGCAGAGACACTGATCGCAGAAAACCGCCATGAGGCTCCGGAGCGGGCTGGATTGCGTTAAGTCTCGACGTGCGTGCGACGCATTGTTCAACGCATGCCATGCGTTCGAACGCACTTTAGGCTTCTTCAAGTCCACTTTTGCTCCCTCGGTCAAGGTGTGGTGCAAGGTCTTGTTTATTTACAAAACACACAAAAACAAGTCAAATTATCAAATATTAACAAAACTAATGGCCTAACAACGTAAATAAAGGTGTGAACGAGCACTAAATAGCACTCATCAAATACCCCAAACTTACATTTTGCTAGTCCCTTAGCAAAACAAAGAATAAACATAAGTCCGCTTGGGAGAACGGTTGCATTGAGCGATGCAACAAGCCTTTTAAACCTCTAGGAGTTCCCTAGAGGACGAGTGAAGTCTCGTGAGGGTTTTTCAGAATGATACCCACAAACATTTGTGCAAACATTTCATTCTCAATCATGCAATAATATAACAATCATGGTTTAAATTCAAGAGCTTAATCACAAACGCCATCTTCACAATTTTCAAAGAATTTTAATTAGGCTACAAACATGGCAAATCGAGATATCACAATAATCAATTCTAGTGAAAGTGAATTCAACACATAATCATGGGATTTCAACACTAAACTTTTTCATGCATGCTTTGACACTCAAATTCATCAAACCACTCATCTAGCATAATAACCAAGGTTTATTTCAATTTTTTTTTTTTTTATTGCATAGCTCCCTTAAGTCGCCTAGTTGACCCATGTATCAAGTGTTAGGTCAATGACTCCCAAACCGAAGGTTTTAGGGCATTAGGTGTAAAGACACCCTAAGGACCTACTAACTCGAGTCAAAAAGGCTACTGAAGCTTTGCTAATCAAGTTTAACTTCTCACTTTTTACGAAATGCTCAATGCTTAACTTGAGGCATGAGATTGGTTACTCGTGGAAAGCTCAAAATGATCAATTTTTTTTTTTTTTGACATAAACCACGGTTATTTCCCAACATGTTATCCAATGTATTTAAGCTTACAAAACTAGCATGACCAAACTCAACATTTAATCCCAAAGACTACGTGCCAAATGTGCTCGTGAAAATCAAATTGAAATGCAATATCTCAAGTTTGCCAAAAGAAGGTAACACAATCAAAATTCCCTTCAAAAAGTAATCATGTGTTCATAAAATTAAGCTCACAAAGGAAAATAAACCATAATCAAAATAAACTGCATAATAGAAAATAAAATGTGCACAACAAAACACCCCAAAACTCAAATCTACCGCCCACAATGTGTGGATAAAGAAAATACAAATGTAGTGCAAAGGGTATGAAAGATAACGAAGACGTCACGTGGTGGTGGTGTGAAGGTCCTGTTGGAGGCGTCTCTCCAAGATGGCTCGAACATCTCTGGACCTCGAGCCTGTCTCGACGCATCCCTCAAGTCTGCGATCTGAAATCGTATGTCCACGAGGGTCTCCTGAAATGTAATAGGTCCGAGCGTCGATCATGATCCTCCTCATACTCGCTCGCCAGCTCCTCCCGCTCGCCGCTCTCTCGCTCACCGCCATCTCAGAATGTCCATGGGCTCGCACCGGTGCGCTGTGGGCTGTGGCGTGGCTGGCAGCTGGCATGTGGGATAGACTCGCGCCACCGATCGGGCCAAAGTATGGGCTCGTGATGGCCTGTCAAGAGAATGCCTTTAATCCTTTCTTCCTCAAAATATGAGTGACGAGAAAAGGAAAGGCAAGCCCTGTGTCTCGTGGTGCTCGCTCCCCGGTGCACTCCATCCCAGAATTCTGAATCGCCCATATGATCTCGGAATGGAGCACGAAACCTATGGATGGAGCATGAAACCTTGAGGAAAGATCCCCTCCTCTGTCTTGTACCCCAAAGGACACGTTCCTATAAAGCACCATGTCTATGAATAAAAGATTAGGAATCTTCGTTTCTTATTTGTACATTTAGATGACCATCAGCAAAATGCCCATCACATACTCGGTAACAATGTCCTCGGCCGGTGAGCATGGGAGACACTCGGCGGGCAGGGTATGTCAGACTCGGGGCTCATGGTTACACTTTAGAACAGATCGCTCACCGACGTTGGCAATGGTCACTGAACTTCTCCTCCATCAATGGAAGAGAAGAGCACATCAGCTGGTCGCACTCACACCTCAAATTCTCATAAAATTCTCTCACAAAGCGCTCATAAGCGGTGGAGCTGACAGGTTTGAAAAGTCTCTTTAAGCCCGTCTCTTCAATTCTTGAGCAGCCCAATCGTTGCCTCATTATTGGAGAACTCCTCTTTGATGGCAAAGGTGTTCTCCAAAATGAGCTCTGACTCTCAATGGGAAGCTTTGGCGACCATGCTTTGGAGTCCCAGTGGACGAGAAGTGGTGCCTTGGCCTCTAGGCATGATGAATGTTGGTTGGGGAATTTTTGTCGAGCAGTGGTGGGCGCCCAAAAAACTAAGGGTTTGAAATCCCTTTCAAAACAATCCAACCCCTGCAAAATCAACAAAACCAACAACAACGTGGGCACAATCCCAAAATGGATTTGTGCCCAAAATCCTAAGAAAAATGAAAAAATGAAAGATTTGGAAAAAATGGGTTTTGGAGAAAAAAAAAAAAAAACTCGAAAATTGGCCAATGGTGGCGTGCGGTGTGGTGGCGGAGAGGGGCCGGCGGTGGTTGATGGTGGGGAAGAGGTTGGTGGATGGTGTGAGGTAATTTGGATGTTAGGGAGGTGAGGGTGGAAAGGGTGTCGGGAGGTGCATATGGCGGGTGGAGAAATGAGGAGGAGATGGGAAAAAGTGACCTAAGCAGTCACACGAAAGGCCCGGCTCGATCGTTCGACCGCACATAAGCGTTCGCCTTCTTCTGGCATTAATAGTGCAGGCTCTGCGTTCGAACTTACAGGGATTGACCGCCACGTCTAATGGTGTGTCGTGTCTTTGGGTGTGCCTGGTCGAACTTACCAAGGCAAGGTCGAGCAGCCTTCGTAGCGCATGGTGTGTGCGCTGGGGTGCTGATCCGACCTCACCAAGGCGAGTCAAGCAGCGTGACGATAAAATGCGAGGAAAAAATAAATAAAAAACTATACAATAAAAAAAATTAAAAAATTTGTACAAAAAATAACAAAACAACATGCTATAAAACAAGATTTTTACAACAAAAACAATAAAATATTTACACAAACACAAAAAATATTTACACAAACAAATAAAATATTTACACAAACACCCCCCAACTTAAAGCATACATTGTCCACAATGTATAAGGTAAGCCAATTCGTATAACATAAAGAATGCTTTCCCAAATTTGACTAAGAAAATAAAGCAATAAACATAATGAGGTGCCTCCCACAAGCGCTAAGTTTAACGTCTTGACCGGACTAGTGATAAGAGACTACATCACTCGGTGTAAATAGGATCCTCCAAAAGAGTAGCCTCAATCTGAACTCCTCAACTCCAAGAATGGTTTAACCCTTTGTCCATTTACCTTAAAAATGTTACCATTCTTGGGATCCTCTATCTCGATGGCCCCATGAGAAAATAAGGTCCTAATGATAAATGGGCCGATCACGAGATTTCAACTTGCCGGAAAAGATGCAATCGAGAGTTGTAAAGAAGGACTTTCGACTGGCTCAAGATCTCCTCAAAATGCCACGGTCATGAACCTTCTTCATATGTTCCTTGTATTTCCTCGAGATCATATGCATCATTCCTCAACTCCTCTAATTCGGTGAGTTGGAGCTTCCTTTGAGCGGCCTTCAAAAATTGAAGTTCATCGCTTGATGGCCCGATATGCCTATGCTCCAACTCGACGGGAAGATGACAAGCTTTCCCGTACACCAACCGATAAGGTGACATCCCAATCGTGTCTTATATGCCGTCCTATATGCCCTAAGCGTCATTCAATCGTGAAGACCAATCTTTCTGCTAGGGTTCCTTTGTTTTCTCAAAATGTGTTTGATCTCACGATTTGACACTTCAACACCACTAAATCATGGGTGGTAAGGGGTAACCTTATGTGTGATGAAATACTTCTTCATCATTGCTCAAAAATCCGGTTGCAAAAGTCGCACCACCATCAGCGATAATTGCTCTAGGTGTACCAAAACCGAGCAAAAATCGTGTCCTTCAAAAATTTGACCACAACTCATGGTCATTGGTCTTCATAACCGCCTCCACCCATTTGGACACATAGTCCACTGACAACGAATGTCAAACCCAAAGGAGTTTGGGAAAGGTCCCATGAAATCGATGCCCCATACATCAAAAATCTCAACTATCAATATGGGGTTGAGGGCATCATATTTCTCCTTGAAATACTCCGAGTTTACGACAACGCTCACATGAAGTGCAATAAGCACGGCGTCTGCAAATATGGTGGGCCAATAAAATCCACCACCAAAATCTTTTGCGGTGGTTTTGTTTGCATTGAAATGGCCCCCATGCATGATCATGACAAAAGGAGATGACATCGGTTTGGTCAAATTCAGGTATGCATCTCTAATGATCGATCGGGACAATACTTGAGCAGATAAGGATCATCCCAAAGAAAGGTTTTCACCTTGGACAAAAACTTGACCTTATCTTGTAAGCCCCCAATGCAAAGGCATTTGGTGGTAACAAGATAGTTCACTATATCCATAAACCAAGGTGCGGGATTGTGAGCAATCTGCATCAAGCGCTCATCGAGGAAGGTCTCGAGATGGGTGTGGTGTCCTCGGTGAAATCCATGGTCAATCTAGACAAATGATCGCCACCACATTCTCTGTTCCTTTCTTATCCGGATCTCTATGTCGAACTCTTGCAGCAGCAAAATCCATCTAATCAAGCGGGATTTAGCATCTTTCTTGGAGAAAAGATACTTCAGCGCGTGATCGGAAAAAGATAATGATTTTAGATCCTAACAGATAGGATCTAAACTTATCTAAGCATAAAAAGCGCCAACAACTCCTTTTACGTGGTGGAGTAATTGAGTTGTCGTCGTTGATCTATTCGCATAGTAAATCACATGGGAAGTTTCTCAATCACGCCCCAAACAGCTCACTGACATAGTCGATCGTCACACATGATCTCAAATGGTTCACCCCAATGGGTGGTCTAATCTTGGTGTGGCGTCGAATCTCCTTGAGCCCCAAATGCTTTACATTCATCATCAAATTCAAATGGGGTCTCTTTGGCCAATAACCTACAGGCGATCTTCTGAAATCCTTTATGAATCACCGATAGAACCCTGCATGGCCCAAGAAGGAAGCAATTTCCTTCACGATGCGTGGGGGTGGAAGGTTAGAGATCAAATCTACCTTTGCCTTGTCAACCTCAATGCCTCTACGAGATATGACATGCCCAGTACAATCCCTTAACCATAAAATGGCACTTCTCCCGATTAAGCACGAGGTTCTTCTCTTTACATCTCACTAACACCAAAGTGAGATGGTCTAAACACTCTGAAGCGATGATCCGAAGGCGGAGAAGTCATCCATGAAGATCTCCATAAATCGCTCTACCATGTCGGAAAAATGCTGATCATGCACGCTGAAAAGTAGCAGTGCATTGCACAACCAAATGGCATACGTCGGTGGCGAATGTCCCCAAAGGACATGTGAAGGTAGTCTTCTCCGGTCTTGAGGTCCTTTGGGACTGGTTATATCTGAATAACCATCCAAAACAATAGTACTTGTGCCCATTCGCTCCACCATCGATCGATGAATGGAAGAGGAAAGTGATCTTTCACGGTGGCGGCGTTCAACTTCCGTCAATGCATACTCTCCATCTGTGAACACGAGTTGGTACCAACTCGTTGTCCTGATTCTTTACTACCGTCAATCCAGCCCGCTTGGGCACAACATGAATCGGACTCACCCATTTCTTTGTCGAAATGGGATAGATGATCCGACATCCAACGACTTGATCATACGCTCTCACAACTTCCTGCATGGGTTGAGTCTTCTCTGTGGCTCCCTCGATGGTTTGGAATCCTCCTCCAAGTGTATCTTATGCATAACCAACGAGGGTGATTCCCTTGATGTCCTCAATCGTCCGACCTATAGCTTCCCTATGCTCTCAAAACTCCCAACAATTCCTCCTCTTGAGCATCTATCAAGTCGAAGCTATAATCAATGGCAAAGACTCATTTGGACCTAGGAACTTATACTTAAGACTATCGGGTAAAGGCTTAAGTTCCTTCTTTGGGGATCAGTCTCTTTTCTCCTTCTTTTCCTTGCTCTCCAAAGGAGTTGTCTCCAAAAGTGCCTCTGCTCCATCGGTTTATCCAAATCTAAGTCTTCTCCAAAGCGAGCAAGGCATGCTTCCGGGGTCTTCTATGCTTGATTCTTCTATTACTTCATCCGAATTTCCTCAATCAAGCATACTTGATTCATCTGGTCATAATCAAGTGGTTGTTTTTGATGTGAAAATATTAATTCCAGTCATATTACCAAATGAAATCTTCATGACCCCCGACCTCTGATTGATTAGAGGCGTTAGCGTAGCTAAGAATGGGCGCCCTAGAATCACGGGGATCTCAGTTCCTATTACTTGAGCGGCTCATGTCCAAAACAATGAAATCCACGGAAATAAAATTTGTCCACCTTAATCGAGCGTCCTCAACTATTCCCGTGGAACCTTCACCAGATGACAAGTTGCGATGTCATGGTTGTGGGCTTGACTCTCCTAGCCCTAGCGCAAATAGCGAGTAGGGCAACAAGTTTACACTTGCTCCTAAATCCAACAGTGCCCTCTCGTCTGGCTAACTCCTATCATGCAAGTGATTGTAGGACATCCGGGGTCCTTATACTTGAGGGGTAACTTGCATTGTGAAGATATGTGACTTGCTCGGTCATGAATGCCTTTTAGGGACATTCGTTTCCTCTTCCTTGTGACCAAGTCCTTCAAGAACTTGGCATAGGAAGGATTTCTTTGGATGGCGTCCAAGAATGGAATATTTATTCGGACTTGTTTGAACACCTCCAGAATGTCCTCTAATTTCCCTCCATTCCTAGGCGCTTGTAATCTTTCAGGGTATGGTGCTTTTGGCACAAGCGCCCTAGGAGGTTCTTTTTCAACGGGGGTGACAGTAGATGGCTCAGCATCTCTTTCCTCTTGATTGTCACCCTCTTCCTCTCTTGCTCTCCTTCCTCTTTCTGCTCTTCTTCTCGGCATCTTCTTAGGTTCACCACCTTATTGTCCACTCTCTTCCCTGACCTCAGAGTGACAATCGCTTGCACATGTTCTTGATTTGACAAATTTCCACATGCTTTAGGGTTGTTCACTGCTTGGCTAGGGAGTTTTCCTTTGTCCCTCTCACCCAGGTGATTTGCTAATTGTCCCATCTGCATCTCCAACTTGAGATCGCTGGGTGTTCACCATGGTAGCGCCTCATGTCACTTATGATTGACCGATCATTTTCATAAAATCTCTCATGGTATCTTCAAGTGGGTTTGATGATGGGGCTTGGTTGGGGCTTGATAAGATGATGGCCTGGTGAGCAGCGTCCTTGATTTGGGTAAGAAGAAAATCACAGGGGATAATGTGGTGCTCCCCTTGATTGGTGTTGGGTTGATTCTGTTTCCAAGAAAAATTGGGGTGATTTCTCCACCGAGGTTATATGTCTCGAATATGGCCCCTTTGGGCGGCTTTTAGCTGTTGAAAGCGTTCACTTGTTCCATCTCAAAAAGCTGTCATTGATGGACAATTACGTGCTTGGTGCATAGGGCTATACCAGAGACGACTCTCTCTGACGAGTGTGTTTACGGCATTTTCAGGCTTTCCTACACTCATCTCGTCCAACCTTTTCATAATCGCATCCATCCTTTGAGTCAACTCTTGCTCACCTTTTAGCTCGGATGCCTCCTTTCTTGTCCTTAGGCAGACTTATCCGACAATGGAGAAATCCAGTTTGTGTGTTGGCGACAATTTTTCCAAAGCTTTGTATGCCAAATCTCCGTCAAATTCAGGAATGTCCCACCATTCATTAGTTCAATCATGCTACGGTTGGTTTGAGACAAACCTTGGTAGAAAAATTGAACTAAGCGCCATTTCTCATATCCTGGGGTGGACACTTCATCAACATATCTTTAAATCTTGTCCAACACTCTGAATTTCTCATCCTCATCACGAGAAAATGAACTAATTTCCTTTCTAGCATCATTTACTCTGGACATCGGATAGAATCTATGGTAGAGCATGTTTCAATAGTTCTTTCCGGATGTAATAGAGCGAGGTGCTAAGGAATCCAGCCATTCGTGGCTCTGTCATGAAGGAGAAAGGAAAAAGTCGAAGATTGGTGATTCCTCTGAGAAGTTTTGAAATTTGGTTGTGGCGGTTATACTCCTAAACTTCTTAACAGTAGAATAAGGGTTTTCATGATCTAAGCCATAGAAAGATGGTAACATCTGAATCACATGTGGCTTAAGATCATAATGAGTGGCATTGTTGGTGGTAACACTATGCAAGAATGGAGTCGACCGCGATGAGTGCAAAGTTCATGTAATCGTCGTGAAATCCAACTCATACATACGTCTATGCTCCCGTTCCCGGCTCTCGCATCTTGAATGCCTCGTTTTCCTCTTCCTCTTCCCTCCGATTTTCTTCATCTTTGTTCCATTCCACCTCTTTGATTATCTCCCATCTCATTTCGACTCGAGGCGCTCTCTAATGTTTCTTTCTAAGTCGGGATCTAGTGGTGTTAATTCTAAGTTCAAGGATCGTCGACCATGCATAAACTAACAAAATTTAACTAGGAACTAAGGAAAACAGCAAGCTAGATAAGCTAATAAGATGCAACAACAAACAACGAAAACCGGAGAAATAAGATAGCAAAAAGCAGAAAGAAAATATGCACAATAAAGCAGGAAAAAACAAAACTACAAACAGCAAGATATGCAGCAAAATAAAGAGCTAAAACATATTGAACACTAACCTATCTTAAACAAGTAAACAAAAAAAAACCAATTGAAACAAATATGAATAGATGCAGTAAAAACAAAACCCGATAATAAAAGCAGAGAACAAAAATTAGCTAGAATTACAAAAACAGCAATAAAAACAACTAATCTAAACACTTAGTAATTAAAACTAATTAGCTTAAACAAAAACACATGCAAAAAACTAAGAATGAAAATAACTAATCACAATTAATCACGCACTCAAATACTTAAAATAGGCAGTTTAAACAACTAATATAAGTCTAACAATCAATGAAATTAAAGGAATTTAAAAATAGAACATCTTTTACGGTATGTTGATGCGAGAAGCGAGAGGTCGCTCGAGCGCGAACACGTTGTTCATACAAGAAATGTGGCGATTTTCTCTGCGTTCGAGCATAGCTCGACCGCAAGCTTCGTCTTTGCCGTCGAGGACTCGCGACGCTGTTGAAGCGTTGTGCTGCCAACTTGAGCGTCTGAGCGTCTGGAATAAGCGCATGCGTTGACCGCAACCTCGTTCGACGCCTTGTCGGCGCTGATTTTCGATACACAAACAAAAGCTAACAAAGGCTAAAAAAACAATCTAAAATTAACAAAATAAACTAAACACAAAATAAACTATAAGCAGAATGTACAATGCGAAAATAACAACTAGTAGAAAAATACATTAATTTAAAAACAATATTAATAAACAAAACAACCGTTCCCAACAGCGGCAAAATTTGATCGGACCAAATTTGGTATACTGAATTGAAGCGAACCGAAGCTCGTATAGCGTTAAGCAAGTAATGCAGAATCGAACCCACGAGCGGAGTTTTGTAATTAAAAATTAGACTCTTAAATTTAACTATATCTTAACCTAGCCCCAAAGTAGATGATGTCAAGAACAATAATTTTGCAGAAATTAAAAACTAAACAAAGGTTAATGAATGGAAAAAATAACTAAGGTTAAAGATTACCCTTACCCAATCAAAGATAACTTAATACATTTAAATGCTCATTTTCCGTTTTAAACTTTAAACCCTTCAACACAACTCTATTGTATCATTTGACACAAGTCAACCTAAACAATGATGTGTTTACCGTTAAGGAGCTACAATGAGTGATTGTTGATAAAATCATCCACTTGTATCCTTGGATCAGTGGATATTGAATCTAACATATTACTTGTTGCACCGACTTGGAACACATTGGATGGTGACTATGATTGCATCAAAGATGACAACCATTCAATTATTTGTCACGAAATTAAATAGCGAGTGCAGAATTAAATGACGGAAAATTAAGAACATAATGTAAAAAGCAAGAAATATAAACTACGGGTGAGGCATAATCTTCAACCTTAGTTGAAGATTTATACACCATTAAATAAATAATGAAAAAATGAAAGATTGCATAAAATTAATTTAAAGATAAGTGTTTACAAATAAAATTGGGCGATGTGGCTAACAAGGCAAAACACTCTCAAAAGCCAGAAAAACTAACTCAAAACTAAATGACCAAGGGCCTATTTATAGGCTCTGGAAAAACTGCGTTGAGCGCGGGGCATGCGTTCGAACGTGCGATTATCCAGTCGAGTCGAACGCACCAGTCGACCGAAAACCGCCGGGCGGCTCGTGAGCGCGGGCTGAGAATTCGTTCGTCCTCACGTTGCGTGCGACCGCATCTGCGTTAGCTCCATGCGTTGACGCATTCTTCATGTCCATTTTGCTCCCTCGGTCAAGGTGTGATGCAAGGCACATTTTGTTACAAAACAAACAAAACAAGTCAAATTAGTAAATATTAACAAAACTAATGGCCTAACAAAGCGTAAATAAAGGGGTGTGAAGCAGGCACTAAATAGCACTCATCATTCACCATTTGATGATGGGTATATTATATGCATTTTTACTTATTAAGTCGTCAAACTTATCCTTGTATTCTTTTCCTTTTTTTCTCCGTATATACAACAATGTTGTTATAGATAGGTTAGCAGAAGATGGATACTGCGAAACATCCGGTTATTGTGGATAACTTGATTCGAGTGACGCTTGAGAACTTATTGCGAGATTAGGCGGATGTTTGTGGTAACTAGTACGTTTGGGTTATGTTGTAGACTTAAGGGCTCTTATGCATGTTTACATATTAAGTTATAGCATGTATCCCTTGTAAAAATGAATTGTACGTTATGATTTCAGCTACTTTGATGTTTCTTGGCAGATGATGTTTTGATTGTAATGATTAATGTTTATAAAATATAGATGTTTCTCTGCTTAGTATCCTCTATTTTAAGGAGTTGAGATCTTTGAATCTTGTTCTCATGAATAAAATTTGAGAGGCAATTGTAGAGTTAATTACTAGTTAATTAATTTTTGGGGCGATACACAAAGATTCCAACATAAGGTTGCCAGTTGCCACCCACTTAAGTATTAACCCAAGAGTCCCTCTATGGGTTAGCTTTATTATCTTATAGGTAGTATATTGGACCCTTGAACATCATGGGTTGTTATGAGAGTTGAGTGCCTAAGTAAAATTAGGCCTTGTAAAACTATCTAGAGCTAAAATTGAGTTATAAGTTTTGTATAATTGTGACATGCGATGCAGTTTTTCAGGGTCAAGCTTGAGTTGAGAGTAATTTTGAAGATAATTGTAAGTATATTTCTTACTAGGCAAAATAATAGAATTTTAATTATTTTCAAAGCATAATATAAATGTTTCAATGATTTCAATTGTGTTAAGTTATACTTTACAAGTTGTTGATGAAATGTCATCAAAATGTTGCATGGTTAGATCTATGGGATGTGATGCAAATGATACACAAGCAAGTGCTTTGAAATGTGAATTCATATGTTTAGGTCTCACGTGCTTTAAACGTGAAAAGTGGGGCGTAGATTGTGGGTTTCAAACATGGAGATGGTTTTTTTTTTTTTTTTTTTTTTGGTAAAAAAAAAAAAATCATTTCCAATCATTTGTGGACCTTGATTTCCGAAAAATATTTATGCAAAGAAAACCCACCAAAAAAATTACCACCCAAACACATGAAATTTAATTTAATTTCAAATATTTTTTCTTTCTTTCTTCTTTCTTCCTTCTGTATTCATAATTTTGAAAACAATAATAATAAAAAAATCACACATACTCAAACGAGCCCTAATTGTTTAAAGGGGTTTCTATCTATTGTGCTTCATCGGAGTGGAAGAAAAAGAAAGAAAAAAAGAAAAATGACAGAGAAAGCGATTTTGTGAATAGAGAAAATATCATCAATCTAAATTTAGGAAAACATTAAAAAACTAGATGATAGTTTAACGAATATATAAAAAAATCAGTGAAGGATTTGAGAAATTTTATTTAAATTTTTTCTAAAAAAAAGCAAAGAGAATTTGCTTTTATTTTATTTATTAAGTGGCAATATATTATTGTTCAAAGAATAACCTTTTTCACACTCGTCCATGTTACTACAAATGGTCAACGTGCAAGTTGTATTCTACACTGCACACCAATCCCCAACTGAGGATATTCCCTTGCCAGACAGATACGTTCTGGAATTATATAGCCGGCTGTCCATGTCCCTCCTATTTTAAATAAGATATTGAAAAACAATTCATGTAACTCTCTTAATTTTTTAGCTTTTTAAATTTAATTCCTTTAATTTTTGGTTATAGTGAATATATATTTTGTTTTTTATTTTTGAAAGAACAAAAATATTCATAAAATATAACTAATTAGATATTATCTTGTTCAAATAAAATGTAGAGAATCTTAATTCAAATTATTGAAGGTGGCCAATCTCCCTTATTAGGCGGAGGGGTAACTCCTTTCACTTGTTTAATTTTGATTTTCTTTTATATTTTTTAATGTTTAAGTATTTTATTATAAATTTAATAAAAAGTTAAATTAATTTAAGAACTAGTTTATTTTATTTTATTATTATTATTATTATTATTATTATTTTACCATCTCGCTTGTTTTGGAAAGAAGAAGAAATGAAAATTGTGATTTAAACAACTAAGAAGTAAATTACAATACCCCAAAATATTTAATTCCTTTAATTTTTGGTTATAGTGAATATATATTTTTGTTTTTTTATTTTTTGAAAGAATAAAAATATTCATAAAATATAACTAATTAGATATTATCTTGTTCAAATAAAATGTAGAGAATCTTAATTCAAATTATTGAAGGTGGCCAATCTCCCTTATTAGGCGGAGGGGTAACTCCTTTCACTTGTTTAATTTTGATTTTCTTTTATATTTTTTAATGTTTAAGTATTTTATTATAAATTTAATAAAAAGTTAAATTAATTTAAGAACTAGTTTATTTTATTTTATTATTATTATTATTATTATTTTACCATCTCGCTTGTTTTGGAAAGAAGAAGAAATGAAAATTGTGATTTAAACAACTAAGAAGTAAATTACAATACCCCAAAATAGTTGATGACGTTTAATCTCAAATTGTGTATAACTTCAGTCATTTTGTGTTGGGGTTTGTTAGGGTTTTTTCTCTAGTGTTTTCAAATTCTCTATCGATTTACGTAAAATATGATTTAAGAAAAAAATAAAATTGTAATACATTTTTTGATGATTAATTTTTATGAGTTAATGTTATTCTAATCTTTTAAAACTTTTTTAGATTAAAACTAAAATCTAAGGGTGTAAGGTTAAGGATGGTATCGGTGTTAATATTTAATTTGAATTAAAATTCGATATTTTATTCTCTAATCTATTTTGTGTTTGCTTTGTCAAAATTTCTATGGCTGAAATTTTCGGAGTTCGTTCCTCTCTTTTTATATTTTTGTACGTTGTTCCCTCTTATTTATTTATTTTTTAAAGTCTTTGTGTTTCACTCCTTTTACCCAAATGTTTGCGTTCTGTCAACGGAACTCCACGTCTCTTCCATATGCTCCACTCCTTCAAAGTTCAAATCACCTCTCGCTTTCTATTAATCTTTTGAAATTGAGTCAAAGTAGCTTATTCTGTTATTCTTTTCATTCCCAGTTCAAATCCATCTTTTTAATCTGAAAACAAGCCTAACTATCTTCTGAGAACTTCACATGGAGAAAAACCAAGAAATTGCACTGACCAGATGAGGATATCAGTTGAGAAGCTCGGCTCTTCCACGGAGGTAAACCAATCTGTACCTTTTTCAAACACCGCACTAGTGTATTTGATTGGGTTAAGGTTTTATTTCATGGGTTTGTCTTTGCAGGGCATGGCGACCCGACGCTCATGAGGTTCTTGATTGCAAGGTCGATGGACCCAGACAAAGCAGCAAAGATGTTTGTCCAGTGGCTGAAGTGGAGGCTGCAATGATGCCAAATGGGTTCATATCCGAATCCGAAATTCCAGATGAACTGGAACCCAGAAAGATTTATCTTCAGGGTTTATCAAAGGATGGATACCCCGTGATGATTGTCAAAGCAAGCAAGCATTTCCGTCAAGGATCCTGTCCAATTCAAAGTAATTAGCTAAAGCTTACTTTTTATTTATTATTATTATTATTGAGTTGGTTTTATTTTATTTTGGCAGAGTTATATTTAATATCTTTTGTCAACTTTGATTGCCTTGATTCTTGTTTAGTCGGTGCCTTGATGGCTTTTGGTCTTAAGATGTCCCATCTATAGGACATTATGTGCCATTAGAGAAAAGTTCCAGCATAAAAGCTAGATGTGAGTTTGACAGGTTGGACTTCTTCACTTGGTTTGGCCTTCTAGACTTATGGCATTGGCACCATCTGAACGTTTTTTTATTGAGGTGTGTTGGTGTTTCATTATTAGATAATTTCTTCCTGGGGTAGTTATGCATTCATGGGCTTTAGGTATATGTCCCCAAAAGTGAATTATGTTGTTACAGTCAGTCATTTAAGCCTCTTCTCAAACATTATTTCGTTTTGAAAAGGTTAGGAACACTGAATCCATCAATATAAAAATGTGGCAGTCGCCACTGACAAGGAAAAGTTCCTATCAGATGGTTAGCGATTTGATATGAAAGATTAATCAGAAGATTGGACCAATTATTTGAAGGAGTGGTGGGCCTGATGGTGTTGCCCATTGCATAGGCATATGCGACTTTTTGTAGTATGCATGTGTTGCTTTCTCTTTTGAATTATTAAATTGTCTTTTTTTTTTTTTAATTACTATTTTTGTGAACAGAGTGACCTTGTTTATCAGTTCTAAACAAAATCAACTAAAGATGGAAAGACTAAATAAAATTGACAAGTCCTAATCTTTATGGAAATTATTGATGCTAAGATTAATGCTATATAAGGAAGAAAATTGGTTGGGATTGTGATCAATTAGGGAAAAGGTCCCATATGTGCATTGCCACCCAAATCTACAGAAAATCAAATGATATTGTGTATCAGGAATTTTGCACATTTATTTTTGGTCGATTGCTTGGTTTCCGCACATTCTTATGCCTTTTTCTTTATCGCGATCACACTCCCTTTTGAACGGGAGTGCAACTGGTCGGTTCTACCAAGATTCTAGCGTCAACTGGTTGCAACCCCTGTTTGAACAAAATGCAGCTGGTGAAAGCCCCCGTTTGCACTCATTCAAATGTCATGTGATCAGGCTATTCGCCCCTTATTTTTGAATGTACTGACGAACTGGTGCGATTGAGCCATTTTGCCTCGACTTGAAATCCGTCTTACATCAGACACTCCACTCAGAAAAAACTCATTAACAGCCTAGAATCTGTCTAACATCAGAAATCCCCACTCGAAAAAACTCGTCCTTGAGTTTTCGTTTGGATATGGTCTCCTCGGGGGTTGATACTTGAACCAAGAGTAGCCATTTTCCTCCATTTCATGGACAAGCTGCACTTGTTGAGGAGGTGGAGGGTGATGTTCAACTATCCCTATGTCGACCACACATCTTTGAAAGGGTCTCGATTCTCCTCCGTCACATTGACTAAATTAACAAGTTGCAATTGGGGTTGAGGAGGTGGCGGGTGATCTTCAATTGGCTCGGTTGATGGATCAAAAGTTTGTGGCTGCAGAGGGTGTTTTTCTTTTGGTAGTTTAGCCTCTACATCATCCTTGTTGTGATTGAATTTCTCTTTGTAGGTTGGTTGCCGATATAGATGTTTCGGATTACAATTACGGACTGTTTGAATGTGAATTTCATCGTTGATTAGAAACCTGTCAACACTGCAAGACTGAAATGGGTTTCTCTGTCAGTCTAACAATAGTGTCTTGGAGTTTGTGTAAACTCTTGTTGTTTGCGTCGTGTTTGCCAGCGCTCATGGTACACCAGAAATTTGGCTCTCGAAAGTGCCTCTCCCTTACAAGCGATGTTGTTAGAGATATTGTTACCGTTGCGCTGATCGGTCATCAATCAAGATAAAGCCTGCTCTGGTAGCACTTGACGTAGTGGAAGCGAATGGAAAAAGAAATAAGTTCGACAAGTTCAATTCTATAAACTTAACAAGCTAACAAATAGCTTAGAAAAAGCAAAGAAAAAATTTTTCACTAATATTCAAAATTCATTCTCAAAAGCTGATTTGCAATACATCCATTAGTCTTCTTATAACATCAACCTAAAGCACTTAAGGATGGAAACTAAAACCTAAAGAGTAAGTAAATCATCTAAAAAGGAAAACATCACAAAAGATTAAATCTTAAAAGGCAATAAAATCAACTAAAGATGGAAATGCATGTGGTTTATTAGTGATTGTGTCAATAATATTGTAATATAAATAGGAAAAAGAATCTTGATTTTCTTAGTGAATGAGGGTAAGCAATTCCAATGGCTGATTCGTTCCCAAAGGGTAACTCAATTGGCTGTGGACTGCGCCTTATGAAGCGGAGGTCACTAGTATGAATCTCCTCTCCCTCTTCCCTTGTATGGACATGTCAAAAAAAAAAAATTCCAATGGCTGATTCACATGCATGACAAGTTCTTTCTCTGTTTTGTTCCTGACAATGCTGCTTCTATGCCATGGTTCAACCACTTATTATTGTTCAAGGAAGTGATCATGTTGGCAAATTCCTTTCAATCAGTATTCTTTCTATCCCCGTATCATTTAAAACAATTTTCTGTATTTACTTTCCCTGATTTCGGTCAAATGACTCCTGCACATGATGTGAGGTCAACTTTAACAGGGATGTATCTTGTCTCTCACTTAGATTAGTTTTTAAAGCTGCTTCCTATCTGTGGAGTGTGGATAACCTTGGTCTTGTATATATATATATTCCTAGAGGTGGCCAGTTTCTCAATGGTTGATCAAATTCCAAAATCAAGCCACATGTAACAACTTTATGAACATGGCAAACAATTTCTTTGCTTTGGCATTAAATTATTTTGAAGACTTCTCAGCTCCCCCAAACCCCATCTCTAAATAACATATAATTTAGGTTTATTATCAACTGGATGTTGGGGACTGATGGGTAGAACTCCAGAATACAGCCTTGATAAACCAGTCTTAGCTGAAATATTGATGGGATGACTTTAAATACATTTCACTGTACTAATAAGCAGATGGCTACAAAAGTTAATAAAACAACTGTATTTCCCCTCTTTTGTTTACTTACAACAGTTTGCTAATAAATCCCTGATTCACTTTGTTTTGTTTCTTTGTGCAGAATTTGTGGTTCATCTGCTAGACAAAACGATTGCAAGGTACCCATTTATTTATCTAATACTGATATGCGTTTAGAAATCAGGTGAAAGGGTAAATTTTGAAAGTTGGGCCATTGAGGCAGGATAATAGGTAGCAATAATTTTTTCTTTTCTTTTCTTTTTCTTTCTTTTTGTTTTTTATTTTTAATTTTTTTAATTTTTTTTATTGGTAAATTCCACAAGCACCTTGTGGGTCTCCAACACTAAACCACACACAACATTCTGGTGCTATTTGAGCTAGAGTTTATTGGCGATAACAGGGATAGTTGTTATGAGCACAATCATGATTGTAAGGCCAAAACTTTTTATAAATTTTTCATAGATTTTATTATCATCATAGAGAGTAATTTTTGTTTTTGATATGTAATTGGCCCCAAGAGAGGGGAAAGAGAGGTTCGAACTAGTGGCATTCACTTTCATGAGGTTTGGTCTTTATCCAATTGAGGTATCTCTTGGGGTATCGACATAGAGATTAAATTGAAAGTGATTGTAGCTAAGAAATAGATAAGAGTCAAAGCTTGGTGTAAATGGTTGATTTTTTGTTTGTTTATTATTTTTTATTTTTTTAATAAATGTTACTTAAAACATGGTCTATGTGTTTATAAGAGAGGAAAAGATCCATGTTTTGCTAAGTTGCACGCGCCGCTAAAGTAGTGTTGTAAGTGTGCAAGACGTTGGATATACCAGAACAACTTCAGAAAGGGCAGGACAAGGAAATTTTAGTTCACTCATTGGAAAGTACAACACATCAGACCATGGTGGGAAATGTTGTCATGGCATTGCACAAAATCCCGTGGATTCTGCCTAAGATCCAGGAGTAGTGTTGTGTTAGAGGTCAAGTACAAGTTGTAGCTGTTGTACAGGGTGGCGGTGTGACAGATTTACAATGGAATTGCAAGCTCAGAAGCTTGCATGCAGGGCAGAAGCTCAAAACTAGGGTGTCAAAGGGTGAAGCGGTGAATGAGTATGCGTAAGAGTGTTCTAGAAGGCTTTGGAAGACTTGAGAATAAGATGGTGCTTTTAAGGTTGAGGGTGAGGTGGAATGATCATAAGAAGACAATGGGTTATTTGGCATTCATCCAATTCCTTAAAGACTTATGCATTTTATGTTGTGGATGGGTGTGTTGCAATTGGCCTGGGCGTTTGTAAATGGGCAAGATGTAATAATGGCTGATGCATATGTTAGTTTGTTAGAATGGTTGTTAGCTTTTTAGTATAAGAAGGCCAAATGTAGAATTGCAAAATTTGTCTAGACTCATTAGAAGCAATTGAGTTTTCTTTCTTGGAGATTAGGTTGTCCTTGAAACAACCCATCAACTATTTAGCCCGCAAGGGTTAGCTCAAATGGTTGATCGTTTGGTCTAATACTACGAGGTTAGCTGATCGAGTCTTCTCAATTACTTGGCACACTTTTTTACGGGTGGGGTTGAGGGGCACTAACTTTAAGGGGTTCCTCGTCATGGAAAAAAAAAAAAAAAAACCCTCCAATTTCATCATTCATCACTACAAATTTGTCAATTACAATTCATCACCATCCAATTACATAAAAAATAAAATGTTCATTACACATTGGGTCCTTTTTTAGTAGGAAAAATATGAGTTTGTATATCTAGAAGGAGGATATAATTATAGGGGTTAGCAATATTAGATTCTTAAAGTTTGGGCTTTGACCTAACATTCTTGTTATCCAAATAAGCAGTATTGGCATGTCCAAGGACTGCCAAGTTCATATTAGTATTTATGTCCTGGCAACTTGAGTGTTTTCTTAAGAAGAAATTGTTGGATGGGATACTTAAATGTTTCTTACATTCCATTACCTGTTAGAAATTATCCCAGATAAAAAGTAGACGGATGATGTCAAAATCCAAGGATAGAAACACCACCAACCTGAATGTAACTAAATGCAAAATTTTGAAGAGCCTAAAATCAACGTCTCTGCTTGAGAGAGAGAGAGTCCATGCTGGGGAGGAGATTTGAAATTTATGTAATCAATTTTGATGTTAATTATAAAATGACATTTACTTATTGTTACTAGTATGTTCAATATCCTTGGAATGTAAAATAACTAGTAAAGGTTGAAGGGAGCTTGTGACTAATTTTTTAATGTAAGTTTGGTGCATTTACCTATTTTTCAGATACATTAGGTATATCTTTCTTGTTCTGAATGTAACTTTAATCCCCCCTCCCTCCCCTCTCTCTCTCTCTCTCTCTCTCTCTCTATCTATCTTTTCCATATTCAGAGAAGCTCCTAAAATCCTATAGAATTTGAGAATAGTGCACTTCTTTTTAATATTCTCTTTCTATTTCCAGAGATAGAGAATAGCATTTCATGTGGTATTTCTTTTTTCTGTTTCAGTTCTTTCAAAGGAAGAGAAATTGGAAATGAAAAGTTGATTGGCATTCTTGACCTACAACATATTACTTATAGGAACATTGATGCAAGAGGATTAATTACTGGGTTTCAATTTTTACAGGTGATTGTAGTTTTCTTTTTGAGTTTTCTATGTGGTAACATATAAGAGGCAGAGAACAAAGAAAGTGCAAAAAACAGTAAGGAAAGGGGGTGGGGGACTCTTCTTGCTTTTGTTGTTTTAGTTCTTGGCTGTTATCATTCACCTTCTCCTTGCTTTGAAAAGTGTAGTTGTGTCTCTGTTTTCTCTTTTCTGCTGCAGCATGCTGTCATATCCTGTTTCTTTTCACCAGATTTGTCCTTTTAGCAATTTTTTTATTTTTTATTTTTTTAAATATTATTTATAAATTTTCCCCTATCTCGTCGACTACCTCCAAGAAGTAGACTATATCTAGGCCAAAATTTTTAACAGCCACCTTGGGCTTCGTCATGTACTTTGGTTGTAAGACTCGCTGGAATAGACAAATTCTTGCAGCTTTTAAAAGTCTTGGGTCCTTTAAAGGAATTACCAAAAAAATATATATATATACCATCTGGTCAAGGTCTCCATGCATAATGGAAAAAGCATGCCTTAAATGCCACTGATATGTTAAGGGTATTACATGACAGAATTAAAATCTTATTTAGATGCTGCATGATTCAACTTCAATGCATTATTTTGTTGATAATCTCATTCTTCCTCGCTTCCTTTTGTGTAGGCTTACTACCCTGAACGTTTAGCAAAGTGCTTCATTCTACACATGCCACGATTCTTTGTGAGTGTTTGGAGAATGGTTTCTAGATTCCTTGAGAAGGCTACTCTGGAAAAGGTATCTGACATGGATATCCCGACTATGTATATGAGAGTTGAATTTTTTTGATACATACATTTACTTGCATAAAGTTATGGATACAGAAAAGATAATTTACATTTTTTGACTCAATCCTGTTATGTGAAATGTTTGTTTAAATTGCTGGAATCTGTTGCACACTCCAAATTTTTCTAAAATGCATGGGATATCTTTTTACCTAGTTCTATTTATATTTCTGTTTCTAATCAGTACATACTGTTTTGGATCATATACAGAACCAAATTAGATTAACTTTTCACAAAGCATTTAGCCAATTTTGTCAAAATCAAGATAGGTGTTGTGGCCTTTGAATATAGAACATATACCTCTCCAATACTGCACAATGAGGGTTCACTACAAGGCTGGTGATAGATCCATGCATATATTTTTGAAAAGATATTTGACAGAAGTTGCCAAACTCCTTTTATAAATAATTTTCCAATTCAATTTGGGATGATGATGCAGATTGTGATTGTGACCAGTGAGGACGAAAGACAAGATTTCATAAAGAATGTTGGCGAGGAAGTCTTGCCAGAAGAATATGGAGGGCAAGCAAAGGTTGTAGCACTTCAGGATGTTGTACTTGCCCCGTTGGAGGGCTGATTCCATATCTCCTATTGGAGGGTTGATTCCACAGACATGGATGTAGGTTGCTGCCATTGCAATCCCAACTCCAAGAGATATCATTTTATGTGATACTATTATCAACCTATTCTCTTGGTTATATAAACAGCTTTGGCAATTATATATATATGATCACCTCTTACATTTTCCTAATAAACTTTTGTTTATATCCTATTCAAGCAAAATGATTTTAGCCTGATGTTGTGAAGGGTCGATTTGCAGCATAAAATATGTTTGGCTAGACCTTGTAAATATTTTCTATTTTGACTATGACATGAATTTCTAGCCATTTGGTGCAAGTTAAGATTTTAAATGGAATGAGTGTCACATCGTCCAAAAGTTCACGCAGTCAGAAAAAGATTCTAAATGGTTTCTACAAGTGTGGAGAACTGGATTGGGATCCTCGGCAATAGGAAAATTGTCCATCAATTTTTCTTCAAATCCTAGCCATCTAATGTCATCCAACAGCTACCAGCCTGACATGTGTCCCATTTCAAGATATATAATAAAATAGGGGGAAAATTATCCATCAAATTTTCTTCAAATCCCAGTCATTTAATGTCATCCAACGGCTACCAACCCGTCATGTGTCTCATTCAAGATAAATAAAATATTGTTTATTTTTTTAAAAGAAAATGTAAAACAAAATATTAAAATATTAAAATAAATTTATTAAAAATTTAGGGTGGCCAGACACCTCCAATGGGGTGGCCGGCCACCTAGTTTAGCCATGAGGGTGGCCGAACACCCTTTGGGGGCCAGGGTGTGGAGCCACTAATCAGTCCTTTGGGGTGGCTGAAGCCACCCCTTGATGGCTTAATTAGGTATGGACACCCCATTAATAAATTTATTTTAATATTTTATTTACATTTTATTTTTAAAAAATAAATAATATTTTATTATATATCTTGAATGGGACATGAATGCTCGCCTCAAGCGCTCCTCCGGGAGGCACCTCACCTTCCAGGGCCACGACTACACCGTCGAGGAGCTCACCGCCGAGAGCTTTGAAGGCGTCGACATCGCTCTCTTCAGCGCCGGTGGGTCCATCAGCAAGGAGTTCGGGCCCATAGCGGTCGGGAAGGGGACCATTGTGGTGGACAGCTCCGCCTTTCGGATGGACGAGAAGGTCCTGGTGATCCCGGAGGTGAATCCGGAGGCCATGGAGGATTAAGGTAAGGGCGCGCTTATCGCCAACCCCAATTGCTCCACTATCATTTGCTTGATGGCCGCCACGCCTCTTCATCGACGCGCCAAGGTGAGAATTTATACAAATGGGCTGATTTGTTTTTCATTTTCACGCATTAATTGAATGCATCAAGCACGTTAGATGTGTTTCTGTAGCATACTGTTGCATTTTCCACGCGTCTAAAAGGCTGCTTTGTTCGTCATTAATGATGCAGGTGCTACGCATGGTTGTTAGTACGTACCAGGCTGCGAGTGGTGCTGGTGCTGCTGCAATGGAAGAGCTTGAGCTGCAAACTCGTGAGGTTTCTTCTGTTTATCCTATCTCATTGTCTTTTTGCAGTTCTATATTTATATTCATGGGAAAGTGGGTAAATTCATTCCCTTGTAATTTCTTCTAAATTTATTAATTTCCCGTTTGTTTATAAGGTCCTGGAAGGTAAACCGCCAACTTGTCGAATCTTTAACCAACAGGTATGTCAATTTCTTGTATAGCATACCTACTTCTATGAGCATATATCATGTTATATATTCCATCTTGCTTCCAAGAGCCACCTCTTAAGAATTTCTCTATTTGCAGTATGCTTTTAATTTGTTCTCGCATAATGCCCCTGTTCTGCCAAATGGGTACAATGAGGAGGAAATGAAATTAGTAAAAGAGACAAGGAAAATATGGGTAAGTATTGAAACTATATCCTTGACGTTATTCTTAATATTTTATATGCTATCTCCTGATTTATTTAAATTTCCCTTGGTGGATGGGAGCACAAGTCTGTTTGGTCTTATACAAAATGAATCTTCAACCTTTTTTTTTAAAATTATTATATTTATTTTACAGAATGACATTAATGTCAAAGTTACTGCCACATGTATAAGAGTTCTGTCATGCGTGCTCATGCTGAGTGTAAATCTTCAGTTTGAGAATCCACTTGATGAGGTAATTATGTGATCCTTCTAATTATAAAATTGCTTCAGGTTGATTTTGCTTTATGGTAATATTTGTTGGTAGAAACACTATTTCTTGTATTTTCTTTTAAAAGTGATTTCTGTTTGGAAGAATATGGTTTGAATTGATGTAGATATCGATTTTCCTCACCAAGTATTTGGAATGTGAGGACCCTACCACATTCTTGACCAGCAATCATCAGCAACTAGAAAATCAGAAAGAAACTGCAACTTCGACGTTTTATCAGAAAAATCCACTTTAGGTTGCAGTGCCCTTGAGCTACGTGGTTTGGAAGAGCAAAATTATTTAGACATAAAATTGGCACATTGTCGAAGTCCTTTTCTATATACAGATAGATGGAGACTTAAGGATCCTAATTGTAGATAACTCCTTCTCTTGCATTGTGCTTGTGTAGCTATAACAATTGAAGAGACAATATATTTGAGATCAATCAGTGTGGGTGACAAGTCTTTTTTTTTTTTTGGAAGTGAAGCTAGCCAGCACTAGAATGTAGCACACGTTTCTCCAAGTGGGGAAACTAACTCAAAGAATCAAGAGCTGTTTAGGTTGCATTTGCTTTGGTGTAAAATGTTTTTCGACAGATACTTTTCCTCATTTTCCAATTGAAATGGAATTACTTCTGAAATTGCATTGTACATCTAGAATAGCCCCTTCAAAGGCATGATCCCAAGCAGATACTTGGCATGTATCCCCTCTTCCAAGTCCATCACAAGCATTTTTTAATGTTTGGCGTGGGTGGATAGTGTTGGTCAGTAAAAAAAACTTTTAGATCAACCGAAAAATTAATACTGTTGAGAGGTTTAGGCCATTTTTTGAAACTCCTACCTGTCCCCTCTGCCCCTTTCCTCTCCCAATCCCCCACTCCCCAACCACCCATCCACTACCAAAGCGCCAACCTCACCACCCCCCTCCCCCCTGTGATTCCCTCTTTCCTAAGTGTTGCAAACCCCTCTTTGAAGGTGACCGAATCGAGATCTAAGCCTAAATTAGCCATGCCTGCAACATCAGTAGCAACCAAATGGCAAAAAGCTCTTCCAAAGGCTGTGCTAGTTGTTTAATGTGGCTGTGAGAGATCATTGTTGTGGTGGCTATAGTTGGTCCGGTGATGGCTGGTGGTTTTGAGGTAATGGGTTGGCAAAGTGTTTTTGGGAGGGTGGGAGTATGCAAATGATTTTTGGTGCAGCCAAACACCAGAAACTGTTTTCCATGTTATTTTCTGGGTCTATAATGGAAAAACTATAATTTTCCCTGAAAATGTTTTTGATTGAAAATTTCTTCAAACAATCATTTTATGTTGAAACAAGCACAGCCTTAAAAGAGTCTTAAAGACTTGATAGAGTGATTTGTTTTTTTATTTTTATTTTTAGAGGACGAAAATAAGCATATATGGAAAAAAAAAAATGATTGGAAGGGATCCATGATGGGACTGTCTATATCATCTACAGTTTTTCATTAATTTTTTTCATTGGTATCTCGCAGCAGCAATTCTCTAAATTTTTGTTGCAGTCACCATCTTTTGCTATCAACCTCATACCTTAGGGTTCTCTCTATAACTTTTGACTCACCCAGTTTGTAAACCAAATTGGGAGGGCTATAGCATCTGAGGTGTATAAAGCAAATGGGTGGCTGTTTTGGATATGAGATTCATTTTATTCTGTTAAAAACCTTGAACTTCAATGATATTTCTGTTTATTCATTCCATTTTGGCTAGTGAGTAATGATCTGCATACTACTTAGGCTTTGAAATGTATTCATAAGTTCTGTTCTTTTAATATATCTTTCTTCTTTCTTCTTTCTTCTGTTATGCTACCAGTGTGCTTGGTTGTGCCCTTTGGCATCAATTAAATTATTTTCAAAGAAATCCTTTGCATTGCAGGAAGCTTGTGGGAAGGGGCCAAACCGAAACTTGTTTTTTTATCAGTTCTCACGATTTTTTAATTTATTTTTGGTTTTTTTTTACGAACTAAAGACTATCCCAGACTATAAATATTGAATACAAATTAAAAAATATTACAGTCTACAATCAAAATAACTATAGTTATTAAATAACAACTAAATAACTATAATTCTTTATAAAATACTATTAAGAGCAAACCCCATGTACAAACTTTTCAGGATGCCCATTTGGCAACCCACATATTTTTTTCCTTCCTTTCTATCCAAAAAAGTCACCCATTTTTTCACATTCACAAACTACTTTCCGTCATTGATTGATGCCTACTATAATGGCTGCTATAGGGTTTTCCTTTTCAGTTTTCTTGGTCCAAAGCCATCAAATCTTTGGCACAATAGAATGTTTCATGTTCTTTGTCATCCCATCCAAACTTCGGTAAGGAGGATTGAAGAATTATAAGCGATTTCCACTTGAAGGTCAACTCTTTATTCATTTTCTTTGTTGTCCAGGACACAGCGAGGATATTCTGAAGAATGCTCCTGGTGTAGTGGTTGTTGATGATCGGGCATCAATCGCTTTCCTACTCCATTGGGGTATCAAACAAAGATGATGTTGCAGTTGGCAGGATCCGCCGTGATGTGTCCCAGGAAGGCACCTATGGGTGAGACTCGTTCTTATCTGAAGAATTATTTTTCCACTTTGATGAACCTTAATACTAATGGAATGGTTTTGCGAGGTTGGACATCTTTGTCTGTGGTGATCAAATACGCAAAGGAGCTGCATAATGCTGTTCAGATTGCAGAGATGCTTTAGTCCATATTTGTGATGATTAGGTTTCATATTATGGATTCATCAGTGTGGTGAGAGAAGATGCTTTTAAGTTATTTGTCATATATATTCTTCAGATGCGGATATTGATCCTATTGACGGGTTTAAAAAATTGAGCATTTTTTGTAGTATAAACTACTAGGGTGCTTAATGTTGTCAGTTTAAAGTGCAATTATTTCCTTTAAATCCTTCACAGGAAGATTTTGTAATAATAATTGTAGTCCAGGACTGAAGCTACTGGAAGCCCTTATTGTTGGTTGTAGGTGACAAGCACCAATCTCCAACAATCTATAGATTCTTGTTAGCTGTTCTTCTACTCTTATGAACTATGTTCTTTTATATAATCAATATCAGGTGTCCAACTCTATGCAAGGTATGTGCAACTGACTTTGCTCTGCTCTTCAAGTTAGCTGCCCCAGGGGAGGGGGAATAAGAATAAGGTATATGCATTGTGGTGGTGAGGCCATTAATTTTGCTATTATGAGAAAACTTGATTCATGCCTAAGCTTGATTATTTGACAGCAATATGCTGAAACCAATTTTGGGTGGTTAAGAGCCTATTTGGGATTGTGTTTGAGAAATAGAGCTTGTAAGCTAAAAAGAGCTTTTGAACAAAAGCTTCATTTTTAAGCTTTTGTCAAAAGTGTTTTTTGACTATTTTTAGGTTTTCGAGATTCATAAAAGTGCTTTTAATTTTTTTTACCAAACGACTACATTTTTTTTTTTAAATGGGTTTTTTGAATGTTAAAAGCACTTTTAAACCTCTCAAACACAATCCCAAACAGGTCTTAAGTTGTGATTTTTTGTCAACTGTCTTTTTGAGTACCTTGGCGGAAAATAGTTGTGAAAGCTGGCAAGCTAGCCAGTCATTCTTTATATTAGGTGGTTCTTAAAACTACCATTGGATTTGGGATGAATCTTTATTGAATTTTAAGAAAGTATGAAAATGATATTATATCACCACGAAATAAAACCGTGCATCATTCATGGGAAAATACATCAAATTAAAGATGAGATAAATGAAAATAAAATCTTGGAGAGAAAATGCAGTTATTAAGGCTTGCATAAGCATGAAGAAAATTGGATTAGGATTATGAATAGCAAGGGATTGTTGTTGGATAATAATGTTATTCGTTACATCGAATGGCTTGGAACATGCTACCTCTTTAAATTTTGAAGATCAAAATTTAAACATGTATCTGCTAAGTAAATGACCTTTCTTTCTTTCTGCCAAAACTCACAAATCCTCTCCCAGATAAAAAACCCAATAGAACTTAAAGGAGCCTGTCTCTCAACTCTCACTCTCTCTTTGTGGGTTTAGAGTATATCATGTGTTGTACAGTTTGATCCCAAGCACATACTGGCCATGGCCTATGTCGCATGGTGATTTACTGATTTATGATCAAGTTTCCTGAGATATGGTTTGTGATAAAAAGGTATCATGATATTTCCATTGGAAGTCTTTTTCTTTACTTGCCCCACAAAAGACTTCTTTTTCTTTTGTGGGTTAGTTTTTGCTTTTCAACTAGCACTGTGGGAATTCTTCTGCTTTTGCAACTTAGGGTACGTTTGGGTTTGCAATGTTTAAAACTAGTGATTTTTAAAAATGTAATTAAGAGTTTGGCAAAATCACAGTTTGACTTTTAAAATCACAGTTTAGCCTTTTAATATTGTGCATTTTTTTGAAAAGCACTTCCTTATCTGTGATTTGAAAACTTGATTTTTGAAAATATAGTTAAGCGTCTAGCAAAATCACAGTTTGACATTTAAAATTGTAGTTTAGTCTTTAATATTGTACGTTTTTTTTTTTTAAAAGGCACTCCTTACCTATGATTTGAAAACAAAGATTTTTTTACATTTTTAAAATCGCAATTCCAAACAATTTATTGTCTACAATTTAGTTTAAAATCGCACATTTTATCTATGAAATCGCAATGTCAAACACACTCTTATTATAATTGATTTTGACATGTTTCGAGTTTGGTATGCTATGGCTTTCAATATTTTCAGAACAAGGATTTCAATAATGTGTGTTGAGGTGGGTTTGTCTCTTTTGTCAAAAGATCATGAATTTTTTTAGTTTTTAAATTTTTACTATGCTCATTCTAAGATTCTATATTGAGGATACATGATTTTATATACACATTAAAAAAAAAAAAAAAGGGTTTACTTGAAATATACGCAACAAAACGTCTAACCCCTTGTATTCCTACGAATTTTGACATACTTATAAAAGAGAGAAATTTTGGGAAAAACAAGTAGGTAATTTGTTAGGGTTGTAATATTTCAATAAATAAAGGGCCAAGAAATGTCATTACAATGGAAGATAAACAATACATTTACTCTTTAAGAAAAAAGAAAGAAAGAAAGTATAGTATTGGCCATAGAACAGTCAAACATGGTAATGGAAGGAAATGAGAATAGGATATTCCCATGGCCCTATATCCCAACAGGCCTTGGAAGTCTCTTGGTTGGATTGGAAGAGATGTTTTGTATAATAGGTGCACTTGTGATGTTTTGTAAAATTTGAAAGAAACTGTAAGAGCGTAAATAATATCTAACTAAGCATAATTAGGTATGAAAAAAACATAGTAAAATCATGCATAAAAGCTGGAGCTAAAGATGGGGTTTAGCTCATTACCACAATAGGACATAGAAGCTTTCCAAGTGAAACTTCTAAGAACCCAATAAGCTTTCCAAGATACAAACAACGCATCTATTTTTACAACATAAATTACAACTTATTCAGCCCCAAACATCCTCCTGGAGCATTTATATCTATGTTTTTGGAAAACATATACCAATGACTTGTAGAGTAAGCAAATGTAAAATAGTAGCCACATCTAACTGTTTCCATGATCACACACTTATAGGATACTACGACTAAAACATTTTTGAAATGTCATGCTAAAATTCTCAATCCCAATTCAATCCATGACTGAAATGATGCTCTAGAGACGACTTGCGTAAAGCCTTCTTCTTGATCTGGATAAGCTTGTCCCATACGCACCATGGAAAACTAAGGAAATGAGCTCTATCCATTCCCTCATTGCTGCGACCCCAATAGCTGCAATGATATGTAACATGATACCATGCTGATGCTTTTGCATATACAACATCAGAGTAAGAATCTGAGTCACTAAAACCCTTGTTGAACCAGCTCCTGGCTTCATTTCTTAAGGGCTTCACCGCATAATCAATTGCATCCACATCCATATCCCTCTTCTTATTGAAATATTTTGACTTTTTTAAGACATTGCCATTGAGTATTTCGTTTCAATCCCATAATAGTCCATCAAATTCCCCAACTTGGAATCATATTTACTTTTGTAATCAAAAGCATCATTGATGTAGTCCTCAAAGCCATCTACTTCCATGCAGGGATCATAATACTGATTTGCTGCTTCCCGGGTGAAGGGGCTTATAGGGCTACTGCATGATGCAATGTCTTTCACTTCTCGAAAAAGCTTTCCGACAACAGATTGTGATTCATAAGTGGGTTTATCAGGCTTTTCCATGAAATCTAGATATTTTTTGGGACGCAGATGACGTGGCATTTTGACTACCACCCCACTTTTTGGGGAGTCAACAACAATTGAGTGTAGCTTTGCAAGCTCAATGCATTTACCACTCATTGCCCCCACGAGGCTCACTATCTGCAAAGACTTTGTGGGCACTGTCAATGATCCCTAAATTGTCATTCACCATGTAATCGAGGAAATACTCTTGAACTTCCTGTCGCACAGAAATAACATGCTTTATTATGTAAGGTATAGAAGGAATTTGTTGTAAACCGGATGGATACATATGAAAGAGAAATGAGAATCTTAGAATAATAATAATAATAATAATAATAATAATAATAATAATAATTTAATGAAATGAGAATCTTAATAATAATAATAATAATAATAATAATAATAATAATAATAATAATAATAATAAGGCTATTAGAAGTTTAATGGGTGCAAAAGCACTTTTCAAGAGTCCAACATATTATGTATTTTGAGTTTTGGATTAATATACAATACAATCAACACAATAAGTTAGACTAGTTTTCAAAAGGTGAAAATCAAATTCAATTTTTTTGCTGTCATCTTACAAGCAATTGATCAGATAAACAAAACTCAAGTAGGATACTTCTCTTATTATAAAGAGACATGAAATACATACAATATACATGCTTCTATCACTTCAACCTCCCTCAGGTGGTTGTTGTCCCTAAGTGGGGTTCAGATAGGTTCCTTTAATCATTTCTCCTTTTATGTACATTACCGCTATATATGCGCCATATTGAGAGAACCAGAGCATTTGTTTGCCCCAATTCCTACCGTTTGTTTGTAACTTCACATTGTTATTCTCGTTTTGGGTATATTGTTGGAGAGCCTGCTCCTTTTTCAGTTTTTTGTTGTTTAGGATCTCCCACTCTCTTTTCCTTTCGGATCAAGAGTGGCAAAGATCTTCCATTATAACCCTTTCCCCATTTTTAATTAGAATATATATATATATATATATATATATATATATATGCCAAAACATAATTTCTAACCATTGTGCCAAGCAATTGCAACAGCATCACTCCTATTGTTAATTTGATCAACACAACATGTCGGGATTAGTAAAAGTTGCATAAATATTTGGAATACTACAATTTTTAATACAATCTTCTTATAAATTCAAGTGAGAATATCTTAATGGTGAAAAAATAAATTTAATTGTTTGATGACTAACACTTTTTAAGAGTCCATAAGAGATGTAATTGAAGCGTGGAAATAGAATGAACTTAACATCAAACTAGTTTTGGACTGCTTCCTAGCTCAAATAGTTTTGCACTTGAAGGTGAAAACTTTCAAAATTATAGCAATGAAGAGGAAATCATGGTGATGGGAAGCTCCTCCCTTCTCACAGGCTCCCGGTGCAGTGTTTGAAGAAAAAGACCAAATAGCAGCAATGGTTGGAGTAAAAACAAATGATATTGCACCACCAAAAGAAGCTGATGTGGGCATTGTGAAGGGACTCGTAACAATAAATGACCATAGAATTCTGACATCATCATCAGTTGTGATGCTCCAAAACGTTAAAACCCAAATACAACCAATTAGGAAGACAAACCTTTTATTATGCACTTTATGAAGAGATCATTACTTACAAATGTTTAAAAATCCTTTGTACTTTAAGAAACAACCAAAAGACTCATTTTCAGCTTCTTGCTGAGCATTTGACTTTAACCCTAGTGCAAACATGTGAGGCTGGACCACACTGAACATTCAATTTGCAACCCTAGAACCGTTGGGTGATAGTACATTGAACTTTCGAGCATAGCACCAAACATTCGATGATAATTTGAAAAGCAATTTTAATCTATTCTCCACCTTCTCTAGCATACACACCATCTCACCCCTTATAAATGCCCGCACTTCTGCCCTTCTGCCTCCATTCATCATTTCCACACCCCACTAACTCTAAATCTAGAAGAGCGAGAGATTCTAGAAAGAGAGAAGGAGGTCTGAGGTTTCTTTTCCCTCATTAAGGTAAGCCCTCTTTACCAAGTTCGTCTTCATGTTGTTAAAACATGATTTTCATGATTCTTGCAAGGTTTTAAAGTACAATGTTAAGCTTGTGTTATGATTCTCCTTACAAAGCAAAAAGGGTTTTGTTTTCAAAGGCTTGCATGTTGTTATGCCTTAATGTGTTTGTATGAACCTATTAAGGGCTTAGGATGAGATTTGTTACGTAATGATTTGAATATAGGAGCCTTGCATGTACTCTGGCAATTTGACCGAACATTCAACCTCGAGTTTGAACGTTTGATGAGTGTTTAGAATGGGTAAAATTAGGGTTCTACGTGTTTATAATAAGTTCTCTAATACTACGCATAATGATAAACCATATTCAATTATAGTAGGAATTAGGGATGTCAGAGGACTTGAGCGAATGTACGAGGTATGTAAATACTTACGACTGCTTTCTATAAAAAACGTGTGATATGTCAGTTGACTGAGCACACGTATGTTATGAGCATAATTACTTTTCATGCAATTGGGTAAATGCTTTAATAACTGAATAATAAGATGCATTGTATGACATAGTACATTGATATGTGCGGTATAAAGACCATAGGCTTACTATATAGATTTGATTCTATAGTCAAATGTATGTGTGTTTATATGAGCCTTGGATCCAATGGTTGTTCGTAACTGGCACAACCATGTTTGATTGGTGGGTCACTGCAAGATGTATATCATTAGTAGCATGGGCTACCTGAGTTCAGATTTGGTCGGGTTGCTAGTGTTATGGACGATAGCCTGCAATATCCATAGAACCAGTATTATATTACAAGTCTCTTGGGACAGCGCCAACCTTGCTAAGAATGGATAATATCTCGGATAGACCATGTATGATAGTTACGACCTATTATGATATTTTTTTTTGCATTAAAACTTATAGGCAATTGTCATTGGTATTACACTTGCACTTCTCAAAAACCAAAATTATACTTTTATGGGGTAATAATAGAGGAAACACCTAATTTGCTTATGAAAATACATGTTTACTTTGCTTATAATAAGAGCTCATTTCATATTTGATTGTGAAATTTATGTACTAAGTCTTAGACTTACGCAGCATTTGTGGCTTGTCAGGTTATCTATTTAAAGAGAACTTTTAAAAGGGAGAAGACATATGTCTGTTTTGCAATACTAGGTTTGATTGGAATGACAATTTTTGGTTAGAAGCTCCAAGTCTATGATTGATGGTAATACATGCATACCTTGTGATTTTTCGATATCTCAAATATGCCATTACCTTTTGTTTACATCTAAGTATGTTAGATGGATGATCCCTTCAGTTAGTTACGAGTTAACTAAACTAGAGGAATTGCCAATAACTCTACCAAAATGGTGAAGACCAATTTTGGGGGCGTTACAGTTAGAAATATCAGTTTCTTGGTCACCATTGTCAATTGTGGAAGGTGTACTTATGACAACATTGGAAGTATCCAACTTGAGCTCACCACGAATATTGTAGGTGCTGGGAATACATATGCAAATAAAAATTTGCGCAATGGGAAGAATTAGATTCTCATGCCCAAGAAAACTTTATGAGGAATGATGTATAAATTTATTGTACTCACAAGTGCACGAGTCGTGTACAATATGGTGGTGTGCAAGTGCGAGATCGAACCCACAGGGAATTGTGTTCTTGAAAGCAAGTTTAAACCTAAAATAATTATATTCTAATCTAGTTCACAGTTTTTGAATGATGATTGTTTGAATGAAACAAAAGCATAAAATTAATTAAATGAAAGTAATTTGTTGACGAAACACTAGGGTTTTAGAATCCATACTCACACATTCTTAACAACCTAGTTCTATGATCTCAAATATTCCCCAAAGTTCTCACATATAAATCTTAGGTATGTTTTGCTTCTTGCTTCACAAATTAACCAAAACATTCCCTTTATCCATTCTTTATCCAAATCACAATAGAAATCTAATAATCAATTAAATAATTAATGTATCCATAAATCACAAGCAAATATCCAATCTATATTGAAACATCCATTGTATCAAGAGAATAAATCAAAAGAAAGATCAATCTTTTAATCAAGAAAATCAAGTAGTTGATTGTATATAATTATCATAAATCATCTAATGTATCCTTGAATCACAAAAGATATCAATATACATGCAATCCAATTAATAAAAGGCAAAACAATAAGCAATTGAACCATTAAATTGAGAAATCTTGATTACATGAAACTAAATTGTTAATCATAAGTGAGGCTTCATCTTCAACCTTAGTTGAAGGTTTAGCCTCTCATGTTATTGAAAGACAAAACGTTCTTGATGTAAATCATAATAAAAATTGAGTACTTACAAGTAATGAAACCAAAGTTGAGATCCAAAAGCTAGGAAACCCTAGAACTCTTTTCTTTCTCCTCTCAAATTTCGTAATTCGTAGTCTACTTAAACTAGTATGATAATTATGTATTTATAGGTCTAAAATTAGGGTTTACAAATTTAATAAAACTGAAATTTCCTACCAAGTCGGACGTGTGCGCTCGATCGTGGTTGCCTTTGTGCTTGAGCGCATATGCGCTCGATCACTCTAACATGACCTGCATTATTCATCCGAAATCAGTAACATCCACATAAAACCCATAGTTTTCCTTTAACAACCATAAAAACATAAAACTAAACCAAAACATCAGGTAATAACATAGCTAAATGATTAACAATAGCAAATTAAAGGGTCCAAATATCTAATATCTGGCACACATTAAACACCCCCAAACTTAACTTTTACTAGTCTCTTAGCAAAACAACACTAAAAATAAAATGAAAGCAATAAACATAAGTCTTTTGTATGGGAGAGATTACATTTAGCATATGCAACAAGCCTTTTAAACCCCTAGGCATCCCTAGTGGATGAGTGAAGTCTTGTGAGGGTTTACAGGAATGACACCCATAAACATTGCAGCACAATGTTGTTAACAAGAAAGAATTTTCACAAAGACCATGGTTCTTATTAATGAGTAAGCTTAAAAAGACAAACACCCTCATCACAATCAATGGGCATCCAAGAACAAATAACTCATAAATGGAAAACTAAGACATCATATGTTCTTGAAATGTGCAAAGTGAAATTAGCATGCAATAATGACGCTTTCAGTTTAAACTTAAAACAAGTTCCACAAAATGAATATCATTTAAAGCAAGAGTTAAATTGGGAAAAACATCAAAATGAATAGGACCATTAAACAAAGAAGATTGAATCATTCTAAGAATACTAGTTCTAAAATTTATAAATCTAGCATCACGTAAGCATAATAAAACAGAAGCATTAATACCAAGTCTAGTTAAAGGTTTAACAGCAACTTGAACAGATCCAACATGCAGAAACTAATAATCTTTAGCTAAGGAAGTATTAACAAATCTTTTGTTAAACAATTGAAATGTTGAATTATTACTGGAAATAGCAAATGTTTGTTCAACAGTCTTAACAGAATATTCAGCTTTAAAGGAAGACTTTAACCAAGAAGTAGTCTAAACATCTTTAGTAGAAAGCTTTGGGATATTACATTTATCAAAATTAAAAGTATTGTCATCTTCAACAAAAAATTGTTCACTATTAACAATATCGTGCGGTAAACTTGATCTAGAATTGACAGAAGATGTTGATCTCCACATATTGAAATACAAGCAGCTCAAAAATTCACTTTCTAAACATGTTCTTCCTTACATACACCTAACTATATGTACCTTGGGTTGAGAACTAACCCTTCACCTATGCCCTATAACACGCTAACTCTAGGCTTCAAAAGGGGCTAAGAAGGTAACTTGAGGTAAGCCTAACAGGGTGGTAGGTTTATAACTGGAAGACAGAACAAAGGGAGAAAGATCAAAGAGAGAGCATAGTGGATAATAAGTAGCAAAGAGATCACAACTCTTATGGCTCTGATACTAAGGCGAGGGGGTGGAAGCACAATATGCAAGATGCAGAAAATAATGATATTATGAAAATATTGATAACAAAAGCAATAAAACCAGCCAAGGAGGCGGTACGCAGATAAAATGAAAACAAATAAAGATAATTGTATATATATACCAAATGGGAGCGTTAAAGTAGTATATAAAGGTGCTGAAAATAATGCATATGATGAAAAGATTCTTGAAAGAAGATAATAAAACTAGCCAAGTAGGCGGTAAGAGTTAATGTAAACATGATAATAATTGAAAATATTCAAAGAGAATATTATTGAAAATATGGAAATAGAAACTTACAATAGAAATATTGAAAACAAAGGAGAAGAACTGGATACAAAGCAGGAAATATCGAATTACAATGGTTGAGAGCTTTGGCAGTAGGTTTTTATGGTTTAAAGCTTTTGCCTTACAACAAAGGAGGAGGTCTCCTTAAATAGAACAAACGTAACAGTAAAAGCATCAATTACAACAGTAAAAATATCAATTACAACAGTAGACGAATCATTACTGTAGTGTCAGTAGTCACATGCTGACAAGAATAGTGGAAGGATTCATTTCGAAACAGTGAAAAGCATTATGAATCATGATTGAACACAAAGAGTCGTTTGGACTGTAGTGTCGGCAGCATCCTTGAATAGGGACAAATCATGACTTGAATAGTGAAAGTATACCATCATTTTTTACTTTGTCTGCATCGAATCATAACTTAAATAGTGAAAACATGCTGAAATTATTCCAAATCATCATTTTGCAGCAACTTTGTCTGCAACGAATCATAAGTCTTCAAGACCAGGAACATAGTCTTGAGTGTTAACACCAGAATTATCAAACAAATTTCTCTGAGGATCAGGGATATTGGAAGATGCCTCAGAACCATTATTGTCATCATCATCACCATCGCTACCACTGAAAGAATCAAGTAGAGCCATGGCTTTCATTAAAGCTTTTTCTTCTTTTCCCTAGAGGATTGTTTCTTAGAAGAAGAAGATTTAACTGGTGAAACATTAGAAGGAGTAGCATTAATCTAAGGCTGGCAAACATCATTGGGGGTTAATAATTTTGGGGAAATAATTGAAGGTAAAGGAAGATTTTGGGCTTTAGGGGCTTGAATCATGAGCTTAATCTTTTGAACAATGGGATTAAAGTCAAATTTATCCCACCACTTGACATACAAGTGGTGTTCCATAAAATCTCCTACAATGATATATTGCCATCTAAGGATCCATGGAAGCTTAAATTGTTTAGTAAAGTGGAGAATAAGAGGAAACTTCGAACCATAATTGTTAGTTTTGAAATAGCTCTTAAACAAATTGAAAGACTCAATTAGTTGAAGAGGGAGGACTTCAGGGAGGAGGCCAAAATGTGACCACCATTTGACAAACCAAAGAGGAAGAATTCCTCCAGAGTTATCATGATCGAAACTGATGAACCAACAATGGTCCATAATGGCAAATTGAGACAAAAAGAATTTGGACCAAGCATCAATATAATCATAATAACAAAAGGGAATATTAAAACCTTTGAGATTTCGACAAGAGGAGGGATGATCACCCCAGTCTTTCTCAAAGATTAGTGTATTGATGTAAACACTGTGGTAAATAATCTTTTTAGGCATAGTGGATTGACAAAAAATGGGCTTGATATGGACAGATTTGGTTTGGAGCAGGATATTGGAATAGTAGGCGAGATTCTTGAGAGGATGCTTAGGAATCCAATGGAAACCAGGGGGAAAATAAGAGGTGGCAAGTTCTTTTGCAAATTCAGTAGAAGATCTATTCATCTCAATTGATAATAAATGTTGAGAAAATGGAAGAACCATGTAAGTAGAGGGCTTCTTGAAATCAGTACTAGGGACTTTGGATTTTTTTGAAGCATTGACAAAAGGATCATAAGGGGAAATCAAAGTACTAGAATACAAAACAGGGTACTTAGAGCTAAAAGGAGAAAACTTATTAGCTAGATCAAGGGATGAAATAGGTGAAGCAGAAGCAGCAAGATTTGACTCTGGTTTTAAAACTTGAGCCTTCGAATCATTTGTTGAAATATTTTTATGCTTATCTTTCTTTGGCGCCATTGTGGCACTGCAAAAATTCACGGGTAAGGAAATAGGGGATAGAATTATCAGATCCTTTAATGTGTTCAATATCAAAATCAAAAGCACTTAAAATAGCTTGCCATCAGGCAAAAATCTTCTTAGATGCAATATTTTTAACATCTTTTTTCAAAATATATTTTGCAGATTTGCAATCAATTCAAAGCAAAAACTTTTAATTGAGTAAATCAGATTGAAATTTAGTAATGCATAAAACAACAGAAAGAATTTCTTTCTTAATAGTACTATAATTAGATTGCGCAAAATTCCAGGATCCGGAATGAAACTGAACAATTTGTTTAGAAGATCTTGGTGAAACACATTGTTTCAGAATACCTCCAAAGCCAATTTCAGAGGCATCAGTTTCCACAATTTTGAAAGCATTACCAGAAGGAATGCCTAGACAGGGAAGTGTCTTGACATGAACCTTAATATGTTTAACATGGAGGTATGGACATCAGTCCAGGGAGGAGGATTATTCTGCAACCTATCAAACAAAGGTTTACAATACTTTTGTAAATCTTTGTAGAAATTAGCAATGTAATTGAGATAACCAAGAAATCTTTGGAGCTGAGTTTTTTCCATGATGACATCAGGAAACTTATCAGCAAATTGAATGGCTCCATCAATTAGACGAATTTTCCCTTCAGAGATGTCAAAACCAAGGAATCTAATCTTGGTTTGGAAAAGTTTGATCTTTTTGGCCGAAACAACAAGGCCACTATGCTTGATAGTGTACAAGAAAGCATTCAGATGTTTCCAATGTTCTTCAATAGATTTGGAGAAGATTAGAACATCATCAATGTAAACAATGGTGAAATGGATGAAAGGATTGAAGATGTCATTCATGATATTTTGAAATTCACTGGGGGCATTCTTCAAACCAAAAGGCATAACATTCCACTCATAATGACCAAATGGGGTGGTAAAAGCAGTCTTGTACCTATCACAGTCATCAATTTGGATTTGCCAAAATCCTAACTTCATATCAAATTTGGAAAAAACTAAAGCATCACTCAGATGGCTAACTAGGTCCTTCCTATTGGGGATAGGATACCTAATCCATTCTAGCACATCATTGAGGGGCTTGTAATTAATCACTAATCTGGGAACTCCTCTTTCTATCTCGGCATTTTTCCTAACATAGAAAGTAGCACATGACCAAGGGACTTACTCTTACGAATTATACCCTTAGCAAGCAAATCAGAAATTTCTTTTTGTCAAAAGTCTAAGAGCTCAACATTCATTTGAATAGGTCGAGCCTTAGTTGGGATTCTTTTTTCAGAAAAACCTTTGACATATGGTAAAGAAACTATGTGTTTCTTTCTATGCCAAAAAGCATTTGGTAAATCAAAACAAACAGTATCAACAATTTTATCGTTGAAAGCAGAAATCTTGGATTGAATCAATTTATCAGCAAGTTGTTCAGAAATCTTTTTATATTTAATCTCTTGCTGAAGAAAATTCATATGTTTAGTCTTAGCTGAAATCAAATTCAAAGACAGCTTGCAAACATCAATTTCGAATCTTAAAGAAAAATAAAATTTAATAGGGACACCCATTTTAACAATAGACACACCATCTAATTCAGTTGTGAATGGGTAAAGCATGCAAATGAAAGGTATTCCAAGAATAACTTTATCAGTCATATCCTTAACAAGCACAGAAGGAATATGAAAACAAACATTATTCTGGCAAACATGAACATTGGTCAACTCATAATCAATTTGCAACTTGGTTCCACCGGCAGAACTAAGCTTTTCAGTGGATTTTTTGAAATATTTACTGGGAATCAAACCTTCTTGAATGCAATTCAAGTTAGCACCAGTATCAATCAAAGCAATAACATCAAAAGCATATTCTTGAGCAACAATA
>CP054673.1:27494487-27567947 GCA_013348765.1 Carpinus viminea
CATAACTCAAAGTGCTAATTACCATGAGTACCGCTTAGCTTGCAATAAGTCCTCAAGCATCTCCTAAATTGAATCCTCCACAAGAACGGATGCTTCATTATTCACTATCTATACATAATCATACATATGGAGAAAAAAGGGAAATAATACAAGGATAAGTCCAACGACTTAGTGAGTAGAAATCCACATGATGTACTCGTCATTAATTTGTGGATTCTTTTATTTATAAGACACTTGCAACATTATGAGATAATAATTATCATGCACGTGATATATTTATAATATAATATATGCTTATAATCATGAGTAACAGTAATAGTTCAACAATATGGTTTATCCAAGATATTACCTCTTCTCAGTAGGGTTGATGCTATTTTGAGGGACTTGTAATATAATGCCGGTGCCTCAGCCACTACACGAAACATACCATACGTAATACTAGCGGCACAACCGAGTTCAACCTCGGGTGGCCCACACCGCTAATGATGTCCGTCCTACAATGACCATCCATTGGGAATGGCTGCATCATTGGTCACGAGTCATTAGATCCAAAGCCCCCACACATGTACATAATGACCATGAAGCTAACCCGTATAGTAAGCCCATGGCCATTATACCGCATATATTGGTGTACCATGTCATACTATGCAATTAATCTTATTAATATTTTACATGGACAGTTCTACAAGTCTCATTATTATCTTGTTAATAGACACACGTTTTCACAAAAGAGAGTTTCACATAGTTCCAAAATATATTTCATAAGAGTTACAAAATATGCATGTTTGATATATATAAAATAGATATGTAATGCAGGAAAAGTAACAACAAAGCATCCATGTGAGTTTGTACTCACCCGAGTCGTAAAGCTCCTTCATATAATTCCCTTGAGGCTCCATAATCTTGAATACTGAGAAAAGACCTATCATCAGTTTTATTTCTATTAATGCAACTCTAGAATAAGGAAACATGAGCTATGGGACGGCTGGTGAAAATAGGGTTTCCTTGTAACACTCTGGCCGAATGACCACTGTGTCATGACATGTTGTACGTCTAATCACGAGACAGTACGTCCACTGTGTCACGACGAGCTGTACATCCGGTCATGAGATAGTCCGTCCGCTTTGACATCTTTCAGGGAGAACCTCATTTTCTTTCCACTGTCCGCCTATTGTCCAACTCCTAAGGCCAACAAAGGCTCCCTAAGGCCTCATAACACAGATCGAAACTTCAATGCAAAGAAATAACGCTAAGCTTAATAAAACGCTAGCCTAAGCAAGATTAAAGCATAACTAAGCTAACAACTACAACTAACTACATAGAACTATATCGAGCAACATAACGACATATTTAAAAAGCTAAGGAACCAAGTGTTACTTTCTTAAAGCGAAACCTCGAGAGTTCCTCCTTTGGAAACATCGAAACACTCACGAAACGTCACAAACACTCACGAAACGTCACAAACACTCACAAAACGGCCTACCAGCAGCCTAGGGGCGAAGAGAGGGGTTTAGGGTCTGAATAGGAGTGAGATGGGCGAAGGGGTGAGGGGGTATTTATAAGGCCAAAAAGTAGCAGACGTCCGGTCCTAAAGGCGTATGTTCAGTACCTTTCCATACTGGTCCAAAGGCTATTTCGTATGATTAAGTATTACATAGTGGATTCTGTGAATAGTGCCACGTACATCCGCTGTATTATTCACAAAGTACGATTGTACTATCTGTCAGAGCATACGTCCGTTGGGGGACCACTGTACATCCGCGCTAAATGACAACAGCATTTGTTTGGCATTTCAGTGTACGTTCGCACTAAAAGACAAGAACATACGTCTGTCAACCCTAGCGTACGTCCGCACTAAAAGACAAACCAAAAGACAAATTTTTAAAATGTCCTTCTAGCTGATCCTAGTGACCCAAAGTCCAAATTAACCCTGTTACTAAGCTACTTATGCTTAATTAAATATTTGGTTCACTACAATACTAGTCCTAGGAGTCGAAGAATAGGCGGACAGTAGAGAAAAAATTAGGTTTTTCCTGAAAACCTTAGAGCAGACGTACGGTCTCGAGATCAGACGTACAACCCGACGTGTTAGTACATATCATGAGGACATAATTGATGTATTCTCTTTTGTAAAGCTTATTATTTAAGTGGAAAGCAATATTTATCTAAAAAACAAATTGATGTTGGAATTACTATCCAATAATTTAGTCATTTACATATACATTTATTTTGTCTTCTTTAATTTTGTAGTTCACACATCTTTATTTTAGGCAAAAATACACTTTACCCTTCAAAGTTTCACCCCATTTTTAATTTGGCCTTTAGTGTTTAAAAATTTGTAATAGATCCCAACAAAGTATCAAAAATTTAATGTACCCACTTCGTTAAACATTTTTGTCAAATTTGACAAAAACTGGCTCACCTATGCCACACATGCATTTTTTGGTTTAACTTTTCAAAATTGTCCTATACTTTTTTGGGAGAATTCAAAAAATGCCCCAATTAAATTTTTAAAAAAAAATCGAGTGGTTGTAGCCACCCCCTTTGGCCACAGGTGTGGCTTGGCCACCCCCATCTAATAAGATTAAGGATGGTGAGCCACCCCTACGACCCATAGGAGTGGTTACTACGGGGTTAAAGTGTCAACTTAAACTATTTCAGATGGTTAAAGTGCATTTAATGGGGGTCAAGTGTCAATATCATATACTTTGGGGGGAGTAAAGTGGCACTTTTGAAATATTGTGGTTAAAAGTGCAAATAAGTAGATGGTTTAGAGGGGGTAAAGTATATTTTCCCCAAACAAAATTTAAATTATAAAGTTTATAAATCAAACGATTTTTCTGATTTCAATGATTTGTTAGCATTTCCAAATTCCAATACTTTTTAGTTGGGTTGTTTCACAAGAGTTTAAATCTCAAATAGTAGAAGAAGTAAACATAGACATAATAAGCCAAAACAAATTTTATAAATCAAATACTGAATAGGGTTATTTCACAAGAGTTTATAAATCAAATATTGAACTAAACAAGCAAACATAGACATTAATTATGTCATTGTCACATAATAAGCCAAAAAAAAAAAAAAACTCAATAGTCAATAGTATAACAAGCAAACATAGACATAATTATGTCACATAATAAGCAAAAAATATTATCAATAGCAATAAGCAAACATAGACATAATTATGTCATATAATAAGCAAAAAATATTATCAATAACAATAAGCAAACATAGTACAGTAACAATTATGATAGAAATTAACGTTTAACAATATGACATTATCAATTTATTACCCATTCAAAACGAAACTATCAATCTATTAAACTACAAACAAGTTTAATAAAAAAACTACCAATAGGAAAACATCAAGCAAACAAACATACAAACATCAATATGAAGAGTTCAAAACGTAAACTCATAAACAACTAAGTAGTCTAAATTCTAAAGTTAACCAACACATAAACTAGTGACACAAAGTAGTCTCAAAAGATCATATATAGCTCCCAATTCCAAGATTTCCAACCCCCAATCATCAAGTTAGCAATCGCAAGGCAGCAAGACATCATCCAATTAACCTTCAATAACCAATATATATATATATATAGAGAGAGAGAGAGAGAGAGTTAATTCAAATATGAAGGCAACAACTAAATAACCAATTAATTAAACCAACTAAGAAAGTCAATAAAACCAACCAAAAAACATCATTTGAAAAATACACCCCATAAATCTCAAACCACCTCTAATGAGAATAGTATTAGACATAATTTATGCAACATGAAAATTTTCAAATAATTAGAAAAAATGAAACAATTAAATTATTCAATCAAAGAACCAATTAAGTATATTTGAAATTTATTGTAGTACCTAGTAAGTAGTAAATATGAATACCTAAATCTAGCTTGTAGCTCTTGCCATCATCAAACCTTCAACAAGTATGTGTCATACAAATTAACAGGAGAAGAACTCAATCAATTTTGAGTGTATACAAGTGCCTTTACTTTTTTTTGGAACCAAAGAACTCCTAAATGGATCAAGCACATGACCTCTGGTGCTAAATGCCAACTTCAAGGCAACTGTGGTAACTAGAATGGCCAACACATCCCACGCTAGCTTGGAGAGGATCAAAAACTTTGTTAAATTAACCTTCCACCAATTCAAAATATCAAAGGTTGTACTTGGTGGTTCGACATTCTCCAAATAATATTGCTCTATCTTAGATTTACAATCCATCAAATTTCTTGATGCCTGGAATGAATGAAACTCACTCAAGAATTTGTCTTCTAAGCACTCGAATGATGTTGAACCACAACAATGTACTATGTACCTCATCAACACATGACATTGGCCCATATTGCCAACATATTGGTCAAATAATTTATTTATGTCCTCCTTCCATTTCCCTACAAAATTTTTCGCCATCTCATGCGAAAGGTTCTTCCGACACCAATAATCAAAAGCAACCATCTTGTACTGAGGATCAAGAAAAACTGTCACAAATAACAACTAGTTTATTTTCCCAAAATTTCCCCAATATTTGTCATATTTTACTTTCATCTTACTAGCCATAGCACTCACCTAATGATTGGGACTTCAAGCATATTCTGGCTCTTGCTTATGAACACTACAAAGTTGTAGGAAATACAAGTTTGCAGTTGAATACAATGATCCAAAAATTTTCACAATGATATCATAAAATACTTTCAAAAATTTTACAAAGTGACGAACATTATCCCAATCATCCTTCTTGAAAGGCCCCAACCCCTTTCTTCCTCCACTACTCTGATTTAAATAACTCATAAGATGCCTATCTTCCTCTTGCAAAAGATCAAAAGCCCTTTTGTACTTCTCTGCTACCTCCAACATAAAATAGGTTGAGTTCAATCTAATGAGAACATCGAGAAGCAAGGAGGAATGACAAGCAACATTTTGTCTATCTCCACAAGATTTAAACCTTTCTAGTCTTTTGGGGAAGGACTTCACATACCTAACCACGTTTTGAACCCTCTCAATTGAGTCATGAGCATCCTTTAAACCCTTTTGCACAATTATATTAAGAATATGGGCGCTGCATCTCACGTGAAGAAATTCATTACAAGAGATAGTTTCCTCATCCTACATTGTTCGTTGTTTCAACCAATCCAGTGCCTTATTATTGGTGGTGACATTGTCAACTGTAATTGTCAAAATCCTACTAATGCCCTATTCTACAAAACACTTCTCTAATACCCTCCCAATTGTAATGCCCTTATGATCTAATACTTGACAGAATGCTAACAATCTTCTATGCAATGTCCATTTATGATCAATAAAATGTTTAATGGCACACATATAATTCATATTTTGAATGGAAGTCCTTGTGTCGATGGTCAAGGAAACCCTTTGACCAATTGTCATAAACATAGGTTTCAACTCACTCTTATAATCGTCTTCACACAATCCTTCATCACTGTAAAGCAAGAAGGTATCTTGAAGCGAGGCTCAACTACCCTCATAAGTTTCTTAAACTTGCTTCCATCCACCATCATAAAAGGCATCTCATCTTCAATAATAAATTAAGTGAGTGCATCACTTATTTTTTCTCATCATACTTCATAATCATAATGTATTACCCTCCCCAACTTTATCCTTAAAGATTTGTTGTTATCTTGTCTACCCTTAAGGCTCTTATACTTTGGGCACGCATTGACATGGTAAAGCATGGAGGAGGTCCATTAAGTTTAGGGTGACACTTGTAATCAATCCTACAATAATTACAACGGGCCATAGGCTCATCTTGGGAAGAAGTCTCATCCCTAGTGAAATGGTCCTATGCTAAAGATGGTTTAAAAATATTTTTGGGTCTCCTAGATCGTGGTGGATCCACTTCCCATAAAACTAGTATCCTTACACTACTTCTATGAACATCCCAAGACCCATGTTCTACATCTTCAATTTTCATGAAACTAATTGGATTATGAAAATATGGAGTATGAGATCTAGTCGGTGAAGGTATAACATCAACATCAACAATGAGTAAAGACTTAGTAGTAGTAGCATAGGTGAAATCTTTGTGGCAATGTCAGCAGGTGAATCCATATGTAAATGATTCATATAATTAGCACCAACATAACAATTATAATTAGCCTTCTCCTTTTCAGATTCACGAGATGAACATTATTCAACTAAACACAAATTGTTGAAGGACAAACTCAAGCAAATAGGAAGAATGACTTTGATGGAGAAAACATAAGTTGTTTTGTAAACAAAGAAACTAACATAAATGATGATTCAAGAACTAATTTTAGCTAAACTTTACTGCTTGATTTCTCAAAATTGTAGCCCGCAACATCATCACATCTAAAAAAAAAAAAAGAAGAAGAAGCCAAATAGCAACAAATCAATAGGCTAAATAAAATCAAAAGCCAAATAGCAAAAATATTAATTAATCATCTATTGCATAAAATCCAAATAATATTAATCATCTATTGAAATATTAATCACCTATAACCAAATCCAAATTAAATAAAGTAGACGACATGTAAAAGTCGAATAATTAATTATGAAATTGATTTTTATTTTTCAAACAATAAAATAGAGAGTCACATATGAAGAATACTTCATTCTCGTTGGGAGTAGACAACTGACGCTGAGGACCCCGAGTGCTATCTTTAATAGGCTATGCAACTGCGAGTAAGAGTGACAAAGAGAGGAGGGGATGAGAATGACTAAGTGAGAGGGGCATGACTAGGATTAGGGGAAATGTGAGGGGGTGTGGCCAAGGTCAGGAAGTAGGAACTTAGGAAAAACTGGAAAAAAAATAGCAAAACGATATATATATGCTTGTCAAAACGGCGCCGTTTCATCTCTCTTAAAAATGGTGCCGTTTTGAGTATTGAAAAATATAATGAATAATTATATTATTCAAAATGGTGTCATTTTGACATATCAATATGATGTCGTTTTGATAGTATGTAAACTCGGTTATACTCAAGTCGATGTTGATCGAAAACCGACACCCAAAAATCCCTTCCGTCCACCACGCCAACAATTTTGGTATAGAAAAAATATGCTGCCTTCCGTCTGTCATCTAGTTAGTCACGGTCGGCTATGATCAAAAGTCAGACAAAACTCGGATGGCTAGGCAGCACTTGGTGAATTTGCTCAGGTCTAGTTTGGACAGTGTCCAAAATGGGTAATTAGTGGTTTGTGACCTTTTATCCAGTTTGACTCCCAACTAGGATTTTATGTGTTTAAGATAGATTCTCTAATGTTGCTTGTACTGTTAAAATATGTTTTGAAATAGTAGGAATTCAAGATGTCTGAGGATTTGAGCAAATGGACAAAGTAAGTAGATACTTACAATTGCTTTCAATAAAAATGTGCGATATGTCAACTGTTTGAACACGTATGTTACAAGCCTATTTACTTCTTATGGAATTGGGTATATGTTTAATTAAATGGATAATGATATGCATCGTATGACATAATACATCAGTATGTACGATATAATGGTCATGGGTTACTTGTGATGCCCTTAAAAGCTTTAAAACCCAAAACACAACCATTAAAAAAAAACAAGTATCTCTGGTAATCATTTTTTTTTTAAATCAAAACAATCATTATTTATAATTATTTTAAAAGACCCTTTTTTATTTTAAGTAAACAAACATAAAATCCTTTTTTTTTTTTTTTTTTTTGCCTCTAACCAAATGTTCAATAGGAGACCACCAAATGTCCTAACCTAACCTTAGTGTGAACATTCAACAAGGGACCACCCTGAACGTTTGTTGACCAAATTTGAAACCATTAGGCATTAATTTAATGTTTGACCTGGAACCCTAGAACTACTATATAATAATACGTCGAACGTTCGACTATAGTATCGAACGTTTGGTGACAATTTGAAAACCAATTTTAACTCATTCTCCACCTTGTCTAACATGCACACTCTTACTACCCTATAAATAACTCACATCCTTCGACCTTCAATCCCATTGCTTTACTTCCACACCCCTCATAACCCTAAAACTAGAAGAAAAATGGATTTTAGATAGAGAATGAAGAGATTTTGAAGTGGGAGACCATCTTCGAGATAAGCTTTCTTACCCTTTGTTAGTTTTTATGGTATTCTTGTGTTCTTCATGCTCTTTACAAGTCTTAGGAATACTATAATGAGTTGTGTTATTATTCTCTTCAAAAAGTGAAAGGGTTTTCAAATGTTTTAAAAACACTTCTTGTTTTCCAAGTTTTCATAATATCATGGTATACTATGCATGCATGAACTCATTAAAAGCCTAACATGAGATTTTTTACGTAGTAGTTAGAGGATAGGTGCCTTGCATGTATTATGGCATCTGACTAAACATTCCCTACATATTGACTGAACGTTTGACCCTAAGCTCAAAGATTCAACCAGAAGCTTCAAATGTTTGACCAGTGTATGAAATGAGTAAAATTAGGGTTTATGACCTTTTAACTAGATTACTTATAGATTATGACCTTATATGTTTATAATATGTTCTCTCGTACTGCATACAACGATAAAATATGTTTCATTATAGCAAGGATTCGAATGTCTAAGGAATTGAGCGAGCGTAGGAGGTAAGTAAATACTTACTACTTTCCTTAAAAACGTGTGATATGTCAGTTGACTAAGCACACGTATGTTATGAGCATATTTATTTTTTTGCAATTTGGTAACCGCCCTAATAATTGATTAATAAGATGCATTGTATGACAAGATACATTAACATGTGCGATATAATGGTTATTAGCGTACTATATATACTTGATTCTATAGTCAAATGTGTATGTGTTTATACGAGCCTTGAATCCAATGGTTGCTTCGTGACTGATGCAATCATGTTTAATTAACAAGTTACTATAGGATGTACATTATTAGTAGCATGGGTCAAAAGAGGTTGGATTCAATCAACCTGTTAGTTATAGATGGTAGCATACAATAGTCGGGGCATTAGCATTGTATTACAGGTCACTCGGGACTGCACAAACTCTACTGAGAATGAGTAATATCTCGGGTAGACCATACATGATATTAGTTATGACTTATTAAAGCATTAATTTTATGCATTAAAAATTATAGGCTATTGTCCCTAGAATTACATCCAATCTTCTCACAAACCAAAACCTTATTTTGAGTATAATAACTGTTGTGAGTTTTAAATTACTCGTAAGCGCACAAATCATTTGTAATATAGTGTGTGTGCAAGTGCGAGGTCGACTCCATAGAGAATTGTGTTATGAAATTCAATTTCTATCTAAATTAATTCTATCTTAACCTAGTTCCAAATTATGTCATGCAATGCTAAATTAAACTAAAATTAAAATTGATTAAATGGAATGATAAAAAGGTACTAAGGTTTTCAAAATCCACCTCACCAAATTAAAGCATATATTCCCATGTTTTAGTTCGTAAATCTGACAAATAATTAAACCTTAAGCATGTTCTATTGTTCCTATTGAATGATTCAATGAACCCATCCATTTGACAAAAGACAATGCATATTCAATTTAGTTTAAAAGATTCAATGTATCCATGCTTTGCACAAAATACAATAGATATTCAAAGTACATCAAAAGATGCAATGTATCCGTTGGATGAAAGACAATGAATATCCAACTTCGGCATAATCAAATATAATTTCGTCACATAATTGAATTGAGATGAACACATTACTTTAAAATTGAATTATGCGAACAAATATGAAAACATAAAACTAATCAATGGTAAGGATTCATCTTCAACCTTAGTTGAAGATTTAGCCTTTCATGACAAAATAAATCAATAAGAGACTAAATTACTTCATTAAAATACTTACAAAAGAATTGGAGTTCAAAGCTTCAAAAACCCAAAAAAACACGAAAATGACCTAGAATGGCACCCCCGACGCGTCTCTGTCCATTTACAATGACAAAATATGATATTTACAAGTTAATTTTAGGGTTTTAGCGCTATCAGGTTAGCCAATTGTAGTGACCCAAATTATTAACTAGGCATAAGTGGCTTAGTTGGAAGAGTTAATTTAGGCTTTGGGTCACTAAGGATGCTAGAGGAATAATTTGGACTTTTGGTCGGATGTATGCTAGGTTAGATAGATGTACGCTGTTTTCTGTAGTGTGGATGTACGGGGGGGACCATCGGACATATGCTCTACAAATTGTACAGGTGGACGTACGCGGGACCACCAGACGTACGCTACTTTTTGAATACCTTCTGGATAATACCTGGACGTACGAGGCAGCCATTGAACCATTAGGCAAGAACCACCAGACGTATGCCCCTTGGCCGGACGTCCGCTACTTTCTGGGCCTATAAATAGAGCCCTACCCCCTTCGTATTTCTCACAATTTTAGAACGCGTCTAGGCTGTCAGAGTGTTTCCAAAGTGTTTCCAAGCTTTGTGAGTGTTTGGTGAGCGTGTGTGCGAGGCGTTTGCTAGTTCAGAATGTTTGTGAAGCAAAACTCTTGCGATTTTGTTTCAAGGAGGCAACGATCGATCCATAGTTTTAATTTACGTTGTTATGCTGCTTGGTTATCGTTTAGTTGTAGTTGTTAGCTTAGTTGCACCTTAAAACTCGTTTGGGTTAACATTTTGGTTAGTTTAGCGTTGTTATGTTGCATGGAGGTTTCAAACTAAACTAAAGAGTTTTAGGTAGTTCCTAGTAGCCTTAGGAGTCGGAGGATAGGCGGACAGTGGAGAGAAAATGAGGTTCTCCCGAGAACCTATAAAGTGAACATCGGTATCAAGATTGGACATACTGACTTATCATTATACAGCGGACATCCTTTTGACTCGGACGTCTGATCACTATGTGGCAAGAAAACCTTATTTTCACCAAATGTCCCATAGCTCCTGTTTTCCTTGATGTAGGTGGAATTAGGACTAATAGAAGGTTTTTCACATATTTGAAGAACTTAGACCTTTTGGAGTTTTTAGAGACGCATATCGACCCAAGTGAGTTTTAACTCACATAATGCGCATTGTTATTTTCCATGCATTGCACGTCTATTTTGTGTACCGAATAAACATACATATTTTACAACTCTCACAGTTTGTACTTATTGCATATGAACTCTGTCATTTTGTGAAAAACGTTGTGCTGAATCTGTTAACCAAGTGAAACTTGTAAAAGGACATGCATGTAAAATACAAACAAGATAATTTGTATCGTATAACATGATACACTGATACGTGCGGTAGAGGTAGTAATGGCCGTGGGCTTACTATACATGTTAACTTTATGGTCAAATGTGTGCGTTATGTGAGGGCTGTGGATCCATTGGTTTCTTGACCTTGATGCAACAATTTTCAATGGTTCGGTCACTACAGGACTGACGTCATTAGTTGGTATGGGCCACTCGGGGTCGAACCTGATTGTGCCACTAATGTTACGTATGGTATGTTATGCAATAGTTGGGGCACTGACATTGTATTATAGGTCCCTCGGGATAGCATCAACCTTACTAAGAAGGGGTAATATCTTGGGTAGACCATCTCTTTGTTGAACTCTTGTTATCGACACCATATGCATATATCATTACTATATATCTATATGTCATGCATAAATAAACTATTACGATGGAACTGTTTTGCTCAATAAATACCTAAGTTCGTTACTGAAAATTGGCATAGGTATTATCTGTGTTAAAAATCACTAAGTCTTAAACTTACCTTTTTGTTTATGTCTTTTCCCATCATTACGAATTTGCGCGGTTTAGTTGCACTAGACAAAGATGCCATCAGGGGTTACTTGTGTGATTGCTCAAGACCTGATACGGGTAATTTTTTAGGACATGGTCCCGGTTTGGCTGAGGATGATGTGGGAGGACGGAGGATCTGCCCACGCAAACATGATCGAGATCTTGATATCATTAGCTCTATTGAAGCTTAAGTCTAGGCTTTGATCTGTTAATTTTTTGTGAACTATGTTGATGTAACGTATTTTGGGATGTATCTATTCTCGTGTTGACGGTCTGATGACCGGTACATTGGTGACTACTTATTATGTTATAAATATAGTACTTTATCTCTAGTACTGTTCTGTAATGTTTCATTTACTATCTCTTAAATCTCATAGTCTTGGTAAAGTTTTTCGCTGCAGTTTTTTCGTTACGACGAAGAAAATGATTTCCCGGAGGTCGTGTCTCAGAGGGACATGGCTGGGATGGCGCATCATAGGGTCAATTACTAGTTAATTGATATTCCCATCGGACGGGGCGTCACACCAAGTGCTCTCGATCACACTCTAGGTGCACTTGATCGCACTCGAGCATGCATTTCCACTTCTAGTGGGCACGAGTGCACTTGATTGCACTATATGTGCACTTAAGCACACTACCTTCAGAATTAGCCAAATCTTGTAAAACATAATTTTGTAGATCTTTGAGTTAGCTTTCTAATGACATCAAGAACGCTCCAATCGGAGTACTACAACTCTAAATATGGCCTTTTTGGTAGGACTCGTCGGGTGTGAATTATCGCTTGATTCAAATTTGTAGTCAATGCTCCCCGTACTGTCTTAAGCCCCAGAATTAATAGAATTAGCCATAGATGTACCTTAGCAACCTACAAAACACCAAAACTAACTAAAAATATCAGAAAATAATAAAACTAAAGGTTTAACAAATATGAGTTAAGGGACTCAAATATATAATATTTGGCACTCATTAATAGAGAGGGACACCTCTTTTGTTTACAATGAATACATGTTTACTTATGCACTTAAATAAGAGCTCATTTTATACTTAACTGTGAGATCTAATTACTAAGTCTTAAACTTACACAAGGTTTGCAGCTTATCAAGTTATTTGTTTCAAGAGGACTTTTAAAGAAAGGAAGCCTGAAGATGATTGTATTTATACCAAATTTGAGTAGATTAACTATATTTCAACTAAGTAGCTATATATGATTGATGATAGTCTCTGGCGTCAGCAACAATTGGATAACTCAAATCTATCAATTTCACTTTTTGTCATATTTATTTTAAGTATGCTTGATGGCAATACCTTTAGACATTTATTAGTTAACTAAACTTGAGGGATTTGCTAATAGCTCTAATAAAATGGTCAAGGCCAGTTTTGGGGGTGTTACATTACTATATGAGCTTGATTCTATGGTTAAAGGATATTTGTGTTTTTTATAGGCCTTTAATCCAATGATTGTTCGTGACCAATACAACCATGTTTGATTGGCGAGTTACTACATAACATACATCATTAGTAGTGTAGGCCACCCGATGCTGGACTCAATTGAGCGGCTAGTATTATGGACAGTAGTGTGTAATATCCTAGCATCAACTGTATTACAAGTCAGTCGAGACAGCACCAACCCTACTAATGAGGAGTAATATCTCAGGTAAACTATATAAGATAGATCCTGCTTAGATAATGCATTATTGTCTTACATTCAAAATACTGGTGATTGCCGCTAGAATTAGCCCATACCTCTCCAAAACCAAAACTATATTTTGATGTTATATAACAGAGACAACACCTACTATATTTGTGAAAACTCATGTTCATTATTCCAATATATAAAATGTAACTCATAAGTTCATTCCATACTCAACTGTAAAGTTTACTTAGTCAATGACTTATGCAGTATATTGCAATTTAGGACATTGGCGGTTTTGAGTGTAAGCCAATCCGCTAGGATGAAAATGCCAGGCTAATGATTAGCAGTATTAGGTTTGCTTGGTAGTTCTTATTATGATTGGAGGCTCTGAGCCTATGATTGATTATAACCATTGTATACCCTGTGATTATAATAATCTCAGATATTATGTTGTTACATTTTGCTTATATTTACTCTAAGTTGTTAACGAGTGATCATCTCAGTCAATTACTAATTAATTGCATTAGAGGAATTGCCAGTAATCCTATTTGAAAGAGTTGAATTAATTGACCTAATTTTGGGGCCGTTATAGTGTGGATGTCTTGCTGTAACACCCTGCAAATTAATTAAATGGTAATTAACTCTACGGTTTGTCTCCCAGCCTTATCACTCGCATGACAAAACTCAAGGACTTCTACTCCTCGAAAATAGAGAATAGCAAGCAGCAAAAATTATTAAAGTTCTATAAACATTAATCATTACAACCAGAGTATCTACCAAGGACCATCAAAGTAGCTAAAATCACACTATACAAGTCATCTTTACAAGGGATTCATCCTATACCTTAATATGCAAGCATGCATAAAAGCCTTTAAATCTACTATATAATCCAAAAGTACAAGTTACCATGAGCACTCGCTTAAGCTCATAATAAGTCCTTAAGCAACATAGTTGTACATATGGAGAAAAAAGAAAAATAATATAAGGCTAAGTCTGATGACTTAGTGAATATAAATGCATATAACGTACCCATCATTAAATGGTGAACTCAGTTGTCTATAAAGCACATGCAACATTATAAGATGACAGTTTATCACGGGTGTAATATAGATATAATATATGCTTATAATCATGAGTAACAGTAATAGTTTAACCGTATAATCTACCCGAGATATTATCCATTTTCAGTATGGTTGGCACTATCCAATGGACTTATAATACAACATCAATGCCCCGAATATTGTATGCTATTGTCCACAACATTAGTGGTACCACCGAGTTCGACCTCAGGTGACCCATACCAATAATGATTTATGTCCTGTAGTGACCATCCATTAGGAAATGATTGCACCTTGTCATGAAACCATTGGATCCAAAGCCCATACACATTTGACTATAAAGTTAACATGTATTGTAAGCCCATAGCCATTATTATGCACGTATCGGTGTACCACATCATATGATATAATTAATATTATTTGTATTTTACATGTATGCTTATACAAGCTTCAATGTCATTATCCTATTAATCAGCATATGTTTTCACAAAAGAGAGTTCACAACACTTCCAAAATATATTTGATGAAAGTTGCAAAATATGCATGTTTGATATACATAAAATAATCATGTAATGCAAAAAAAGTGACAACAAGCATTCATGTGAGTTTATACTCACTCGGGTCACAAGACTTCTCCATAAAATTCCCTTAAGGTTCTATAACCACAAATACTGAGAAAAGATCCATTATTAGTTCTAAATCCAACTAAAACGAACCTAGAACATGAAAAGAGAGCTATTAGACAAATGACCAAAGTAGTGTTCCTTGAATGCTTCTAGCCATACATCGCATACTGCCTCGAAAGTTTAGGTAGAACCCTCATTTGATTCAACCATTCTCCTATCCTCCTAAACTGGTTCTAAAGCTACCAAAAAGATTCCTAGGACCTCTTATCTCAAAAAAATACCTCCATATAAAATGAAATATGTTAAACAAGACACCGATTCCCCAGCAACGGCGCCAAAATTTGATGTACAAATTTAATTGTACTCGCCAATTGCACGAGTCGATTGTAGTAATGTGGCTGTGCAAGTGCGAGGTCGAACCCACAAAGAATCATGTTTGTCGAAAACTAACTTTTAAACGCTTAAACTAATAAAATCTTAACCTAGTTCCGATTTCAAACACGTGGCGTGCATAAAATAAAGCTAAGCTAAAAAAAGCAATAAAATAAAGAAATAAAATAACTACAGTCTCTAATCCACCTCACAATGAATTAATCTAAAATATAAACATGCTTAGCTCATATGTATTAACATTTATGCTACAAGGCATATTTTGAGCGTTAACGCATTGTTCATATTTCCTATCGATAAGCACATATGTATATCCTATTGTTGCTATACAATCTTGTCGATCTACCGAGGCAAACACACTGTACAAGAGGTCACAACGGATAATGGTCCAAGACGAATATCCGATGTATCTCCGGGTAACGATAGTCGACGCTTACGATTGGCAAACAACAATCAATACACTTTTGTCACTAAAATGCATTGAAACGAATAGACATAAATAATATTAAACTAAACATAAAAATATATATAAACAAATTAAAGTGAAGGGAATAAGAGACTAAATAAAAGTAAAATAAAACATTAATTAAATAAATGACAATTTATGAGGAATAGGGCTAAACGTCTTCACAAATGAATGCACGAGGTCTATTTATAGGTCGGCAGAAGCGCGCTCAACGCAACGCACGCTTATTCGCTCGATCATTCGACCATAATAACCGTGGGCGTTAGGTCGACATAGTGTGCGATCAGGGCACTTGCGTCAACGCACATAATCGTAGGGCCGGCTGTCGCGGCGATCGTGGTGCGCGCGTCTGCGTGCGCGTGCGTGCGTGCAGGGTTGCGTGCGACCTTGGTGCCGCGTGCAGGGCGTTGCGCATAAGTGGTCGAACGCACTTTGGCAAGTGTTCTTCACAAATCCACTTTCTTGCCCTCGCTAGCCATGGTTTAATGCAATGTCCTGCACAACACAAAATACTAAAACACTAAAAATGATTAAATATTAACAATGCTAAAGGCCTAATGAATATAAATTAAGGGGTCCAAATAAGCACTTTTTGGCACCGATCAAATACCTTAAACTTACATTTTGCTAGTCCCTTAGCAAAACAAAACGAAAACACAATAAAACATAAGTCCGCTATGGGAGAACGATTGCATTGAGCGATGCAACAAGTTTTAAACCTCTAGGAGTTCCCTAGAGGACGAGTGAAGTCTCGTGAGGGTTTTCAGAATGACACCCACAAACAATTATTTGGCACTATGTTATTAATGGACAAAGCCCAACACTTAAACACATGGTTCATACATCATTAGTAGATTTAACATGTTAAACATATGAACCACATCATCGTGCATCCAAACATCTTTTCATTCAAAGTTGGAAAATTGAGACAACACGTGCTCCATAATGTGCAAAGTGAACTAACAATAAGATCATGGGGTTTCAATTACTCTCCAAAGACGTGTATCCCAAAATTTAAAGGAAAACAATGTGATAAATACAACCAAGGCTTAAATTTGAAAGATACAATTTTTTGTGTAGGTGTGCAATGCTTGACTCTTAAGCTTCTAAATGACCTATGTAACGAGCGTTGGGCCGTTGACTCCCAAACCAAAGGCGTTTTAGGGCACTAGATGTAGAGACATCCCTAAGGGCTTAATTACTCAAGTCAAAAGAGCTACGGATCCTAAACTAGCCATACAATTTTTAGTTGAATTTCTCATCTTTTGACGCTAACACTCATTGCTTGGCCGTGCAAGAGGTCCGTTACTCAATGAAAAGCTCACTTATTTTGATTTATTTATTTATTTTTTTTTATTTTTTATTTTATTTTAAAAGCCAAGGTTTTCATTGTCACATCATAAACCTAGAAATCTCAAGACACATACTTCAAAGTCAAATCTCATACCTAGACCCTAATGCTAGTATGCATGTGAAATTTCAATCAAACAAGTGGAGTCTCTAATCCAACACAAGAATCAAAACTGGATTTCTAATGATAGGCAATGTTCAAACAAGTTAAACAAACCAATGACATGTAATCCACAGTTTATGTAAGTTGTGACCAATCAACAACATAGTAACAAAAAAAAAGAAAAATTTTATATACATGGCAAAACAAATATATACATGCAAAACAAACAAATAAAAAGACAGATGAATGTTTGTCCACACCCCAAACTTAAATGACACATTGTCCGCAAATGGCAAGAAATACATTACAAAGGGATGAGGAACCGGATGAGCAAAGTCCAAGGCCCCTCAAACTTAAACATCAAAACACCAAAAACTAACAATCTTTTTCTAAAAGATAAAACATCAAAATGTTAATTGTCATAGAAAATCAAACAAATAAAATATATACATGAAAATAAAATAACAAAAATAAAATAAAAATGTGGTGCGAAAATAAAAAAGAAAAATACCGCACCTTCCCCGCTCATAAGGATGTCCAATCAATCCTTCCATCCTTTTTCTTTAAAATAAGATACCCTCCGAAGGATGTTAAGCCATCTTATGTAGTTGTCCTTGTTTCGAGGGATCCACTTAGGAACATGGTTCCTAGATTTGTGATGGTGTGTGAATCCTCAAAGATTTCTACATAAGATGACTCTTCGAGACATTGGAAAGATGGAACTTGATGATATGTCTCGAGAGGGATTGTGACGAAGGAGTAAGCTTCAAGACTCACTTCCTTGTCATTGGGCCAATTTAAATTGGCGGGGTCAAGCTGTTCCTCTTCTTCTCCTCCATTCTCAACAAGACCTCAGAGGGGATCCAATAAAGCCTTAGCTTGCTCATGTATCACGTCGAGGTCCAAATCAAACTCAAATTGAGCAAAGCTCTTCCAAAGGATCCTCCAGACTTGGCTCTCTAAACCTCATGGCTTGCTCGAGGAACTTGTCCAGATCCAGATCATATTCAATTTCATCAAAACACTCTCCAGATGGATCCTCAAGACTAGGCTCACTAAAAGTCTCAACATGATCAAATAGCCTATCCAAGTCTAGGTCATCTCTATCTGGAGCAAAGTGTTCTATCTCAGGATCCTCTAAACACAAATCATGCAACACTCCATCTTGCATCACTAGCCTATCAAGGTCTAGGTTACAGTCATTTGGGGTGAAACATTCTATCTTAGGGTCCTCTAAGCTACACTCACTTGCAATTTCATCTCCAATTTCCTCATCAACAAGTATGGTGGTGGTTTGGGCATTGTCAAGTGCAGACTTGTTAACTTCAGTCATGTAATGGTAAATGAAAGGGCAATCATCAAACTGGTGAGAAGGATGATAACAATATTCACATGACTGATGATGTGTGTGAGTGTGAAAAACTGGTATGGGCATGTGCAGCCATGAGTTGGTTCGCCTCCCTCAAGTCATCGACATGAGCAGAGGGAAAATGTTGCTCAAATGACTCTTGGGAAGGATGAGCCATCTCATGAATCAAACTCCTCCTCCTCAACTAGGTTGAATTTAGAAACTAATTGACTGAACTGTCTTCCAACCTTGCAACTATTTCAAGTGTTTGCCATATGGGCACCTATGATTTCTTGACAAGGTTGGTTGACTGCTTTCCTAAACATCTCGAGTGTGTCTTCTAATGATGGTTCATGAGACGCAAAAATGGTGGGTTGGCCTACTAGTTCCATGAATTTTAAGAGTGTCTTCCAAGGAAGACGTGAGGAGGATAGTCATATGAATGGAAGAAAATGGTTGTCGAATCATGGATACTCGGTGGTGCAGTTCGTCAACTGAGCAAAATTTTCCCGTAGCATAATCATGCCACGAAAAATCAGAATGGTTGCTCCAAATCGGGTTATAAAAATTTGAATTGATTCAAAACCAGATCGGAGAAACCGTGTTCAATCGCTCATTTGAAAAATCAGAAAATTGTCCCCAATGTGACAATCACCTAAACTATGGTAAGGACTCGGAGCAAAGGTGAACACGGTTCATGTGGGTGCAAAGTGGTAGGGGAAACATTAAAATAATCAACGGAAGACTCATGCTTCACCCAAATAGTTTAATATGTCCCACATGAAACAATTAACAAAATAAAATAAACAAAAACTAACAAAAGTACTAAACAAAAACTAATAAGTAAACTAACAAAACAATAAACTAATATAAACTAACAACATATTAAACTAATTAAACAATTAAAATAAACTAACTAAAAAAAAACTAAAAACAACAAGTAAATAAATAAAAACAGGCAGTAGAATAAATAAATAATTAAAGACAAAACAATAACTAAATAAAATGAAAATTAAAGCTTAGTGCTTGGTCTTCGGTGTCGATCAGAGATGCGCTCGAGCGCAGGTACCGTGCGTTCGAACGTAAGTGTAAAAATGTAGCAGTCTGCTGCATGTGCGTTCGACCGCAACAAAGGTGCGTTCGACCGCACAGGCGCGATGCAGTCTGGCCAATCAGCTACGCCAGACGCAAATGCGCGAGAAGCGAGCGTGCATGCGACTTACGGAATATGCCCATAAAAACGAATGCAAGAACTGCGTTCGACCGCACTGTGGGCGCCTGATTTTCCAAAGACTCGACTGAAACTAAAAAAAGGTAAACAAAAACGTTTAACTCTAATTTTTTTTGAATTTTAGATTTTATCTATACAAAAGCACGAAACAAAATAAAATAATTGCACAATTAAAATAACTAGTAGAAAGATAAAATTAATCTAAGCAAGAAAAATCAATTTCAACAAAACACCGATTCCCCGGCAACGGCGCCAAAATTTGATGTACAATTTAATTGTATCGCCAATTGCAAGTCGATTGTAGTAATGTGGTCGTGCAAAGTGCGAGGTCGAACCCACAGAGAATCGTGTTTGTCAAAACTAACTTTTAAACGCTTAAACTAATAAAATCTTAACCTAGTTCCGATTTCAAACACGTGGCATGCATAAAATAAAACTAAGCTAAAAAGCAATAAAATAAAGAAATAAAATAACTACAGTCTCTAATCCACCTCACAATGAATTAATCTAAAATATAAACATGCTTAGCTCATATGTATTAACATTTATGCTACAAGGCATATTTTGAGCGTTAACGCATTGTTCATATTTCCGCTATCGATAAGCACATATGTATATCCTATTGTTGCTACACAATCTTGTCGATCTACCCGAGGCAAACATCATTACAAGAGGTCACAACGGATAATGGTCGAAGCGAATATCAATGTATCTCGGTTGCAACTATAATTGACGTTTGGCGATTGGCAAACAACAATCAATATACTTTTGTCACTAAAATGCATTGAAGCGAATAGACATAAATTAAATGAGAATAATATAGACTAAACACAATATATATATAAACAAATTAAAGTAAAGGGAATAAGAGACTAAATAAAAGTAAAATAAAACATTAATTAAATAAATGATAATTTAGGAGAATTCTGATTGAAAAGCAGAGGGCTTTGGACCCTAGAGGCACCTCAAAACATGCTTCACAAATGAATGCACGAGGTCTATTTATAGTGGCGGACAGAAGTGCGTTCAGCACTACCTCGTCGAGCACTTTTGATTCGCGTTCGACCGCAGCGTTCATTGCGAATAACCATGTGGCGGCTAAGGCATGGGTGTGCGTTCGACCGCAAACTTGCGTTCGACGCACATCGCTATAGGGCGATTCTTTGCGTCGGCGGCGACCGTGGTCCGCGTCTTTGGTGGTGCGTGCGTCCGTCTTCTGCGAGCGTGCGCGACCTTGGTGCCGCAGCGTCCGTGGAGTGCGTTCGAATGCACCAAGTGCGGTCGAACGCACTGGCGAGTTCTTCACCGAAATCCACTTTCTTGCCCTCGCTAGCCATGGTTTAGTGCAATGTCCCGCACAACACAAAATACTAAAAACACTAAAAATGATTAAATATTAACAATGCTAAAGGCCTAACGAATATAAATTAAGGGGTCCAAATAAGCACTTTTGGCACCGATCATGTGGCGATCCATTGAGTTTCCTTCGCGAGGTTTTGAGAGATCGAATCGGATGGATTCAAGAATTCTTGAGCCCTTTGACACACATAGATTTGGATTGAATGATAAATATTGAAAGGAAAAATAACAAAAAAGGATTTAGGGAGATTGAATCGAATCAGCGGAAAAGAATGCTAGGAAATTTCTTGTTTCTTTAACTATAGAGGATTATAAAGGTTCCTTTTTTGTGTGTGTGTCCTTTTAACCTTTTCCTTCCCTAGACCTCTCTGTTTCGCAAATTCTGCGAAAGATAGACCCGTTTACAATAAATCAAATCAGAGAACTCAATGGCTCCGTTTGGTTCCAAACAAAATGGCAAGAAAAGTCACAAACTTTTCTGATTTCTAAAGAAACAAACAGAGAGAATAACGAAGATCTAAAATCTGAATACAATCATAGATAGATCTAAAATTTGAACATAACACTCAGTTGATACATCAAATTCAAGAAGCAAGAGATGAGAAAGCTAGTGAGGGATAGAAAAGCCTAAACTTCTCCAATTCTCCGTGAGTCACGAATGAGTGTGAGAGATCGAGAGAGAGAGATCGAGGCCGTGATTGAGAGTAGAGAGATCGAGACTCTGCTCTACGATGGCTGGTGGGCAGTGGGTGAGAGAGGGTCTGGGCAGTGGGTGAGGGAGACTCGGAGTTGAGAGGTCCGAGGGAGTGAATCGAGTGATGGAGGTCGCGCTTGAACATATGTGATATGTTAGTTCTAGGGTTTTTTTAAAGGGTATATTAAAATTTTTATTAAACTGAGAACCGACAGGCAATTTGGGTTTTGTTATTTTGAACCCGAACCTGCGAAAAAATGCATAAAATCCGCCCGGATCGGCTCGGATCGGCTCGGCTCGACTCGGGTTGGTCGGATCGGGCGGGTTCTACCCACCCCTACATGGAACCATTGGAAAAATTATGGAAAGCATATGGGTTTTGGTGTAAGGAAAGGTTTTCAAAGTAAAAGTAAGTTATAGAAAAGTAACCTCAAAGGATTTACTTGTTGTAAGAAAGGTGTTCGAAAAATAGACAAGCGTCTTTACATTTGTCATCAAGATGAAATAAGGATTGATTGTCCTGTATGATTGCATGTTTCATTAGTAAAAGAGACTGGAAAGTACAATGTTTATGATTTTGTAGCTAAACATAACCATATTCTGCATCTTGAAGAAACCGCTTATATGATGAGGTCACATCGTAAAATGTTAGAAGTTCAAGCATTTGAAATTGATTTGGCATGTGCTTATGGAATTACTCCTAAGGCAACCCATGCACTTATGAGTATAGAGGCGGGTGGGAGGGCAAATCTTGGATATACTGAGCTGGATCAGAAAAACTATATTCAAACAAGATAGCAAAGGAACTTGATATATGGTGAAGCAAGTTGCTTATTGAGTTATTTTCAGGAACAAATTAATAAAAATCCATTGTCTTGTTATGCAGTCCAATTAGATATTGAAAGAAAAAATTACTAACATTTTTTGGGCTGATGCAAGAATGATTACTGACTATATCTATTTTGGTAACATGATGACCTTTGATACTACATTTGGCACTAATAAAGAAGGGGAAAATACGTTTTAGCCCCCTCAACTACCAGCCATTTACGTTTTAGCCCCCTGAACTATCAAAAGTTGTAAAATGACCCCCCCAACTACCAAACAGTTACGTTTTAGCCCCCTCCGTTAGGTTTTGCCGTCAAAATGGATGGAACCACCCAAACGACGTCGTCTTTGATGTGATCAAATTCGAAAATACCCTCCCTCTACCTTTAAAAATTATATAAAACCACTTACCAAAAGCAGGCGCCGTTTTGGATGGGATAAGTTTCCCCTCTTACCAAAACCAAAAGCGACGCGTGTCGTCCCTCCATTAAACCATAATCGCGAAGGGACTCAAAATCACCTCGAATTTCATCAAGCCGTCCCTCCTCCCCTTGGTCGTCCTCTCTCCACGAAAAAAAATTTTGGTAAGTCCATTGAACCTCCATGCGATTCTCACAAAGCTCACGCTCTCCGGCTCCAGGTCATCAATGATGGAGGAGATTGCATGTGAGTTGACGATGATGTGAGGGCTTACGGACTTTCAGTTGAAGCTTCGTCGTGAATTCTTCCCCAGCAGCGTGAGATGCCATTGTGGAATTGAATCACCGAGGACTTCTCGAGCAGAAAAATCCTGGTAGAAGGTTTATTGGATGCGGTAAATTCAAGGTCGAATTTAAGGTTTAATAATTAGGGGTTTTCGATTTAAGTAGGAATTAGGGTTTGTGAATCATGGGTGAGTGACATGTTATATTGCCTTTTTAGCCAGAATTTTATTTTTTGAGGGGTTTGTTTTAGAGTTACAATCGTTCTAACTCAAGAATATTTCAGATTTTTTTCCCTACCACCCCCAATAATTTGGGTTTGAGATTAACTTTTTGAGGGTTTGTTTGGAGATCAAATTATTTAAGGGGTTTGTTTTGGAATTGATTATCGTTGTAACTCATGAGTATTTGATTTTGGCTTTTTCCTACCTGCACCCCCTATAATTAGGGGTTGAGATCAATTTTATTGAGGGGTTTGTTTGGTCAATTTTTTGTAGGGGTTTGTTTTGGAGTTGATTATCGTTCTAACTCATGAGTTTTTTCAGAATTTTTTTTCCTACCCTGCACCTCTTATTATTAGGGGTTGAGATAAATTTTTTGAGGGTTTGTTTTAGAGTTACAATCGTTCTAACTCAAGAATATTTCAGATTTTTTTCCTACTGCACCCCAATAATTTGGGTTTGAGATTAACTTTTTGAGGGTTTGTTTGGAGATCAAATTATTTAAGGGGTTTGTTTTGGAATTGATTATCGTTGTAACTCATGAGTATTTCAGATTTTGGCTTTTTTCCTACCAACTGCACCCCCTATAATTAGGGGTTGAGATCAATTTTATTGAGGGTTTGTTTGAGGTCAATTTTTGTAGGGGTTTGTTTTGGAGTTGATTATCGTTCTAACTCATGAGTTTTCAAATTTTTTTTCCTACTGCACCTCCTATTATTAGGGGTTGAGATAAATTTTTTGAGGGGTTTGTTTTGGAGTTAGATTATCGTTCTAAATTTTTTTAGGAGTTGATAATCGTGGAAGCGTTGGTATATTTGCACCCACTTTTTTTTTCATACATTATCTATGTTTTTACTGTCTTGTCCTAGTTATGGTGATAAAATATTTGGTATGAGAAATATGGAATTTCATGCAATAGATTATTGGTGGTTGTTTCATTTTTTCCTATTGTTTAATTGTTAAAATTTTTTGATGGCACCCCCAATAGGATTTTGATGAATATGTAGAGTTAAGTTGTGGTTCTTGTATGGTTGTTTGGCGTTTACTTTTTATTTAGGTCATTTAGCCAATGATTTCTCAAGTAATTCTCATTTATTAAATACGAGCGAAGGTGATAATGGGTTGTGATCATTTTATTTGGGTTGTGAAGAAGCTATGCTACTGTGTCACATTTCAAGCGAATAGTTTATCGGAAGAAGAATTTTGAAGCGGGTTGGCGAAATTGGCGTTGATTGATCTTTGAAAAGCATAAAATACTAGCATGGAAAAAAATTTAAAATGTCATTGGCCACTTGTTTAATTTTAACATTTTGTTATTTTCTTGTTTTATTAGTGATAGGGACAACCAATCTTGTCTTATTAGTAGGGCAATGTTGCCGTGAGATAGATAAACCTATGTAGTTTAAGCACTATTAATTTATGTTCAAGCTGCTTTTATGACAATTAATAGAATGAAGTTTAAAAAATAACGTTGTTGCCTTGTATATGATAGGTGTTCAAAGTAAACTTTTGTCTATATATTTTGAACACATGTTAACTTGATAAATATTGAATTTGAGAAATCGACCTCACGGGTTTGAGAGACATTATGCATATGACAAATTAAGATGGTTGCTTGATTGATTGGGAAAGTTGGGGAGATAGACCACTTTCTCTCTCTCTCTGCATGCATAACTTTTTTCCCTGCTACTTTGAGTTGACATCATGCAAGAAGAGCATTATTAAAGCATGTTGGGAGTGAACATGCACAAAAGACAATTTACACAATACAACTAATTAACAAAATGCATGTTGGGAGTGAACATGCTCAAACCCGACAAGAAAGACAAGACAACTAACAAAATGCACAAAAGACAATTTCTGCAAAAACAACTAATCTGCAAAAAACAATACAAGCATCAGACACCCAATTTTCAAAGCAATACAAACTGCCAAAAAATCAACTAATCAAGAATCACAAAGAAGAAACCAAAGACGACAAAAAGACAAAGAATCGCAATCTGACAAAGAAAAGACAACAAGAAACGAAAAACAGCAACTAATCGCAAAAAAACAGCAACAAATCTGCAAAAAACATCAACTAATCGCAAAGAATAAACCAAAGACAAAGAAAAGACAAGAATCTGCAATCACGAAAAAGATAAAAAGAAACGAAAAACGAATTAATCTGCAACGCCACCAAAAAACAGCAACTAATCTGCCAAAAAAATGCACTAACAAATCTGCAAAAAAAAAACAGCAACAAATCTGCAAAAAAAACAGCAACTAATCTGCCAGCAAAACCAAAGACAGCAACTAATCTGCTCATCAACCGAATCACAAAAAGAAATGCAGAATCGCAAAACTTAAGCACAACAACAATTACAGCACAATCTATTGCAGCCACAACCCACAACCCCAATCTCCTCAACCGAAAAAACACATACCAAAAACACTTCAAATTATACTCATTCTAGACTTCAAATTACACTTCAAAAACTGTGACCTCATCACTAAAAAAAGAAACTCATACATATCCACTAAACCTAGAAAATTCAGTAAAATTCAGTAGGTTCCACACCGCTTAGTTACATATATAATTGTATATATACATATAATCAACAAAAAATACTACTTTTGCCATTCCGGTTTCTTCCTCTTTTTCTTGTTAGCATCCATTCTTGCAATTGCCTTGTTAGCCTCCGTTCTTGCAATTGCCTTGTTAGCCTCCGTTCTTGCAATTGCCTTGTTAGCCTCCGTTCTTGCAATTGCCTTGTTAGCCTCCATTCTTGCAATTGCCTTGTCCCTATTAGCCTCCATTCTTGCAATTCCTTGGTCAATAGTTGGTACAACAATTTCACCTCTTCTTGTAGTTTCTGATGTGCATGCAGTATTGCGCGTCAATGGTTCTTGTGAAGTCCCTTCTGTTAGTGATGTCCCACTGACATTGCGCTGAGAAAGTGAAGACTGTGTTTGGTGAGGTCCCTGAAATTATGCAACATTTTCAAATATTAACTTCCATACAACAGTAAAAATGCACTACACAAATTATGCAACATTTGAAAATATTACTTACATGTGGTAGGAAGGCCGTATAATCTCCTTGTGTGGGTCACCTCTACCTCCACTCCTAGTAATAGGTCCACTCCTCTGCAATCCACTAGGCCCACCCCTTCCCCTAGTACTATGTGCACCCCTCTGCAACCCACTAGGCCCACCCATAGTCCTAGGTCCACCCCTCTGCAACCCACTAGGCCCACCCCTAGTACTAGGTCCACCCTCTGCAACCCTAGGCCCACCCCTAGTACTAGGTCCACCCTCTGCACCCACTAGGCCCACCCATAGTCCTAGGTCCACCCCTCTGCAACCCACTAGGCCCACCCCTAGTACTAGGTCCACCCCTCTGCAACCCACTAGGCCCACCCCTAGTACTAGGTCCACCCCTCTGCAACCCACTAGGCCCACCCCTAGTACTAGGTCCACCCCTCTGCAACCCACTAGGCCCACCCCTAGTCCTAGGTCCACTCCTCTGCAACCCAGTAGGTCCACCCCTAGTACTAGGTCCACCCCTCTGCAACCCAGTTGACCCTTCTGGGGTAGGTTGACCCCTACCCCTACCCCTACCCCCCCTACCCCTATTACTCCCTCCACTTGTAGAATATTCATTAGTATCTTGTGCAATCTGCAAAGATGATAACAATTAAATAAATCAATGTAATGAACTAATTGCAATTAATAATGACATTTATCTTATTGCTAAAGAGTTTGGATATTACTGCTTCATCATCAATGATTGGCTCGGGAGCTAGGGTATGACCACTACCATGTTGTACCTATGATAACAAAATTTGTCAAACCTTAACATATTTTAAAAACAACAAAGAAGTGAACCAAAAAAAATAATCGAGATAGATATAGTACTCCATTTACCTCATTTCTTCAGAATTCACCGCCTGCTCGTTACTCCGTGGACATGTCCTAGTATTATGTCCTACTCTTCTGCATTTGCTACATCTCATTAGAACTCCCCCTTCCTTATACGGTTTTGATTGACTCTTGGACCCCTTCTCCTTACTTTTCTCAGGTCTCCTGGTTGTATTCTATTTAAGGGAGGGTCGACATGCTCATAACTTGTCCTCACCCATTGGGCCTCTGCATCGGATATACAATTTCATCATAAGCTTTTTATACATCTCAATTGTATACCACTCATCCACATAATCCTCGTGGTTTGCATTAAAATACCAAATCGCGAGATACCGCATGTGCACATGGGATGCTGTCATGTCCCATTGTCTACAACCACGCTCTATTCAACAAGTTCACAACATATTGTTTGTTGTTGTGTCTCACTTCATACAAATGTCCCCAAAGATAAGTGCTATAACATTGCCGACAACGCTCCAATTTCATCCAACTTTGCAACAATCCTAGGACAAAGCCTACGGTCATATGGTGCGGATGCCATCCCTCTTTGCCTGATATCTCTTCATTAATTTTTGTCTTATCATTTCAAACATAGATATAATCGGCAAGTCACGCGCATGTAGGATGTAGGCATTAAAGCACTCACATAAATTGTTCACTAAAAGATCACACTTAGGGGACGTATTGAACCAAGCCCTAGACCATGACCTTCGGTCAACTTCCATTAAAAAATTATATGCATACTCACTTATGTTCTTCAATTCCTCCATTTCATGAAAAAAATCTGCTTCAGTGTATGCTGCAGCTGCAGCCCATAACTTATCCTTCAGTGCGAGACCACGGTGACCACTATCTCTGTAGTTCGCATACAAGTGTCTCACACAAAATCGGTGGTCACCCCCAGGAAGCACCACATCAAAAGCTGGTTGCAACCCCTACAAATTATGCAACAAATAGACAACACTTAGTTACCTTGATGAAAACAACGACAAACGAAAACAAAGAAACATAATGAGTTATAGTTACCTTTTGACGATCAGAAATAAATGTCCATCCATGTCCAGGGGGGGTGCCAAGATCCGATAGCAAAGACTCAAGAAACCAAATCCAACTATCCTTGGTTTCTGCCTCAACAACTGCAATTGCCACTGGGTACATGTTATTATTGCCATCTCTCGAAATGGCCGACAACAGTTGACCCTTATAAGGCCCCTTCAAAAAACATCCATCTAACCCAATGATGGGCCTACAACCAGCTCGAAATCCTCTCTTCATGGCGCCAAAGAAAAATATAACCGTGAAAACATGTCGGATGGTCAGGCAAAGGCCTCTCAACTTTCATCATCAGACAACTACCCTGGTTTGTCTGCCTAACCGTTTCACAGTAATCCCAAAGCCTAACATATTGCAGCTTCACTTTTCCTTGAAGAATTTCCTTTGCTATTCGCCTAGCCCTATGCAACTGCCAATTGTCCACATCAACACCCCATTTTTCCTTCACTTCCCCAAGAATTGCCTTCAATGGCATATTAGGCTGTGCTCTAAATTTATCAATTAATTTTCGTGCAATCCATGGGGATTTCACAGCCGAAATCCGATGTTGCCTTGTACATGTGTGTCTGGCTTGAATTGATCTAATCTCAAAAGCCTCTTCATCATCGCATTCTGACCATAAACCCGATACGTACAATCGGGTTCCCTGCATACCACAATGCACCTCGCCAAATAATTTTTTTTAAACATTATATCCTTCCCATTCTTTATATTACTCTCCCTAATTGCTTCTCTAAATACTTTGATCGACGGAAATTTTAGCCCATTACACAATCGTGGGCTCATCATATCAGTTTCTTGAAACTCGTTTTTGTAACACATCTAGTCAAGAATCAGCCTCATACTCCTCATCACTCCTAGGAGGTGATATAAGAATGTCCCGCGAGCCATGTCGGACTCAACATCATCGCCATACACCTCATCACCATAACACCTACCCTTCCACGCTCTCCTTGAGCCCCCTCTGCGTTAGTATTTTCATTACCACCACCCATCGCCCACCACTCCTCATCCCCATCCTCACTCTCATTACCCTCCCCATCACCCTCCCCATCACCCTCATTACCCTCCCCATCATTACCCCCTCAACATTGCCCTCATCATTGGCCCCTCAACATTGCCCCCTCAACATTGCCCTCATCATTGGCCCCCTCAACATTGCCCCCTCAACATTGCCCTCATCATTGGCCCCTCAACATTGCCCCCTCATCATTGCCCCAACATTGCCCCCTACCATGGATGACCTAGGGGGTAGCTATCTTCATCAAACAAATCCGGTTCAAAACCTCTTCCCAATAAGGATCATCCCTCAATCCTAGTGTTTTCACCATCATTACCCTCATCATTATCTTCATACTCATCATTGCTAATCTGAATGATCAGCAAATGACACAAGGTACAATTCTATTACTAATACCCCTTATGTGCAGCAACCATTCCCAACACGTCGTAGTCCGATGAAATTAATTTCAGACCACTTTGCATATTATGCCTGGTTCCAAATAATACACCAAATCCCCGACTTGTATCCATATTTTTACTATCTCCTCAATCTCAAAAAAGACAACATGTCCTCATCATATGTCTCGATGCACATCTACATCACCCCCACGTATGTGCATGCAAGCCCTATTAATCCTACCACCATAATGTACCTCAAATGCAAGCTCGATAGTCATCCTAAAAATAAAAAAATAAAAAAAAGGTTACAAAATTAACAAATCAATGAGATATTAAGTACAATTTACTTTTAACTAATTAATAAAGGTCAACTCAACAAATATAAAAAATAAGAAAATAATTAAGCCTCAATATATTGTTAACATTAATTACTTAAATAATCAACTCTTGTTCAGATCAATTGACCATGATGAGGTGTCATTCCATGGTAGATTATTTATTTATTTATAGGTTGGATACCAAATTCGTATAATCGAATGAGAGAAACTTCACATGCAGGGTATAGGAACACCAAAAAGGTTATATATATATATATATACACGACAAAAAAGAAGGGATCCATTCATTCAAATGTTCAATACTTTTGTTTTCACCAATGGGGACCACAAAAAGTTAACAACAACACATGAAGACAAACTACAGCCAAAAGCACTGACTTGTCATTGTTTGTCGACACAATATTTCTTAAATAACAGCAAACTCCACTACTTATCAAAACAAACTCCACTAAAACACACAGCAAAAGACACCAATGGGGACCTATAGTCTAAACATTGCAGCTTCAACCGAGAAGAACTGTCAACCAACCCATCCAACCAGAGACATCATTACAACAAGGGGGACCACGGGAAGACAAATTGCAGCAATGGGGACAAGGGGGACCACGGCAAAATCCCAACACATTAAAATGTTGCAAAATGATAACTGAAACCCATATACATCCATCAACAAATAACTGAAACCCTAAACAAATAACTGTAACCAAAACCCCCAAATAAGCAGACAACCAAAAAAATATACCGAAAAAAAGGGGGTTTGCGATAAATATGTGCATCAGATAAAAGCGGGATCACGAAAAAATAAAAGGAGCCACAAACAAAAAGCGCTACAAAACACCATCAAAAAGAGCTACAAAACGACCTAAACCCATCGACATTGAATAATCTCCACAAACCCTAAAAAATACGAAAAATGAATTAAATATATTACCTCCAACGGCGAAAATCTTCAAACTTTTTGAGAGCAGAATCTTTTCTGAGAATCGCGCGGAGGTCAGTGGACTCTAGGAATTTTTTTTTCAGGGAGAGAGAAGGACCGACGGGGGAGGATGGACGGCCAGGCAAGGTTGTGCGATCTGAGGTGATTTCGAGTCCCTTCTGCGATTATGGTTTAATGGAGGGACGACACGCGTCGTTTTTGGTTTTGGTAAGAGAAACCTAATCCCATCCAAAAGCAGCGCCCGTTTTGGTAAGTGGTTTTATATAATTTTTTAAAGGTAGAGGGAGGGTATTTTCGTAACTTGATCACATCGGCACGTCGTTTGGGTGGTTCCATCCATTTTGAGCAAAACCTAACGGAGGGCTAAAACGTAATCGCTTTGGTAGTTGGGGGCCATTTTACAACTTTTGATAGTTCGGGGGCTAAAACGTAAATGGCCGGTAGTTGAGGGGGCTAAAACGTATTTTCCCCAATAAAGAATGTTGACTCCTAGTTGTTTTTACTAGTTTTAATCACCATAGAGGAATTGTGATTTTTGGGGCTGCCTTTCTATATGATGAAACGGTAGAGTCATTTAAATGGCTTTTAAAAATTTTCTTAGATACACATGTAGGTAAAAAGCCTCAATCGATCTTTACTAATCAAGATGCTGTGATGGCAAAGGCATTAAGTGAGGTGATGCCAAAAACCTATCATGGAATATGTACTTGGCACATCATGCAAATTGGCATTAAGCATTTAGGAAATTTCATGAAAGGTGATTCTCATTTTCTCCGAGACTTTAAATCTTGTATGTTTGAGTATGATGATGAGGCTAAATTTGAAAAAGCTTGGGACGAAATGATTCAAAAGTATGATGTTTGGTCAGTTAGTTGGTTGGACAATATATACAAGTTAAAGACAAAATGGGCCAGATGTCACATGAAGAATGCCTTTACTTTAGGAGTGCGAAGTACTCAACTTAGTGAAAGCATAAATTCTTATTTGAAAGCATAAATTCTGATTTGAAAGTTTACTTAAAATCATATTCAAGTATGATGGAAATTTTTTCAACATTTTGAGTGGGTGGTAGAGCAAAAGCGACATAAGGAATTGGAGGCCAAATTTAATGCTAGAGAAAAATTGCCTACATTTGAATTGAAGAATTCCCCTTTCTTGAAGCAAGCATAAAAAACATATACTCCTATGATATTTAAAAAATTTCATGATGAGTGTGACTATGCACCCGCAACCGTAATTAAACATTGCAATGATAGCCAATTGGTGCATGAATATATTGTTGGGATTTTTTATGAAAGTAGAGAGTATAAAGTAGTTTGCGACCATGTCAATAAGATAATTTCATGTAGTTGTAGGAAGTTCAAAACATTTGGGATTTTGTGTTGCCATGCTTTGAAATTTTTTGACTTGCTTGATATAAAAATAATTCCTAGTACATACATTTTGAAGAAGTGAACAAGAAAAGCAAAGAGTGAGTACATCTTAAATACTACGACGAGGAACGTGGAAGATGATGTGAATTTAAATGTTATACAACAATATAGAAGATTTTGTTTAATACTAGATAGATTAGCCACCGAAGCAACTAATAATGAAGAAGCATATGCTTTTGTAAAGAAGATGGCAAGAGAAATGCAAAAGCAAGGTCAAAAAAATAGAAAGTGTTTCACGTGTTAGTCTTGATAATGAACCTCAATTATCATTGTCAAATGACAATGAAATTGCAAAGAAATTACTTGAAATGGTCAAAGGGATCAAGATGAAAGAAAGTCGGAAGGGTGGAAAATGATGCAGGGGTTGGGTTGGTTGGGTTGAGAAGCAACCAAGGAAGAAAACAAAAATTACTGCAAATGATAATATTGGGAAAAAGTCATCTCATGTAATATTCTAGATCTATAATTTTGCATTCATCTCAACTAATTATATAATATTATTTGATTAATTAAATTTTCTTCTTATTGATAGGAAACTAATTGCACACTCAACATTCAGGATGTCAACACTCAACATAGATGTGGAATGAGTCTCATTGAATTTCTACCTGTACACTACACCATTTTACCCTTTCAACTTTCAATAAATAAAAATGTGTTTTTCTGATTGTTTTGTGATTGTTATGTTATTGTTGTAATTATATAGGAACTATTTGATAACAGTTCGTTGCCATTTGATAACAGACCATTTAATAATGCATATACTAGTCAGGTAAAACAACATTTCATTTATACTTGAAAATAATAATGCATGTCATACTAGGTTGACAAGTTTAATGACAATGTTTTGTTAAGGAACTGATGAGTTCAATCTGACATCAACATCTCTTATTGATAGCACAAATGCAAGTATGGACTTCATAAATTTTCTTGGTAAGAAACAAACTTACCATTGGATATAAATTTGTTAGCATTTTCTTATTGATTTGAAAAATTAACTTTGGTTTTGAAATATGTTTAGGACATTGAATTCTCTATCGCCACTTGAAACTATTAATCAGGTCGATGTGCTGGGAATAGTTTGGATGGTGGTCTTGATTTGGTTTTTTGTTGTTTTGAAGGCAAGGAAAAAAAAAAAGGATCTACTTTGGGACTAGGTGTTTTGACTTTTGTTGGGTGTTAACTGGGGAACAAATTTTGTACAATTGTTTTGAGAAATATAGCATTTCTCATTACCATTTGGTCTTGTTCTTGTAAGGAATAATTTGTGTATTAAAATGTTAAATATATCATTTAAATTGCCTTTTGCTCATTTGTATACTAAAATGATTGTACTCAAACTTTTAAAATTATTAGGCAATTGAATGTTTATATTTTGAACTGATCCACTTTTATTAGTTTGATAAAGAAACCACAAGATTTTTTATTTTTATTTTTTTCTATTCAAGAAACCACAAGATTGAGATGAAGAAGCGGCCAGATAGGTCTTTGTTTAATTATGTGTGATTTTGGGCATTAGGCGAGCTCAAACTCTTACTAATTTGATCCACTTTTCTTTTCTTTTTGTTGAAGAAATTTGATCCCATGCTATGGGTTCTTGAGATGCCAATCTAACTCAATCATGTGACAACAAGATTACAGTTTCCTAGGGATTACTTGAATATCTGCAAAAGTTTGAATATGTTTTTAGATGGAATTTATCGGTATTCTAGAAGGGTTAAATACTTAATACCCCTCTAAGGTTTTATTTCTTTATTTTTCCCTCATAGGATTTGATTTTGATCGTAAAAGGTCTCTGTGATTTTGATAAATGACAAAATCGATCATTTTATCAGTTGCTCGTTAGTTGACTTAATGAAGGTCCATGTGGACGAATGAAAATTTGACACCTAGCATAAGTAGTCACATCATTAATGATGACTATATATTAATTTGCCACCTAATATATATTTTAAAAAAAAAACACATACAAATTTAAAATGCTGGGTTTTATTTATTAAAATGGTTTAACAAATTGATTTAAGATTTAAATATTAAAGATTTAAACATTAAATATTTGGGAAAAATATTAAAAAAAAAAAAGCCCTCCAAACTATCGACCGTTTAAAATTTAGCCCCATAATATTCAAAAAGTAATAAAGTAGCCCCCCAAACTAGGGGTGTTCAAGCATTATAATCACCAACCGCTAACCGCTTTTTATAATCATTAAGCTAACCGCTTTGTAAGCGGTTATTAAAACGCTAACCGCCTAGCTGATGTTTTTAGAGGTATGAAAAGCGGTTATAATCGCTAACTTCTTTTATTTATATATAATTATATAAATATATATAAATTATTTATATTAATTAAATATAAAAACAAAACAAAACAAAACAACGCCACATCCCCTCTCTCACTCGTTATATATTATTTATATTATATAAGTCTATAAGATGAAACCCTATCTTATTCTCCCATACATTTACATTTCAAAGTTGTAGCCTTTTTTCTCACGAGTCTTACTCGTTAGGTTTCATCTTAACTTTGAGTTCTCCCGAAGTTGCAGCCCCTCTCTCACTCGTCTCCGTCTCTGTCTCACTTTTGTCTCTCAGACTCTCACTCGTTAGGTTTTGGTTGTAGTATGTTTTGATCTTGTTTTCAAACTTTCAATGAGTGGTTTGTAGTGTGAAATAAACCCAAAAAATATGAAAATGAAGGCCCAAAATATTAAAAAAGTCAAAGCCCATTTTTAAAAAAGCGTTTAAAAAAGCGGTTATAACCGCTTGTTAGCGGTTTGAATAACCGCTTGTTAGCGGTTTGAATAACCGCTAACCGTTATAAAATAACCGCTAACCGCCTAGGCGAGGCGTTCTTATTGAAAAATCCGATAACCGCCTAAAGCGGAGATTGCGGTTATTACAAATAACCGCAGTTATAACGCTGAACACCCTACCCCAAACTACCAAAATGCAACAAAAAAGCCACTTATTTTTTAACAAATAAAATATTAAATTAATTGTAAAAAAAAACCAACAAAAAAATAATAATGGGCGAATATTTATTTATTTCAAAAAACTTTTTTATTTACTAGCCCGATGTTTTTTTTTGTATTTTTAAAAAAATTATTTAATTTTTTTTACAATTATTTTATTATTTTATTTGTTAAAAGAATAGGGGTATTATAGGAATATAAAAAAATAAGTGGCCTTTTTGTTATATTTTGGTAATTTGGGGGGCTACTTTATTATTTTTTGAACATTGGGGGACTAAATTGTAAGCGACCGTAGTTTGGGGAGGCTTTTATATTTTCCTAAATATTTTAAGCAAATTAAACTGCTCAAAGAACAAGTTGAGCTTCACCCAAACCCCCACACCTTCACCCAAATCCATAGATTCGACCAACATCCTCTCCAGCGTCCTCTCCAGTCTCCGACGTCCTCCCCACTACTCTTTCACGGATTTGGCATTGGGTCTATGAAATCCACGATCCCAAACCCACTACTAGACTTTATAGAAAAGAAATGGAATACATACTTCTCTTTCCAAGGCTTAATTTAGAGCAAAACAAAGAAAGCATGAACAAGTAAAGATGAAGATTGACCGATAACAAGACCATCAGATGTAACTATATATATATATACATAGTCATCATTAATGACGTGACCACTTATACTAGGTGTCTAATTTTCATTTGTCCACGTGGACTTCTGTTAAGTCAACTAACAGTTAACTGATAGAAGAACCAATTCGGTCTTTTATCAAAACCACAGGAACCTTATGTGATCAAAATCAAACCCTAAGGGGAAAAAAAATAATAGTAAAGAAATGAAACCCTAGAGGGTATTAGGTATTCACCCCATTCTAAAATTAAGTGGGTTTTGGAAAAGAATTAGAGTGAAATTAATTTTACCCACGTGGCTTAGTTTGAGCTGTTAGATGACTTTTAGATGGATTCAACGGCTAGCATTTGAGAATTTGAGGCCCTTGAATTTTAAACTAATTCGAGGGGATCCCGGTCCAAGTGTATTTCCTTTATTTTATAACATAGATAACCCACAATTATTGTCCAATTATAAGTTATACTTTGGTTTGCGAAGGGGCTTAAATGAAGGCTTATAACAAATGTTAGTTCTTTTACGGTCATAAACAAGAGTAATGTTATAAGTTTTCCTAGAATCCTTCTGGAGGCATCTCAAATGTGATGTGGCTTTTAAAATTACTATTGAATTTGAGATGTGATTTATTAGACTTTGATCTATTGATAAATTTAAAAGCCACATCACATTTGGGATGACTCCAAGATGACCCTAGGAAGACTTATAGTATTACTTGATGAGTGCCTAAGTGTTTATTTAGACCCCTTAATTTATTTGTTAGACTCTTTTTGTTAATATCTAATGTTTTGTGTTGTTTTAGTGTTTTAATGTGTTGTAGGTCCTTGGTGCAACTTGTGGTTCAAATGGACAAAATTAAGCAAAGATGGAAATCTAGTCCTGCCCGGTGTGCTCGAGCACACTTGGTGCAATCGAGTGCTTGCCATATTAATCCTTGCGTTGCTCTAGCGACCCTAGCCTCCATCGTTTCAACACTTGTGGGATTTTAGGCGGTTATCTGCGATCGACCGTACACCTTGCGATTGAATGTAATGCGTGCGAACACATCCACGGTCAAGCGTAGAGCACGAGGAAAAGCCTTTCATCGAGCATATGGGTGCGATTGATTGCACCACTGCGATCAACGCACCTCGACTGCAACACATTTTATTTGGTCTATAAATAGTCCCTTTATGTTTTCTTGTAAACCTACACTTGGGAGACAGGTTGAGGCGCCCTCAGTGGCTCAAAACCTCACTGTTCTTCATTGTAAACACTCTTAAACGTCAATTTTATTAAATGCTTTCATTTGTTTTACTTTAGTCTCCTATTTCCCTCACTATGGATTTGTTTATATATATTCATGTTTAGTTTATATTTTCTATCTTTTAATTTAACGTTTGTTTGATTCAATCATAATCTCGTGACCAGATTGTGATTGGTTTTTGTTTATGGATCGTGTTCCATCCAATATTCATTGTGATTTATCCAGGTTACGTCGTGTGGTTCAACCGAGTCCAATATCCGTTGTCGTAAACGACACATCGGATGATTCGATCTCGGTCCAACATCCGTTGTGATTGTTTATGGGTTAATACATTGAATGATTCGACTAGATTTTGTAAAGGCAAAAGAACATGCATAGAGTTAGGCTGTACGACGGGTGTGTGCACTATCGTGAGAACAGGACATGCATTTTAGCCTAATTGTTTGATAGATGTGTGAATTAGTATGACTATATGTTGATTAAATTGTGGTAAGGTGGATTAGGGACCATAGTAGTTCTTGTTTCTTTGTTTTATTGCATTTAATTTAGTCTTTATTTTATACACACCAACTGTTTGATATTGGGACTAGGTTAAGGTATTATTAGTTTAGGTATTTTAAATTAGTTTTTGACAAAACTCGATTCTCTGTGGGTTTGACACTCGCACTTGTACAACCACTTTATTGCAAAACAATTCGTGTAATTGGCGAATACTATTTTTGGTACGAGCATTACTCCATAAACAAATCCCTTTGATGGTAATTTGTCCATGGATTCGAACTTTTATGCTAATGTTATCTAAATACAGAATTTACTGAAAAAACAGTTTTTAACAAATTTTACTAAGGCATCATTTGATTTGTGGAATAGATCTCTAGAATAGTTATACTTTTGTTTGATAGAGTCTTAGAGGTCTATTCCTAATAATAATTACTCTCGTGGGAATGATTAATCCCTTACATAGATAAATATCTATTCCTCTAAAAAATGAGAGAAATAGCTACTTCTTAAGAAATAGAATACATTTTACAAAAACACTCATATTATTTTTTATTTGACTTTCAACTTAGAAAAAAAGAAAAAGAAAAATTGGAGTGGTCGCCCACCCACAAAAGAGGTTGGGGGTGGTCGCGACACCCTTGAGGCGTCGAGGGTGGTTACGGGCACCTCCACGGGACATCTGGGTGGCATGGTCACCCCCAGTGGCGGATCCAGGAATTCATTCTACCAAGAACATCAATAAAATAATAAAAGATAATGATAAAATAATTTTTTTTGTTCTCTTTATATATTATATTTTTATTACAATATGGTAAATACAATAAAAAAAAATTATACTACAATATATATATATATATATCACAAAAGTATATTTATCTGACTTCATAAATATATGTTAAATTGATATATCAGTTACCATGTAAGCATTAGTACAAAAGTAAAGGAAAATACAAAATACAAAGTACCTAAAAGTGCATTCTACGCAGTCTTAGAAAAACAAAATCATCAAGTATCAAATTTGAATCGAAACTTTTAACAATTTCCCTTTCAATGTAGACAAGTAAATTATTTCCAAGAAATTCATCTTTCATTTTGTTACGTTTTAACAATTTTTATTATTGAAGTCTTGTTTTAATAATTAAAAATTAACAATACAAATACAATGAACTAAGTAAAGGGTGCAACAAACCAAAAAATTAAAAATAAAATATTTATTATCTTCCTCGATCCTCAATTTTCAAACTTCTAAGTTCTAAGAAACTAAATATGAAATATACAATACAACTGGAGAGTAGGAGAGGAATGATGATATACTTAAAAGAGTCCTTAGTCACAGTAGAAATTTGGCTTGTCTCTGCATCGCACCGAGTCACCGTCTTGATTCTTGAAGAATTTTTCATCAAGAGGAATGAGACTCTGCTGCAGCAGTTCTTTTTTCCTTTTCCTGTTGATTGTTGACTTAGGGAAGTTAGGGTAAGACTTTTTTTTTTTGGCTTTTGTTCAGCGTTGGAATGAAGCCAACCTGGAGGAGTTTTCTCTCTCTTTTTTTCTTTTTTCTTTTTCTTTTTTTTAAGGGAATTTTGTTACCAGGTGCAGTAACAAAATTTTCCAGAAAATTACTTTTTTTTTTTATACCAGGGGTGCCTACCCCCAGGTCGCCCCTGTGTCCCTCCGCCACTGGTCACCCCCAACCATTTCTGTGGGTGGCTGCCACCCACCCATGGGAGAGAGGTTGGCCACCCACTTTATTTTATTTTATTTTTTTAATGTGAGTTGAAAAGAAAGAAAGAAATAGCATGTAATTTTAATTAAATTTTTGTTTTTACATATGTATATTGTTATTAAACTAAGGAATATGAATAATTATTCTATTTTACTTTTTTATTTTCAATAATAAGTAGGGTTAAATACCTTATACCATCTTAGGGTTTTACAATTTTATTTTTTCCCTCTTAGGGTTTGATTTTTATCAAAGGAGGTCCTGTAGTTTTGATAAAGGAGCAAATTAGTCATTTTGTTAGTTGACTTAACGGATTAACATGTGGACGAATGAAAATTTAACACTTGGTGGCCACCTAATTAAATATTTTATTTTTAAAAAAAAAAATTCAAAAAAAAAGGGACAAAAAAGACAAAAAATTTTGGGTGGCCGTAGGCACCAAGGGGTGGCCGAAACCACCTCCAAACCACCATTGGGGGTGGTTTCAGCCTCCCTTAGCTCCATGGGGTGGCTATGAATTTTTTGTCTTCTTTCTTTTTTGAATTTTTTTTAAATAAAAAATTTAATTAGGTGGCCACATCATCACTGATGACGTGGCCACTTGTAGCAAGTGTCAAATTTTCATTCGTCTACATGTCAGTCCATTAAGTCAACAAATAGTCAATTGATAGAATGATCAATTTGGTCATTTATCAAAATTACATAGATCTCCTGCAATAAAAATCAAACTATAGGAAAAAAAATAAAGTTGTAAAATCCCAAAAAATACAATAAGTATTTAACCCTAATTAGTATTCTATTTCTTAATGGAATATGCACTCCTGGAAGCAATTAAGTGCAATTATAAAAATTAGTTTTAAAATCGTTATTTTTTAAAAGAAAAGTTTTAGGGGTTCTCCTCATAAGTTCTTCTAGCGTTCTCCCATTTTTACATAAAACATGATCTAAGAAAAAAATAAAATTGTAATTGCCTCAACCACTATTTTTTTAGGCATTAGCATTAAATTTAAGACATTATACCAAATTTGTGAAGCATTAGCACCAAAATTGAGGTATTAGCATCAAATTTAGATGATCAAGTTCATTTTGGGTGATACCATTCCTAAAAGATTAACCTTCCACTCTTAGATTTTAGTTTTGAATCAAAAACAAGTTTTAAAGCATTATAACCTAACTATTAACTCATAAAAATTAATCTATTAGCAAAAAAATGGTATTACAATTTTATTTTTTCTTAAATCATATTTTACGTAAAACTAGAAGAATGCCAAAAAAATTCTATGAAAATAAACCCTAACAAACCTTTTTCTTTTTTTTTTTTTCTTATAAGTAGCGAACCTCTTTTTAAAATAAGACTTAATGAGCTATTTCTTAGTTTATTTTCATTAGTCAAATATTTTACAGAACGCGAGTCACATGGCACTCCTGTAATTCCGTACTGAAAAAGGGGCTAAATTAAGGGAGGTCAACGCCTTAAATAGCCTTTCGTAGACCGAAGCTGGTTTGCCTGTCCTCACTTACTTCTCTCGTTGTACATTTCGTTGTCTCTCTCCCGAGAAAGCGAGAGAAAAAAGTGAAGAAAAGATTTCAAAGTCCAAAAGCAGGCATGGAAGAAAATTACGTAGCATTCGAATCGAGCGCCAACGGAGACCACGAAGCCACAGCCAACGCTCACAGCAACAACAATGACCATGGCTGGCAAAAGGTCACGTACCCGAAGCGCCAGAGGAAGACCAAGCCCTCCATTCCCCTTACGAATCCAGGTAAGGCCGTCCCCAACGGATCTCTAAATGGTGCCGAAAACGTCTTCCACTCGCTGGAGCAGCAGTCCGAGGAGCGCCGCCGGCGAATTCTCGAGGCTCAGCGGGCCGCCGCCAATGCCGACGCTCCGGTCAGATCAAAGCACCGGAGCGATGACGAGGAAGCGGACGAAAGCGATGACGAGGGCGTGGTGGATAACGGGAAGGCCGAGGAAGTCAAGAAAGTCAAAACGAAGAAGCCGAAGAAGCCCAAGGTTACCGTCCCAGATGCGGCTGCGAAGATCGACGCGGACAATCTATCGGCTTTTCTCGTCGATATATCGGTGAGTTTTTCGATTAACTGTTTCCTTTTCGTATACAATTCTATTTCTTTTTAATTCGTGTTTGATCTGGTCTGTAAAGGGATTGGATGTGATGTGTTTGTTTGTTTGTTTGTTACCGGGGATAGGCATCGTTTGAATCGCAGCAGATACAGCTGATGCGGTTCGCGGATTATTCGGCGCGCATTTTCGGCGGTGAGCGCGGCGCAGTTTCCGTGGGTGAAGATTTTGCGGAGTCCACGGTGGCAAAATTAGCTGATGTGAGTAATGCATGTACATTGTTGTTTATGACTACAATTCCAGATGAGATCAGTGCAGTTGAAATTTGTATACGATCTATTTCAATTAACAGTTTGGTTACCTGTTTGTGGCATTATATAGATTATGGTCGATAAATAAGTATTTAAACTCTTTTGTAAGATGATATGGGTGGACTGGGGACTCTTTGCTTGCCTCTTAAACGTTACATTTCTGATTGATTCTCAATTGTTATTTTTGTAAAGGCAAATGTTGCGGAAAGCTACATAGAATGCTTTCATCTTTACGGAGCTGTTAGATGCTTCTTTTTTGGGTGTGGGGCAGTAACCAAGGGTTAATATAATATGGTAATGTTAGATTTAAATTATTAACGATTTTATTATGGAGCCGATATTGTAAGTTATTTGGAAGATGATATGATGTATGAGATAGTGACAGATTAAATATTTGGAGGTGCCAATTTGTAGCTAACTGGTGTCGTATAGGGTAAACAGGAGACTAGGGTGAGACGGAGGAGCACTCACTGCTACATTGCTCAGCTACTAACGATTGTGGCCTTACCTTTCTCATTGTTTGGAATGATGTAGCCAGTAACAAATTGTTTGGGTTGGGTTATTTTGAGTTGGAACAGGGAAGTAATTTGGAAGATTAAGATTGTTTTAGTGTAGAAGATACTGTCTTTGCCATTTGACATGGTGCATTTGGAGAGAAAGGAACACGAGAATGTTTGAATGTGTGGATCTGCCTTTGTATAACCTCCCATCGTAGCTCCATTACTCATTGTTCTCTTGACATGTGAAGTTTGGGTTTTTTTTTTTTTTTAATTTTTTTTTTTTTTTGTCTTTGTGGATTCTTAGATTGTATTAATTTGTGGGGCTCGTTGTTTTCTTTTAAGCTAGGAGCTTCTCATGCCACATGCATTTGGCTTGAGACTCCTCGAGCTCTATTGTGCTTTTCTTGTCAAAATAATTTATTTATTTTTATTTTCAAAATTCATGTGTTGAAGATACTTAGTCATAAGTCAAGGAAGCTAATAAGCTAATCCATTAAATGTAAACAACCACTGAGAAGTAGACAAAGATCATCTACATGCTTTTAATTGCTCATGTGGGATAGGAGGGTGGTGGAGAAAATTGAAGAGTGTGTGGATGAGTTCTCAGTTGCTGTTTCTTTCAAAAATGTCAAAGAACAATTTTATTGGGCTTTTGCGGGTGTTTTTGGCCTTAGTGCAGAGAAGTTTGACAGCTCAATCTTTCACTATAAAGCTCATAGCGAAGGGCTTTCATCTGCAAGGCTGGAGAGGAATTTGATGGTACATTTAGCCTAGTTGTGAAGCCCATTACCAGTTGAACTATCCTCGTGTGATAGAAGGCTTTTATGGGATGAATTGGTCGGTTTGCTAAGTTGGTGGGACTTACCCTAGTGCATTGGGGGGTTTTAATGTCACTTGCTTTCCTAGTGAGAGATTGGGTGAACCCGTTTTTGTCCAACTATGGTGGAGTTTAAAGATTTCATTTTTGAGTAAGGGCTCATGGACATTCCTCTTGTGGGTGGTTCGTTACGTGGTCTAGCAATAGGAACCCTCCTCATCATGGTCTAGAATTGACAAATTCCTTGTTTCTTTGGATTGAGAAGCTCAAATATTTGATTTGATTTAGAGAAGGTTGCCTAGATTGTGCCCAGACCATTTCCCTTTTCTTCTTGATTGTGAAGCCTTCCTGAAGCTAGAAGGTATTTCAAGTTCAAGAATGTGGTTAAAAGCAGAGGATTTTGTAGATAAAGTAAACCAATGGTGGTGGACCTTTTATGATTTTCAAGGTTCTTCGAGTTATATTTTGGCTTGCAAACTTAGGGATTTGAAAGTTGATGTAGAGGTTTGGAATGAGGTGTTTGGCAACGTAAAAAGAGAAAAGGCTTCTTTTGGATGAGTTTTACAGGTTTTTGAGGGTTTGGAAGAAAAGAGAGGCTTAAGTGAGGAGGAGATAACAAGGAAGGCTATGATGATTAATGATTTGAAGAGGACAACTCTTTTGGAAGACGTGAATTGGAGGCAAAAATTGAGAGCATTGTTGTTAAAGAGAGGGTAACAATTACTCAAAGCTCTTTTATCGAGTGGCCAATTTGAATATAAGGAATACTTCCATTGAGCAACTGGTGGTTATGGGTACAGTTCTTTTAGATTAGCCTGAGATCAAAGAATACATTGTGCAATTCTATGATAGCTTGTATACTATGTGGTTCAATTGGCGGCCTAGGTTGGATGGTGTTGCTTTTGATCACATTGGGGTGGCATTTGGTTGGAGAGACCCTTTGAGGAAGAGGAGGTCTTTGAGGTGGTGAAAGCCTTTAACCGCTTTTCTCCTTTTCAATGAATTTTTGATTGCTTATAAAAAAATTGTGTTGCTTCAGTCTTGCTCACTCATTTTTGAGTTTAGATTTCTGCCTCTACCCAATTTTTATTTTTTTGAGAAATGTTATATTAAATCAATTAACTCTACACATGTGATTGTTGTGTCATTGATAAAAGTTAATGAAGTTGCATTGGCATAAAAAAAGAGACCTATTAAAAAATATAACTTTGATAATATTTAACATAGTTAAATGATTGTTGGTGGACTATTGGCAATACGTAGAGTGATGATGTGTGGTAGATGGTATGTACGAGCCTTATATGATATTTATAGTGGGAAATGAATGACAGATGTATTGAGGATTGTGAGAGGATTTTGAAGGAGATTTAAGTCCTTTTTTTAAAAAAAAAAGAACTTTGTATCTTTGGACAGCTGTTTATGTTTCTTGTTTAACAATTAGTTATAGTGATTTCCTTTTTCTTTTTGCTCCTAGTTAGGTGCTCCTTATATATTTCTTGTGTACTTAGGGGTACTACTATGCTTTTAATGATATTTGCTGATTACTTTAAAAAAAATTTAACAATTTATATTGCAACTGGGAATGAAGTAACATTGAAGGCAACTATAATCAATGTTGTAGGGGATGGGATTTGTGGTATTGAAAAACATAATAAGAATTCTAACTATATGTTATACACTATTCACTAAATTTTTTTTACCCTTTTTTGTGATTAGGAATGAATTTTTTCCTTAATTACTCCAAAATGTTGATATTTTGTTCCATCAGCTCGTCTATTATTGTAATTCATGTGCAAAATTGTTTTGTTTGTTTGTTTATTTGTTTTTTCTTTTTTATTTTCTAATTTGGAATCATTATTCTATGCACAAAATTCACGTCTTCTAACATAATCTCAATAAAATAATAGAAGTAGCATTCGTATCTATGCTTTTGTTACATTTATCTGAATTTACTATGGTATATGCGGACCTAATCAGTGAGTATACTTTCAACAGATTCCTCTTTCACATATTTCTGAACCTGTTTATAAGACATCAATTGACTGGATCATCAAACGTTCACTTGAGGCACTTAGTTCCTTTGTAGTATGGTCTTTAGACAGCATTCTTGCTGATTTAGTAAGCCAGCAAGCTGGTGCCAAAGGCTCTAAAAAAGGTGTGCCTCAAGCATCTTCCAAATCACAGGTAACTTGCTGTTAACTATTTTTTTTTTTTTTTGAAATTATTGTTTCCTTCTTCTCCTTTGAAGCAGGAGTTTCATTTTTCTATGGTTTGATTTCTTTGTTCACATTAGAGAACTTATCTGTATATGTACCCTTCATTGGAAATGAGTTGTGTCTACAATGGATGCACTTTCTGTACATCTTTTATAAGGCTTGGACATGGACAGGGTGTGGACATGACAAAATACATAGTTAATGATACTGGAAATCCTAGAAAAGGGATATAGACAGCAATAAGTCATTGAGTTTTAGTAACCTCTATAACTCAAGTCTTATTATATTTTGTAAGTAAGCAAGGAATGTTGGTATATCTATTAAGAAGGAATATTTGTCAAAAAAATAATATATCTATTAAGAAGGAATATTTGTCAAAAAAATAATATATCTATTAAGAAGGCAGGCAAAAAATAATGGAGAAAAACCACAAAAACAATTTTAAATTGTGATATAAATGTTATCATTCAAGCATGTGAGAACTGCATAGTTGATAAAAAAAAGTTGGAGCTTAGTAGGGATAAGTGTCTTGTACAGTGGTGTACCTTGCCTTAGTTTTTGTCAATTCTTTTCTAGCATCTTACTACCATTCCTTTATTGAGAACGTATCTATGCTCTAGGGAATTGTAATATATTTGTTTACATCTTGCACCAAGATAATTGAATTATTGAAATCCATTTATAATTTCAAGCAGCATGTCTATTTCTTATCATATGGACTTCCCTTGGCTTTGAGAAAATTTCATCAATTGATCTTTTTATTGGATAGGTCTTTCCATACTTTTAGTTTTATGTTACTTATCAAAAAAAAAAAGTTTTTGTTTCATATGATAGTTAATAATGGTCAGGATTTGTATACTGGACTGAATGTTCAGTAATACTGATTTATGATGTCCTTCTGTACACATCTAGGCTTAATTAAGGAAGTGAGAAAAGTTTGACTACTGAACACAGATACATCACATTTTATGAAATATATGTTTTTTAAGGTAGGCACACCTATGTTTTGGCTGTTGGCCAATTCTATGGCCGAATTGACTAGTGTTGGTAGTTGGAAATCGACCCTGAACTTTTTTTTGGATAAGTAATGTTATATAGAAAACGCACAGAGGGGTGCAACCCTGAACTTATCAAGCCGTACCGAAACCGATGATGGTTTGTTTGTGTTCGGCCACCAAACAGAATACAAATCTTATAAATTGGACTGTGGACCTAAAACAGCCTGATCAACCAACACAATTCTAGCACCAAAAACATTGATCAGTTTGTGCACTCAACCTCTCAAAACATTGAAAAATTGACCAAATCCATAGATTAGAGACTTCCAAGAGCTTGACAGAATTAAATTGGATCTAATTTATAAATGAGTACCTGAGATTGACAATGAGGCATGATATTTAAAAGAAGATACCCAATGGAACAGTGATGGTTGCCATTGCAATCTTCATGCCCAAAATGCACAGCACCACCCACTCAGGCGCTACAAAGAGAGGCACAAAGAGATTCATGAAGAATGAGATTGAATGCTTTTGTTTGTGTGAGAGAGAGATGATGTTGATGTACCATTCTTAACAACATTTTGTAGGCAGTGACGACAGTCAGTGGTAGAGAGGAGCAAGGCAGAGACATTCACACTTCACAGGAAGAGGGAAAGGCGGCACGGCACTTAGGCAAATGAAATGAGGGAACCATAAAATAATGCAATATACATACCCTATTAAGGGTTGCTCAAGTTAGCTTTTAGTCAGTTCTCTAATGCCTACATCTGAGACTAAAAAAAAACACCTACATCTGACAGCCAACCTGACGACCATTGGAAGCCAATTTTTCTTATTGACTGCCAATTGCCTAACACCAGAAATTGATCATTTTCAGTTGTATCCATTGGATGGGTTGGAACGTTGAGTATTTTGCAGCCCTAATGTTTTCTTTCTGGAAATTATGATTCATGCACTTGTATGAGATTGAACCTGGGACTGATGTCAGAAAAAGCTCTAATACCAAAATTGACGTAGGACAAAGGGCTCTGAGATGAAATCTGACATAGGACAAAGTAGATGCTTGTCTACTTTTAATTAGGGTAAAGCTTAAGGAAAATTATCATTTTTTAGTTCTAAAGATGGGATATAAAGTAGAGGTTTTGTTGTTCGAAGTGGACTAAGATTGAATTTTGACTGCATTAAAATGGCTGGAGAAAGGAAGCAGAGTTGCAGGATTTTCTGTGGTGGCAGGTTTATTGTAGGGTTTTGGGATAGCCGGGGCTAGGGTTTGTGGTGGAGAAGGCTGGAAATATTGGGGATTTAAGGTTTGTAAAGGGGTAAGGAAAGGAATTTGGTTTGGAGGCAAAATAAGGAAAGGAACTGAAGTTTCTGAGATGCTGTTTTGGATCTGAACTGTATCAGTGAATAGCATTTTGGTATTTTGAGATTGGCTGGTATCTAGTTGATGGAGGGTTTGGGGTTTTTAAATGATGAATTTTCTGGATAGATGGGAACATGAATCAGGTCTGTGTTTGCTGGGACGAAATTGAAATTGCTGGAAGATTAAAGGAAACTAAGAATAAGAAGAGGAAGATGGATCTAGGCATCACACTTAGTTTTCCTAGCATCACACCTAAAGGTTTGCTCAACATCACCTCTTGCATTTCATCACACAAGCCTTGATAGCATATTTTTGAAAACCCAATAGAACTGTTTATCAATAACACAGAATGCTTTACATCCATCTTCATTGGAAAACTAAAACAACCCTAAGTAGACTTGGATTCATGGGCTTTGAATAACATTCTCAAGTCAATAAACCCACAAATGATACCTAATAATATTTGGAAACTCAATAGAAAGCCCAATAGACCAAAACTTCAGCACCTAAAATTTAAAAATTATAAAAAATATTCTTGATCCTTAAAACTAAACCAAACTAAAATAAACTCAACCAGTAAGTTTCTGTAGCCTATGACGGGTGCCCATTTGGTGCACATCAAAATTACATTTAAGAATTTTGATATTTAATCTTGCTAAATTATGAGCTTCTTAAGAATTTTGATATCTATTGATGAAGATGCCATTTGCTCTAAAAACCATTTGCTTACATGTTGGAAATGTTAAACATTTGCTTGCATGCCTGCATTAGTTTATTTGTTGTTTTAGATGAATGTTTGCCTTTTCAAATCCTGCAGTCAGAGTCAGTTTCCCACTCTCAAATTTTTTTCTTTCCCTAACCCCAATCACATCTAGTTACTGGCGTTGGGTCTTTAACCTTTTTGTCTTTGAGGTGTTTCCATTCCCTGTTTGTTTGAGGGGGAAAACAAAAAACAATATAGAATTCTGTTTAGCCCACATTGCTTGAACCTGAGGTTTAGGAACAGGATATTTTCAGACTTTTGGTTCATCAAATAGCTGAAGCACTTTTATCTTGCAACTTCTGGCTACAAGATTCTCAAACATAAAGCCTCTGGGATACTTGACAAGGTGGAATATTTAGGATATAGTAACATTGCTTGTCTAGAAGCTTAGGAGTGGCATTCTAAAAGAGAATGGTTTTAGACACAGCAGATGATATTTGCATGTCCTCTCTGCTGGGAACATACATGTGAACTAATCACATCAAAAGCAGCAGAAAATTCCCGAGGGTCATGCTCTATGATGAATAGCACCAGTTTTTCAAAACATGAAAACAACATTTGTATTCATGAAAGTATCACATACCTTGATGAGTAATCTCAAGGGGTAGCTCCATTGGGATTACTCATTCTAATCTAATTTCTAATTTCCCTTTCCCCTTCGGGCCAATTACTTATAAAAAAAAGAAACATACCTTGGTGAGTGGAATGTCAAGAACAGTTTTGGGATGGTGTTTGGAGGGTAGGGTTTGCTCTCAAGACCTCTTGGATCTTCTCCTCAATTTTGATTTTGTAACCAAAGAGTGGGTTCTCAAGCCTCCTTTAATTAGACATGTGAATGAGTTGGAATGGTGTGGTGGAAAAGACGACTCGCGCTCTTTCTAGTTGGAAGAGGATGTATCTCTCTAAGGGCGGACGGATTGCTCTCATCAAAAGTACATTATCTAATCTCCCTACTTATCTCCTGTCTCTCTTTCCAATTCCTGCCTTGGTAGCCAAACGCATTGAGTAGATTCATTGTGATTTTCTATGGGGAGGTATGGGCGAAGAATTCACCATCTTATGAATTGGACTAAGGTCTGTACTCCTATTCGTGAAGGGGGATTAGGCATCCGTAACTTAAGAATGTTCAACCGTGCGCTGATTGGGAAGTGGCAGTGGCGTTTTGCAAGTGAACCAGATACCCAATGGCAAAAGGTGGTAGAGGCCAAGTATGGGTCGGTGAGAGGGGGGTGACGATCCAGAGACAATGCCGGCTCCCATGGGGTGGGGTTATGGAGGTTTATTAGTAGGGATTGGCATCGTTTTTCAAGTCACACCAAACTTATTCCAAGAGATGGTTCTAGAATCAGTTTTTGGGAGGAGTTGTGGTGTGGTAATTCAACTCTTAAGGAGGCTTTCCCGGGGCTGTATAACATAGCTAGCAATAAGGAGGCTTCCATAGCGGATAACATTGATTTGTCAAGTGGCTCTCGTCAGTGGAATGTTAGTTTCCTTTGGTCGTTGAATGATTGGGAAGTGGATGATATGGTTTCGTTTCATAATCTCCTTTATGCTCATAATTTGGATGGTGGGGTTGACAAAATTTGGTGGGTTCTGGATAGGAAGGGGAAGTATGCAGTGAAATCTTTCTATAATGTCCTTATTTCCAGAGATTGCAGCCCTTTTCCTTGGAAGAGTATTTGGCGCACTAAAGCCCGCCGAGAGTGGCTTTCTTTGTTTGGTCAGCAGCTCTTGGCAAGATCCTCACGCTAGATAATTTGAGGAAGAAAAATATGGTGTTGGTCAATAGGTGTGGGATGTGCAAAAAGGATGAAGAATCCATTGACCATTTGTTTCTTCATTGTGAAAGTGCTCAAATCTTGTGGAATGCGTTCTTTATTCGTTTTGGTCTGGCGTGGGCTATGCCTCGGGGGGTTGCGCATCTTTTGAGTAGTTGGTGGTCAGGCCTCGTCCCCGTAATGCCGTGGTTTGGAAAATGGTTTCGCTTTGCATCATGTGGTGCCTTTGGTCTGAATGTAATGAGAGATTTTCAAGATTCCGAAAGAAGCTTGGAGGATCTCTTACATTTCTTTCTTACTACTCTTTTCACTTGGACAGAAGCTTGGCTTGCTCCCTTAGTGATTAGTTTTTCTGATTTTCTCTCTCTTCTCTAGCCCCCCTTAGGCATTCTCTTGTATACTTCCTGTGTACTAGGGTTGCGCCCCTCTACGCTTTTTTATAAAACATTACTTATCCAAAAAAATTAGACATGTGAATCCTAACTAGGGTAGGACTTGGAAACCAAGTCTTACTTTAATACCAAGGCATGCAATAATTAGCTGTAATTTGTTGTAATACATTCATCACAAAAATTAATTTCATTTTAATTTAGCTGATTGGTGATTCTGCTATCTGATATGTCCATTGCTACCTGATTTTACTTATTGTTGTTTGGTGAGATAACAGAGTTAGCATGTCATTATTGGCACTGTTTTGGCACACTGAATGAGACAATTGATTTTTAGGATACCATTTTTAATATTATAGAAAGATCGGTTTGACTTTAAGCACTTGATTTCACACAATAAGTTCACTTGCATGCCTTTTAATCCCATGAACATGGTCCAGTCAAATTTTACATTTGTGAAATTAGCTTCTGCAATTTCTTTTTCCTACACAACTTCGTGGCAAACTTCCTGTGATCTTATAATAGCTCCAGAAAATTCAAGATTTTTTACCTTGTCCTGCATTAGTGTCTAATTAACACAATATTGAAATGGCAGGTTGCGATGTTCATAGGGGTAGCAATGGTTTTGCGAAGGAAACCTGATGTATTAGTTAATCTGTTGCCAACACTCAGAGAGAATGCCAAGTATCAAGGACATGATAAGCTTCCAATTATTATATGGATGGCAGTGCAGGTGAGTCAATAACAACATAGCGTTACTACAACTAAAGATCTTTCTTCAGGACCAAGATTACAGCTAGTTCTTTCTTTTCTTTCTTCCTTCACTTAGTTATGCTTCTCATGCCAAATATCAAAACTTTGTTGTGTAGTCCTGTCAAGGAGACTTGGCTGTAGGGTTGTATGCTTGGGCATGCAACCTCTTGCCTGTGGTCAGTGGCAAAAGTTGTCATACACAGTCCAGGGATCTGGTTTTGCAGCTTGTGGAGAGGTATGAAATCAGGAATTTTGCAATGTCTGTATTTATTTGTTTATTCTTTCTTTTCTTTTTTCTTCAATCTTTGTCAATCTTTGTTTATTTGATTGCAGAATTTTGTCTACCCCAAAAGCTCGCCAGGTTCTTGTAAATAGTGCTGTTAGGAAGGGGGAGCGCTTGATACCACTTTCTGCGTTTGAGATACTCATACGAGTTACCTTCCCTGCATCTTCAGCTAAAATGAAGGTGGTTACTCTTGGGACATTTACAGTGTCTGAAGTTAGATGCATTATGATTACTTGCTGCTCTCTTGAATTTGTGTTTCATGTAGGCTACTGAAAGGTTCGAGGCTGTTTATCCCACCCTAAAAGAGGTGGCTCTTGCTGGCTCCCAGGAAGCAAAGCAATGAAACAAGTTTCAGCAGATACTAAGTTTTGCAGTCAAAGCGGCAGCAGAAAGTATGCAGACTTGAAATGACTGGCTTTCATTAGTTTGCTTGATTTATATTAGGGAAACTGGATTTTATGGATAGGCTTATAGTTAGCTGTTTGTCACAGGCACTCCTGAGTTATCCACGGAAGCAACTGATATTTTCATTTGGTGCTTGACCCAAAACGCTAATTGTTTCAAGCAATGGGTGAGCTACTCTATTTAATATCATGGACTCTTCGTATATTATTGCTTCACCATTTGAAATTGCGGATTAGTAATCTAGTCATCTTATTGTTACATTGCATGTCATAGGATGAGGTTTATGAGGACAATATAGAAGCAAGTGTTTCTATTTTGAAAAAACTCTCTGAGGAATGGAAGGAGCATTCTGCTAAACTCTCCTCTCTTGAACCTCTGAGGGAAACTCTCAAGAATTTTAGGAACAAGGTAGTCTTTGATTATTGTTGATGCTGTTTTGAATGTTTTACGAATTGTAGTATTAGTTGTACAATAATATTGGATGATTCATTATTGTATTAGATGATTCTCCTAATTGATTATATAGAAGATAATTAAACTCATTTTATACTCTTTTCGATTGTCGGAACTTTGCATATAGAATGAGAAAGCATTGGCTAGTGCGGCACGTGCTGCTCACCATGCACCACTCTTCAAGGACGCAGACAAATATTGTAAGGGAATACTGGGAAGGGTATCACGTGGCGGTTGGTGCATGCGCGTGGCCTTTGCTTCATTATCATTGCCTTTGCTGTTGGTGCTGCTGTCAAACATGGAGTCTTTGGAGTGGAAGAAGCTCTCTGTGGTGTTCAGCTCTCAACAGCCTTTCTGAGCAGGATTCTATACATATTGACAACGAGTGGTGCAAACCATCAATTTGTTTCGACGATATACGGCACGGGTAAAGTAATCCAATTTTACCAATAATAAAGCGGTGGAGGAGGGTAGTACTGCTTGGTGGCCTGATAAAGGTCTGGGCCATCTAGGGTGGTTTTGGTTTTCCTCTTTCTTTTTAAAGTTCTTTACCTCTAATTAACTTTTATAGTACCATGAAATTTTTTAAAGAGACGGAGACATGTATTTTGAGGTCATTATTTTTCAATTTGGAAAGAAATTTTTGATGACACATTGTCATATGCCTTGTATTAATGTTAGTTTTATCTGAAATCTTCATAATTTAGCTGCATTTGTTGTGCTAATGTGATTGCTTACAACTTTAAATCAGAGTTGTTATGTGTTGTGTAAAGTAGATTTTCTTCATATAAACGCTCACAACAGACCTGTTAAACGGAGGCCTACATGAGTTTCATTCATTACAAGTACCACTACAGAATGTTTCAAGAATTCCACTTCTCGGTTTGTTATATATGATGCAAGCAATCATCTATGTATCTTCAATTTCATGCATAATCTTCAGGTTCGGCATATGGGTACTTCAAATATCCATTTTTATTTTGAAGGATCCTGTGGTGTAGACCAAGGGTATTTCATGGATGGATCCGTGGGAATTTCCTGAAGTTCAAAAGGGTGCCCAAACGAGTATGCTGCACAACAGGGAGACCAAAAAAATAAATAAATCAAAATTCATGAGCAAAAAAGAAATAAGAAATACCACTCTGGACAGAAACATTCTCTAAGCCAATCTTGAGGAAATATTATTCAACTCATTTAAAATAGTGATAATTGTCTATAAACATTTAAAAAACACATTAAATTCTTAAGATAATTAATAGTAGTTTATTAAGTTAGACTAATGTTTTAAATGTTTATAGACACTTGTCACTATTTTAAATCGGTTGAAGGATATTTCCTTTAGACTGGTTTGAAGAAAATTTCTGTCCAAACTACTTTTTTTGATGTGGCATTAAAAATTATCATTAAATTTTGAATGGATTATATTACTAGATTTTGAATTCAAATGGTGATTTTAAATGTCGTAAAAAACTAAACTAGAAAGCTGGTGAAAAGAAGAGAATCTCACCCGGGAAAGAATATGAAGACAAACATAAACTGAAAATACATTTCCAAGAGATTTCTTCTGTACCATCTTATCCTAAGCCAGTTGAGGATGATCGGCTGCAATTCCACCAAAATATAATAAATATTATGGATTTCACAATCAAATACAAAAAAGAATCAGGTAAAGAAATTAAGTAACATTTTCTTACTGGCATGATAATCAAGTACCCAAAGGCCACGATTCCCAATTGTATCAAAACCGAAGCCAAATCTTCCTCGTTGTTCACTCCAGTCACAGCAAAAGCTGGCTGCTCAACCTGTCAAGATAATACCCACTATAGTTTATCTAAACACAACATTTATTGGAAACAAAATAAATAATTGTTATTTTTGTTTTGATGGGTTAACAAGTAAAAATGAGAGTCTTACGGTGGCTAAAAGTGCTGCAGCTTGAATTGCCAAAGTGGCTTTCTTTAGAAAGAACTCATGGAAGGGCTTCTGGGATATGCACGCTAGTGTCTGATATTGAACAGAAGTGGCTGTGATAATCATGCATATATGCAGAAATCACTGGAAAAATTCAACATTTAGGAAGAAAAAAAAAAGTGACTGTAAAGAAGGAAAGAAAAGTGCACCTTCTTGGGCTTGGCGGTGTGGGATGGTTTGTGCTTATAATTAGCAGTAATGAGGAGAGGAGAGGGAAGTTTGCAGTGAGACGGGGAGAGAGGAGGCAGAGCTTTGGTGATTTGGAAGCTCATTTTAGAGCTCTACGTTGTGTCAGTGTGTGTGTTTCTGTGTTTTCTTATCTTTTTTAGTTCAATTAATTTCTTGGCATAGGTAGGATGCATGATTTTTCTCAAGGAAAGAGAAAAGAAATATTGGAAGAAAATCCCACGTGGCAACTAAGGTTCATCTAGGGCCTCTCATTTTGTGGTTGATTGTAACTTAAACATCTGGGTTCTGATCATCGACGTTTATGTAGTTGTCGGTTCGTTATCTGTGGTAGGAGCAGGCTGACCATACGATTGTTTACTATCTATTGATGCAGTAGGTGTAAAAATCAATGAAATCATGCAGTAAGTGCAATGAAAGGCTTGACCCAAAAGGCCAAGAGATAGGATTAATTCCTTGTTTTGGGAAACCAAAACTCGGTAAAATCGGGTCCCGATTAGAGGCCAGTTCGATTATACCCGATCCGGTAATCAGTTTTTTAAGAAAATTATTTGTTGGGCTTATTTTAGGTATTGAACCTAAAATAAGCCTATTTTTTGCATAGAGTTGGCCCATTTTTTTAAAAAAATCTATTAGCCTTTTAGTTTAAATTAAAAGGGCTTTGTTGTATTTATTTCAAATAATTTTAAAAAAAAAAAACCTAAAACAACCCAAAAATCCTAAAAAATAATGTTTTTGCTTATATTGGCCTTAGAAAACATTAAAACAATAAAAACAAGTATTTAAACAAACCATGAAACCAACATGCACAAGAAATACCCCTTAGTCCCTTACTACAAAACAAAAAATATATATATATTTAAATAATCTACCAACCAAAATTAATACCCCCTTACATAAAAATAGTTCATAAATATTACAAACACAATATTACGTAAGCTTCAAAAATCATCAAATTGTCCAGAGAAATGAAATTAAGAATTGAGGTATAGATGAGAAAATCTAAAATTCCAAAATGAAGAAGGAAGGAGGAGGCGGCATGTGTGAGTGAGAGTTGGGTTTAAGGAAACTAAAGTAAAATAACATAAACCTAAGTGCCTAAAATAATAATATATAATTTTAATAAAATATAAATATTATTAAATAGTATGGGTACCCCGGTTCCCGATTTCGGTAAAAACCAGTTATCAAAAACCAAGTATGGGGTACCCAGTTTTTGAATTTTTCAAACTGGAATCAGAACTGAGTCCTCGATTTCCCCGTTCCGATTCTGATTTTCCGGTAATTTTTGACACCCCTAATTTAAAGTATGTTAAAATAATTCATCAAACTACCAAGATATGCCAAAAAGGCATTTGTTTTTATTATATTTTTATAATACTCTTATTTTCTTAAAAACTAAAATAAAAAACTAAACCACACTATTTTTTAAACAAACAAACAAAAACCAAGCGATGGATAAATACTCTTTTTTTTTTTTTTGGAATAAATCTTTCTCTTTGTTTAGGTTCTCATAAAACAGAGTAAAGATTCCATTTTGTCGAAGGAACCATGCTTCGTCGATTTCGAATGAATTTGTTTTTTGCTATTTTACTGTGTTGTTGTCTCGCTCTCCTTTTGGATTCTTAGAAAATAGAGAGACAAAGAAAATCATTTTTTAAAAATTAAAAATTAAACAAGCTTGGTTGAAAAATGTGACGAAGCTCTCGATGGCTCTTTTGAAGCCATTCGACGTCTTTGCTGACGAGGTTCTGTGAAGCAAAAGGTCACATCAAGATGACTTTACTAACGCCAGCTCAATTCTTCATTTAACTAGCTTCAGTTGAAGAGGACCAAAAGACCTAAGTGTAAAAGGAGTTACAACATTGTTTTGGATCACCAAATAAGCTAATACTAAAAGCCTACCAAACTCTTTTTGGAAATTTGGTAACAAAACCAATAAACCAAAATATAATGAAAGAAAATACAAACTTATGAACACAACCCAAGCCTATCAAACCACTAACCAAAGCTTAATTAAAATTTTGATTTTTGAACTTGTACTTGTCTTCTAAACCCACAAGTGAACATATTACGTGCATTGAAATTTGAAATATTAAACAATATTGAAACCAAACATCATGGGGGTGTTTAGTAAAGGCTTTGGCTTAGATACTATAGTCGATATAGATTGAAGTGAAGAAAAAAAAATGAATAAAGAATGTTTGGTATGAAAAAGTAAAAAAGTGGTATGAAAAAATAAAAAAGTTTTGTTTTGTAGTGTCTTTTTTTATTTGAATAATAATAAAAGGTCAAAAAGTTAGAATGTTTTTATGTTAATTTTTCTGGAAATGATTATGAATAGTAACAAAGGAGACCCCAACTCCTTTACCAAACAAAGCTATAGAAGGTTCTCTTTCTTTTTGTTGCAAATGACAAAAGGACATAGAAATCTCTTCAAGCATCGAATCATTTGTAATGACCCAGGAAAAAGCGCTAGTTATATTTGCACTAGGGCTGTAAATGAGCCGACACACTCGACAGCTCGCTCGATACCTGCTTGGCTAAGCTCGATCTGAACTCGAGCTCGACACTATACAAGTTCGCTTGTTACTGTTGAAATTTGCTCGATTAACTAGTGACATATACTCGGCTCGCTCGATTAAGCTCGACGAGGGCTCGTGAGTTCGATTCATTTAAGTTGAGCTTGTCCGGCTCATTAGCTCGTTCATAGATTATATATATATTACAAAAAAAAGTTATATAAATTTGTATATTAGTAATTAAGTAATATATGTTATATAGGTTATTAAATATTTATGTGTATGTATTAATTAACATACTAACTAATTAGTTAGCTCGTTCATATATCTTGTATATATATTACTAAAATTAGTTATATTAATTTATAAGGAATTTATATTAGAAAAGCATGGGTCAGCAGTCCAAAATTTTTAAATCCTTAAGTTTTTTATTTTGACAAATTATTCCTTGGGTACGTCGAATCCTACAATAAAATCCATCCGTCAAATTTTGTTAATTGTTGTTACCTTACTTGAAACGCACTGTTTTTTACTCATTAAAATATTAATTTTTTAATTTAATTTTAAAAATTAAATCTTTTTTTTTTAATAGGGGGTGGCCGAGCCATGGGGGTGGTTCAGCCACCCCCATATTAAGGGGTGGCTAGCCACCTTTTTTTTAAAAAAAAAAAAAAAAAATTTAAACAATCGTATGCTCAGGTGCACACATTCTTCGAAGAAATGAAGAAAGAGTTTGAAATGAGTTTGATTGGGGAGTTGACCTATTTTCTGGGGTTTCAAGTCAAACAAACTAGCAAAGGAATATATGTCTCACAACTCAAATATGAAAAGATCTAGCATGGACGGCAAAAGTCATGCTCGCACTCTCATGAGTACAAGTGTCAAGCTAAGTTCTGCTATGGCTGGAAACTTAGTTGATCAAACAATGTATCGGAGCATGATCAATAGCCTTCTATATCTCACACAACGTATACTCAAGTATATAAATGCAACTGCTAATTTTGGTGTGTATTTGTTTAGAGATACAAATCTAGAACTTGCAAGGTACTCCGACGCTAACTGGGCTACAAATGCAGATGATTGAAAAAGCACCTCTAAAGGACACTTTTATGTAGGCATGAATATGGTGGCATGGATGAGCAAGAAACAAAACTTCATTTCTCTATCCATTGCCGAGGCAGAATACATAGCTACAGGGAGCTGCTGTACACAGTTGATCTGGATGAAACAACTCCTAGCTGATTATGGATTTACTCAAGGAATGATGATTGTCTACTGTGACAACACAAGCGCCATCAACATATCTAAGAATCCAGTCCAACATTCTCGAACCAAGCATAACGTTATTCGTCATCACTTTATACATGACTTGGTAGAGAACCAGGTAGTATCTCTTAACTATGTATCTACTGAAAATCAATTGGCTGATCTATTTACCAAACCTCTAGATGGATCTAGGTTTGAGTACCTCAGGAATGCTATCGATGTTTGTCATATGCCATAATCTATAACTTTGCATGCCTAGGATAGATTTATGTTGATTATCTCTTTATTGTCCTAGTGTCATAGTTAATTATGGCTAAGCTGAATGACATGTCGACTCAAATGATAGGGTTTACATCAATCCTCTCTGGATTGCTAAAATATGTCAACGAATTGAAGACCAGGTTCATGGGGTCATCTGAAGGGGATAGCTTGGCTAGTGAAGATCGTGTTGAGGAGTAGTCTATGAGTGATTCACCTGCTCAACCTTAGTCCCTCTGTCCTTTGTGACAAAAAGGGGGAGTGAAGTTGTTTTGTGTTTTGTTTTCTTAACTTCATGTTATTTTGTTTCAATTTTTACAAACGTGATGAACTGTGTTAAAAATATTTTATTAAAAATTTGTTTCGTAGATTGAACTAATATTTTGTCAACAAATAGCCAAAAGGGGAGTTTGTTAGTTCATAGTTTGAATTGGTTAGATTCATGTGTACAAAATACTAGTGTTTTATATGTCTGTTTAAATGTGCAATGTGCAAGATAGCCAAAGTAAGATGAAAATGTTTTTTAAAGGCCTCGTCTAATCCCTCGTCTACAAGGCGTCTGGACAAGATAGTTGTACAAGAAAATCCGAGAGCTTCATCTGAAGTCTCGTTTGCAGTGCTGTCTGGATGGAGATAGCTGAACAAGAAAACCCAAGAGCTTCATCTGAAGTCTCATATGTAGTACCATCCAAACAGGGATAGCTAAGCAAGAAAACCTGAGAGCTTCATATGCAGTGTCGTTTGAACATGCCGTTCCAAAGAACCAGAGTTAGAGATTTTAACCTAGCTTCGTCTAGACGCTCATTCTTGCCATCCGGACATCTAGTGTATTTCATACTTAGAAACTGGTTCATGTCCATACGAGCTTACAAATTGTCCGGACGCCCCATAGCTACTAATTCTATTCTCAACAGAGTTGTAATGTAGTAGGACTAGGGGTCTATAGTCTTTATATATGAACATATACAATGAGGTATAAGTACAAATTCTTCTGTGAATTAGAGTGATGTGTGCTAAGAAAGTAGTTGCCATAGATGGTCAATTAATTCTTAGAGTGATAAATGTTTGATCATTTTTGTTTATAAAGTATTGAAGTCAATCGAAGTTCCGATGAAGGGAGATCATGTAGAAGGAACAATTCAGATGTTCTGGAAGAACCACTGCGGTAGCAAATAAGTGGGTCGCTTGTCTGGTATATTTGAATGTCAAGAGCATAGGTTATGTAAGTCTTTGACATTAAGATATTTCTTGTTATTCTACTGATTTAGTTGATTTCTTAGGTTTGGCTGCCCCTGAGAGGTTTTACATTTTAAAGAGTTCTCTAAATGGTTTCCTCTTCATAGCCAAATATTTGTGTTTGTGATTGAATGTGTTTATTTTGGCAATGTATTGTTTGAACACTAGTGTCTCTCAAATCTGGTGTGATTAGGTGTCGTATTAGTTTTTCAACCCCAAAAGGATTAGTCAATTTGAAACTTTCATAGAATTTATTATAAAGTTTAGTTTCACCTAATAATTAGACAATGTGGGACTTAGTACTCATGTCTATCTTTATAAACTACCCATTCTATGTTGGTTTCTTCTCATCTTCCCAATATGAGACCGGGGTGTTACAAACTCTCCCTCTTAAATTCTTGATGTCCACCTGGGGAAAAGCGCTAGCCATATCTACACGATATCAACCAAAAGGACTAGTCAATTTGAAGCTTCCATATAAATCATTATAAAGTTCAGTTTTACCTAGTAACTAGACAATGTAAGACTTAGCATTCATGACTATTTTTATAAACCACCCACTCATATAGGCCTTTTCTCATCTTCCCAATATGGGATCTGAGTGTTACATCATTCATTCATAGCCCCACCTTGTTTCCCCCTCTCTTTCTCCTCTGGTTTTGTCTCTTCGTGCTCTACTTTGCTCTCCTCTCGACTGTGACTCTCTCGAGCCCACAAATATCCTCTCGTTCATTGACCCGGACAGTGCCTTGTCTCTTCATCTCCTCCTTTTTCCTGTGCGTCCATGGAGTCTTCGCTACCTGTTGCTTCCTCAAGTGAGGTGTCTCTGCCTTGCTAGCCACCCTTTCAACTTATTCTTCTTCTTAAAAAATAAAATAATTAATTTTAAATTAAATTAATAAAAATATTATAATGACATGGCAAAATGGTGTGTTTTGATTGGGACTAATGGGTGGTGTTACAAAATCTAATGGTAGGGATTTTATTGGCATTTTCAATTAACCTAGGGAGTAAAAATTCAAAAAAAAAACCTTAGAAAAATTTTAATTTTGGCACGTTGACTCGGGACTTATAATATATTTAATCATTTTTTAATATATTTTTCATTACATTATATTAAACTTTAAATTATTTAAAAATATCTCGACAAAGTCCGAATCAATGTCTTGATTGAGTCGATGATGTTCTAACTAGTTCTCGGTGGGGTCTCGATTAGGTCCTCAAGTCCTGGGTTTTGGTGATCCTTTTTCGCCATGGTGTGGTCCGAGTTAGTTTGTTCGGTTCGTCCTGTTAAGTATCGATGGGTCCAGGCAATGTCTTAACTAGGTCTATCGATTTTAAAATGAAATGCTAAAAACTCGAAAAATAGTTTATTGTTTTCAAAACTTGAAGACATTTTTGAAAATTAAAGAAAATTTTGGTCAAACGAAAAAATATTTTCTTGACTATTATTTTACGTTGCACTAAACACCAAAAATACAAAAAAAATTAAATTAAATTAAATTAAATATCATTTTACTTCTAAACAAAGGAAACTTCAAATTAATCAACATAATCTTATATATATGAACACGATCACAAAAACTACTTCTCAAGGGCATGAGGGGTTGGGGACCCAATCCTCTGCACTACCTAAAAAATAAAATGAAAATACAACCAAGAAACTTAATTCCACACCCACAGAATTTTAGCATTATGGCTAGGACACGTAAAAAAAAAAAAAAATCTATGATAAATCTTTCATAAATCTTAATTCCACGCCCCGCGCGCTGTGCTGACCATCACATTTCTTCCAGTGGATTTTATCACAAACCCAAGCGACAGAAAACGGTAGAAGAAGAATTAATTACCATAATTAGGCCGTAGAGATTGACTCCGACGAAGGATGAACACTCGGACCATCTAGTTATTGTAGTAGAACAACGCAAACCCAAATCAAAACCCCAAGAAAACCGACTCTTCTGGAACCCCAAGATTGTGCGACTTTTCAATCCCTTCTCCCATTGATTTAGGCCAAAATGTTGGCCTCAGCAACTCCCACACCCTTCACCTTGAAGCCCCCTGATGCCCAACGCAAAATCCCCAAAACCCATGTGGATGCTATTCCATTTGCAACCAGAAAAGCCAAAAGAAGCCACTTAACAGTCATTTCCTATGCAAGCCAACCTCATAATCATCAATATCATGGCATCAACTCCACTTCTCGTTCTGACCGTGCAGTCGTCGCAAGGGTCAGCAGTGATGGTAGTGGTGCTGTTGATGCTACTCCACAGCACTCTACACCTCCTGTATGCTCTTAACTGCCTTTTCTCTATTCCGCTTGTATTTCGTTTAGGTATATGGGCTTGTTCGCCGTGGCGAGTTTTGTTGGGCTAGTGTTTATGTTTCAGTTATTTATTGCTGTTGATTAATTTATTGCTGTTACAGCTTGCTTGTATTGAGGAATTTGAACTTCTTTGTATAATACTTTTCTTTTGGAATTGTGTTATGGGTTACCATGGATTTTGGATATGGAGTAAAAGAATGGGTATTGGCATTCCTTTCTGTTTTGTTTTGATTTTGTTTTTGGGTTTTTTTTCCCATCTGGATTGCAATTCTAATGCATTGCAAAAATGTGTTAATATAGGTATATACAGTAAAGTTGGTTGGGAAATGGGGTTGCATATCGCTTGTTTGCTTATGAAATTTGGACTCTCCATTTTGTATTTCATTGAGTAGGGAAAACAAAAATCATTTTGGTTGATTTAGATTGGAGCTAGATTGACATATATCCCCCATCACAAAATGATCATTAGAAGATTGAACACAAAAGAGAAACTTGTTTAGAATTTTAGTCCTCGTGCTTGAAATGACTTTTAAGTAAAAGGATTACACTAAATAACTGCCACTATAAGCACAATGTACTCATGCTATTGTGAATCAGGATGGAATTGTACAATTCATCATTGAAGTCCTTACATCAGCATTCCATTTGTGTATTTCAAGTGACTAAAGTTTAGAATATATTACTAAAGTTTATGTTATTCGCAAAGACTGAGTGTTATTACTAATGTTATGGGCTGTCAAATTAATGCTCGCTACATATCCACATTCTTAAGCAACTTGTTTTTTTAACAAACTAAAAGTTTCACTTTACTAAAATGTTTTTTTTCTCCCTGAAAATCACATTATGCTGTCGGAGCATCTTTCTTCTAAAAATTGTATGGGTCATGAAATACAAACGTATCTTGTTACTTAATATAACAGTGTCGTCTGTTGCTTTTAAATGTTTCCTTGAGAGTGGCAAATGTACTCTTACTTAAGCTACATGATGGGACATCTTCTTACTTTCAGGATATTGAAGAAATTAAAAGCACTTCTCCTAGCTTTGGTGATAGTTATGTGGCCTTGTTTGTTAGAATGCTTGGGCTGGACTATGATGACCTTGATAGAGAACAGGCAATAGTGGCTCTCTGGAAATACTCACTTGGAGGAAAGAAGTGTATTGATGCTATCATGCAGTTTCCTGGCTGCTTAAATCTCACTTTAAACCTTCTTAGATCAGAGTCTACTTCCACTTGTGAAGCAGCTGCAGGCCTTCTACGATCAATTTCTTCAGTCAATTTATACAGGGAATTAGTAGCAGAAAGTGGAGCAATTGAAGAGATGACTGGCTTGCTGAACCAGCCTTCCTTAATTCCTGAGGTATATACAGACTTTACCATCAGAATTTCTGTCATCTCGTCAACATATTTCTAGGTTGAGAGAATGGAGGTATGTCCTGAACTCAATTTTGCAGGTAAAGGAGCAAAGTATTTGTACTTTGTGGAACTTGTCTGTAGATGAGAAACTTAGAGTGAAAATTGCGGACAGTGATATCCTTTCATTACTAATTAAGTCCCTTGATGATGAGGACATAAAAGTGAAGGAAGCAGCAGGAGGGGTTTTGGCAAATTTAGCATTGAGCCATTTTAACCACAACATGATGGTCGAAGCAGGTGTTATACCAAAATTGGTGAGGCTTCCTTTACATTTCCTCTATTATTGGAAAGAACTCATGTGATTATTATATCAAATGGATGAAAGATTTGCCTATTTGACATGGTCTTGCTATATGGATTATAGTAATTCATGCGGATGATTTTTGGTTTTGAATTCATGTCTTCAGTTTAAGCACAATTTAATTGCAAATGCTACTTGCCTCTATTTGGATATCTGATCATGTTATTCTTTGGCATTGTAATAGATTGGATTTTGAATGCAGGCAAATATCTTAAAAACTGATGTGGAAGGAACTAAAATCATTAGAAAGGAAGCAAGAAATGCATTATTGGAGCTAGCCAAGGATGAATATTACAGGATTCTTATCACAGAGGAAGGTCTGGTTCCTGTTCCCTTGATTGGTGCAGCTGCATACAAGTCCTTCAGACCAGGTTTGCATTCCTGGCCTAGTTTACCAGATGGTACGAAGATTGAACAAAATTCTAAAGTTCCTTCTAGATTTGGTGCCTCTGAATTACTCCTTGGATTAAATATTGATGACAAGAATGTAAACATGGAGGAGGCCAAGATGAAAGCAATAGTTGGACGGACACAACAGCAATTTCTTGCTCGTATTGGAGCTATAGAAATGGAGAATGAAAATAAATCTCAGTCTGAATGCTCCACTGATCACCGACTTACACTTTTACCGTGGATGGATGGTGTGGCTCGATTAGTTTTGATTCTTGAACTTGAAGATGAGTTGGCCATATCAAGAGGTGCAGAGTCAATTGCTGATGCATCTATAAATGAACATATGCGAGTTGCATTCAAAGATGCTGGAGCAATCAAGCATTTAGTTCGGCTTTTAGGCTATACTAATGATTCTGTCAGATTGGCTGTCGCTCAAGCTTTGGAGAGGTTGTCTATCAGGTAATTTATCATTCTTTGGGTTTCAATTTTCTTGATGTATTTACAGCGATAGTGGCCCAAGCTAATCTTTCTGGCTTTAGTTGAGAAAAATCCTATTAAACTAAAAGAGCCACCTGGGGGAAGAGTTCTCAGCCTCTTTGCTTCCATCTTAACTGGCTAAATATTTTACCCAGATCAGCGGTTTAAACAGAGGAGGCAAAGACCTGGGAGAAGCAGACCTCAGTGGACATTTGCTTCCCCATTTTGCTTATTTTACCCTGTCAATAAATATATTTCCTCCCTTCGCCATATTTTCTTTGCTTCATACGCTGTCATCTTTTACTATCTTTTCTTTATTTTCATACCATTTTGGGCAATGAGACTCATGTTTCTCACTATTTATTGCAGGTTTGCTGTTAGAAACCTTGTTCTTTATTAGGCACTGATACTTATCTCAGTGTATATGTCACGTATCCCCAAAGTCACATTGCATTCTTTTTTCCCTTTAAACTTTCTCTTAAAGTATGAATGGTTTCTTAATTTTAATAATTAGACGGGGGCTTTATTTCCTATTTTTCTACTTTATCTCAAATTGTGGAATTTTTTTTCTTCTTTTCGCCTTTAGTGGGGCCTTTCTTTGTATGCATCTTGTGTAATAGGGTTATGTCCTTCTGCCCCTTTCAATGAAATGATTTATTTATATAAAAAAATTAATAATTAGCTTAACGATGGCTTCTATCTCATAGTTCATGTTCTTATCTTTCTTGATGCAGCAATGGTGTTTGCCAGACAATTGAAGCTGAAGGTGTTATTGATCCTTTGGTCAGTATTGTAAAGCAGTCACAGACCTCTGAAAGCCTGATGGAAAAGGTTTTGTTTTTTTCTTCCTAGTTTCTGGTTGTTTTATTTGTCATCATCCACAGTCCATCTTTCTGGGAAATAATGTTGAAGATGCTAAGAATCCTTGCTGCACTTGCAGAGCTTAAATGTTCTTGCTCGGATATTAGACCCTAGTAAAGAGATGAAATCAAAGGTTAGTCTCTAGTTTCTTTGCAGCATGCGTGGAAGTGTGTAATTGTCTTTTGACTTACCAAGTTTGTTGATGCCTTCCAGTTTTATAATGGACCAGTTAATGGGTCAAAAAGAGGATCAGAGTCAGCAAGAAGCCCTGAAGATTCCACAGTATTAACTGGAAATATGGTCAAAAAATCCATATTGAAAGCAAATACCAGGTCTCTTCCACCGCCCTCTCCGCCCTTTTGATTTTTCTTCCACTTGGTGTTTGTTCTGTTTCAGAACTGCCTTTTCATCATTGTCTTTGGCTTATTTCACCTTTTACTATGTCTTGTTGAGTGATTATTATCTATTGTTACAATAAATTTGTCTATTTTTCATGAAAAGAATAAAGTAAGCAGACTGCATATGTTTTCCTCACCTTTTCATTGCTTTGCTCATACGTTTCTTGGTTTGATGGTGACCACTTGTAGATTTAGTTCTACAGGGAGGAGAAGGCAAAATGAAGTTTGCTTGTATAGTTGACAAGAAGGATTTCTTCTCAAAAGTTCCATCTCCATTACTTGATGTTTAGAAGAAGAATAAACATGATCTAAAAATTTAGATGAGGAACATTTTCATTGCATGTATGACATAGTTTAAAAACTGCAGCTAGACGCTTAGATTTTGGATTGCTCTAGTGAAGTCATTTGGTTGCGAAAATATTGCAGGAAAAGAAAACAAAACTTGGATTAATTGTACAATCTTTCCAACACCAAACTATGAAACATTCAAGTTTGATATTTTTGTCTTCCATCTTCTTGCAACAAATACAGCATGCTCGTTTTATGTGAAAGATGATAGTCTTCTGATTAGGGCGGTAAATGAACTAAGTTGTTCATAAACAGTTCGAGCTCAACTTGTGTAAACTCAACATGAGTTTGGTTAATTTAATAAATAAATCGAGCTCGAACAAAAATTTAGGCTCACTATTAAATGAGCTGAACTCGCTTAGCTTGGCTTGACTTGTATAAGCTCCTATAAACTCCTATATTCGTTTTATTATTATAGTATTAATTTAATTTTCTAAAGAGAACATCTTAAGTACTTTAAAAGATGAAAGAGACTTCTCTTCAAAATATGATTTAGATATAGCTTGAATTATGGGGAAAATTCACTTTACTTCCTGAAGTTTGAGGTGTTTTTCAATTTGAATCCCAATGTTTAAAAATTTGCAATGTACTCCCTAATGTTTCAAAATTTGCAATTAACACCTCTCGTTAATATTACCATCTAATTAGACGGAAATAACATCACGTGGAATTTTTATGCTGCGTCTTCCAATTTTGCACCCAACTTAATTAGTGAAATGACGTAATTACCCCTCATTAAAACCCAATGCCTGTTTTATTTTATTCTCGTCAACCCCATTTAAACCCCTTTAGGGTGTTATGTGGGTGTTGGAGTGAAAAAGAAAAAGAAGCAAATGCCTCTCACATGCTCCTATGCCAACAATTTTTGATACATTGAGGGGTACATTGTAAATTTATAAATATTGGGTTTCAAATTGAAATCCACCTCAAACTTCAGGGGGGTTAAAGTGAATTTTCCCCTTGAATTATTGTTATTGTGAGTCTTGATATAGATATGTGTGTTTTTGTGTACATGAGTGTGTTTGTGTGTATTTATAGTTATGTTTTTGTGTGTGCATAATGAATTTATATACATACTAGAAAACAAACATAGAGATTCGAGTGGACTGTTTAAGATTCAAGTTAATTTATATAATTTACTCAAATGATAAAATCTTAAGAATAATTAATGTCTAGTATGGATTTATAAAAAAATAAATAATCATGATATTACTTTATGAAAGGAATGATTAAATTAATTGAACAACTTGTGAACAAGCTCGAGTTCATTCAAAAAATAAATGAACCGAGCTTGAACAAATTAGGCTTGGTGATAAGCTTGAGCTCGGCTTGTCTTCAAAATAAAATTAAATGAACCAAGCTTGAACATTTAATATTTAGTTCAATTCGACTTGATTACAACCCTACTTCTGATATACAACCTCATGATGTTGATGTAATACATAATCTTTTTATAGCATAAGTTGTGGCATGGTCCTCTAGTCCTTACAGAAGCTTGACTTTTACAACTACAAGCTGTTATTTTCTCTCAAATTTGGTTGCATCTTCCTTTTTCTTTTTCTTTTTAATTTTTGTTCTGTCAACAATTTTGGCCACGTTGAAGGTACCATATCTGTGTCATATTCTGCTTAACCCTAATGTAGTACCATTTATTATCCAACCAACACATCAACCTGTTGTGACATGGTCCTCTAGTCCTTACAGAAGCTTGACTTTTACAACTACAAGCTGTTATTTTCTCTCAAATTTGGTTGTATCTTCCTTTTTCTTTTTCTTTTTTGTTCTGTCAACAATTTTGGCCACGTTGGAGGAACCATATCTGTGTCATACTCTGCTTAACCGTAATGTAGCGCCATTTATTATCCAGCCACATCAACCTGTTTATTGTAGCAGTTATAATATAGATTTAATTTCACTATTAGCAGACACTTCAAAGGAATGTTTAAATTAAACACTCAACCCGCATATTGGGCAAACCTGGAGTTAACCTGGTAATAACAAGGCTGGGCCATGGCAACTCCAAATGAATCCTGCCATGAATCTTCTGCTGGGAACATATCTATTTTGAGTGGCTGGCTGGTCCAGATAAGAAACCTCCTGATCTAGGGATGATCTGAGGTATTGTTCCTTTTTTTTTCCCCTCTAAAAGAGCTTATGCCAAAGTTGGGGGATTGCTAGGCATTGTTGTTGTGGTTTTGATCTCTTGATTTCGTTGATTTTATTGTAACCAGAGATATTGGATGGATGCCAACTTTCAATAGAACACTATTCTCTCTCTTCATTTCTTTGCTTATTTTTCATTTTCCTTTTTTTTGTCTGTATTTTTGTGTGTATGCCTGCACTAAAGCTAGTTTAAAGCTTTATTTCTAATACAGAAGTTTCATTGAGATGGTATCCTTATCCTGTATACCAATTGCAGGGAAGATGTGGTGGATACTGCTTTCATTGCTCGCCTTGTGGAGGTTCTAAAGACCTCATCCCCAAGTTTACAGCGAAAAGCAGCTTCCATTCTCGAGTTTGTGGCAATTATTGACCCAAGCATGAACTCGATCATTTCAGCAGATATTGAATCAGGTTTGGATGCTATTTTCCAACAAAAAGTTCTGAAAGGTATGGGAAACAATTTCCTTCATTACTAAGACTTGAATTGCTGTAAAGAAAATTTGATTGTATTTCATCTCATCCAACTTGAGTAACCTCATTTAGATTAAAAAAGAAAAAGAAAAAAGAAATGACCCTTTTACTTTCACAATGTCCTAAATCATCTTTCTAGTTGTGATTCTAATTAGCATCATCATCATCATTGTACTTTTCAAAAACCTGGTGCATGCATGTAGTTGTCTACTGAAGTTTAATATGAAGAAAAAGAAGAGATGAAATGAATTCACTATGTTCATTGCTCGTGTTGATTGGATTGTCCAATCATCATCTGAACAAGGTGGACCACAATTCTGATTTAGGTCCTACCATTGCCTAATCTTTTGTATGTCATGAAACCTGAGTTAGGAGAAAGTTCCAACTCTATTTTTTGGTTTCTCTCGGTTCCTGTAATTCAAGATTTGTGGTAACCAACTCATATACGTTTGTTATTTATCATAACATTCCCTTGGAAAATCTTCTGGAAATCATAATTTCCGCTCTTAACATTTTTCTTGAGACATGATAATTTATGCAGTAATCATTGATTGAGGCCTTAAGTGTGTATGTTTTCTTGAACTCATGGCATCGAGTCCATGGTGGTTGTAATGTACCACCAAACCAAGAGACTTGTAGTCTCTCAACAACACGTTCAAATAACCTTCAATATAGGATTTTTTTTGGCATGTTCTAGGACTTGATTCTTCATTAATTTCCTACCAGTATGAGTCTGTGAGTTCTACTCCATGGTATGCCCTATAATTTGGTAATACTTTTTTATGAGATTATCTTGACTGAGATCATGAACTTGTTGGGTGTTTGGAGTAAGAGCATTTCATTTTTTCATTGTTTCCCGCTTTGCATTGCTCTGTATTGACTGCCCAATAGATGACTCTTGATTATTACTTCCTGCTGAAAATATTTTTAAAAATTTGCATTTGTGCTTGAAAATTCATTTACATCAAGTATGAGACTCCTTTTTAACTTTTGTTTAAAATAGTAATTGCAATTCTGCAACAATGTGCAGAAAAATAATAGATTAATAGATACAAATAAAGTGTAGAAGAAAATGGAATAATCACTTTGTTGAGTCTAAAAGCTAGAACATTGCCTATTCAGAGGTGGAATATTGTATTTTCTCGTTAATATCTGAAAGAATTCTACACTTTGGTCCAGATGTGTGATTTTTTTGTGTGTTTATATCTTACATTTGGCAGCCATAGATTCTGATGCAGAAGACCAGCAGCCAGAAAAATATGTTCTTGATCTTGAAGAAGCTGGTCTTGCAATTTCTGCAGCATCCCGATTATTAACAAAGCTGCTCGACTCTCAGAATTTTCGCCAAAATATAAATTCCACCCATTTCACTAATTTGCTCCGAGAGATCCTAAAATCAAACGTCCCCCTTCACAAAAAAGATTGGGTTGCTGCTGCCCTAGTTAAAGTCAGCTCCATTTCTGGTCGCAGCCTTGATTTTGAGAATCCAATCAACATGGAGGTAACTCTTTATGAGACCATCCCAAGACTTATGGAGCAGATGAAAACCTCCGTCTCTCAGGAAGTGCAAGAAGCTGCAGTAATGGAGCTGAACAGAATAATTTCTGAAGGGGTGGTGGATTCAACTCGAACTATTGCTGATGAGGGTGGAATATTTCCGTTGGTAAAGCTGATTGAAGAAGGAAGTGAGAGGGCTGTCGAAGCAGGTTTGGCAATTCTGTATAATCTAAGCATGAATAGTGAGAATCATTCTGCAATTATAGCTGCTGGAGCTGTGCCGGCATTGAGGAGAATTGTACTATCTCAAAGGCCACAGTGGCCACGAGCAATTCATTTGTTGAGGACTTTACCTACTTGATGTTACCCTGCGCAAATACCTACAATTAGACCAAGAAGTTGGTAAAATATACGTATTTTTGTAGGAGCAATTGTACTGTTATCCTTTTTGCTCTACTCAGTAAACCAACTGGCCATAGTTTATATGGACATGATAGATTGTTTAGTTCAATACATGCTAAACTGTCTTGTTTAGTCCCTTCAAAATTGAATGTAAGTCCAACCTTCATGGTAGAGTTTGCCTTTCTCATACCTCAGACATTGTTATTCTCAAAATTTCAATATAGATCTGCTAGACACAGGGTCGCCTATGCATAGCTAGGTAACATGCTGAGGTCTCATTTGCCCACCAACTAAGAATGGCCATGCACCACCACCCAGAGAATTAACGAAGGGCTGGGCTCTCAGTTTGTCAATTTTGATTATGTTTAGACTTGATTAATTTTTCCATTCTAAGTCAAATTAGGCTGCAGGTAAGGGTGGCAAAATGGGCTGGTGGGTCAACCCGAATACGACCTGCCACCCGATTAGCCCAAATCCGAACACCACGCATTTAGATAAATGGGTTAAACTCTAAATAAGGACACAACATAAAAAAATAACTTGATAATCCGACACGACCCGTTTACTTACAAGGCGTAGAGATACGACTCAACTTGACACATTTGAATGAAAAATAGGAAAAATGATGTAATAATACTTGGGCTTTAGTTTAGGGTTTTTTTTTTTTTGGTTAAACAAGTGAAGTGCGATTGACTTGTCATACACGAAAATAAATGGGTTTACCGGATTATGAATCAAACCTATTTAGATCAAACCTAAACCCGGTAATTTAGTGTCGTGTCAAATTGTCAACCCTAATTGCAGGCTCCACTCATTATCTTTAAAGGTGAAATATATATATATATATATATATATTATCCCTAGAAAGTATGTATTTTTACGAAGTAACACCTACACATTATATAGCAGCTTACATAGTAAAGGTTAGGACCTTAACCTCCTCCACTCAACGTTAAACTTTGATGAAGGATGTCTATTCTTTACACCCATATCATACTCATGTACACCGGTTGACATATAAGTCACTTAAAACACATTATGTCAATCAGTTGACAATCGATATGACATGAATGTGATGAATGTATGTAAAGTATGAACAATATCAAAAATAACCATATCAAGATGATATCCACTAAAGCTCTCATTCTTAAACGTAAGACGTGATTCTAGACAACGAGTAATGCTAAAATGAAAACTTTTGTCTCTTTCTTATCCCTCTAAAGGTGATTAGACTTTTAAAATTATTGTTATATCAAAATTCAATAATAATTCATTTGAAATTAAATGATAATTTTAAAAACCATATTACCATTCAAGAAATAAGTTCTTCAATAAGATGGGGACAAAAGTTTTGTTTCTATTTTTAGATAGATAAATAATAAAATAATTGTAAAAAAACTAAACAATTTTTTAAAAATACAAAATTTTTTTTTTGGGTATTTATTAGCCCATTGGTTTTTTTGTATTTTTAAAAAATTGTTTAGTTTTTTTACAATTATTTTATTTGTTAAAAGAATATGGGTATTATAGGAATATAAAAAAATAAGTGACCTTTTTGATACATTTTGGTAGTTTAGGGGCTACTTTATTATATTTTAAACATTGAGAGGCTAAATCGCAAGCGGTTGGTAATTTGGGGGCTTTTTTATATTTTTCCCAAGATATTTTCATTTCAGTTAGCTACTTTTTTTGTCTGAAAATGCTAAAGGCTCAACTTTTTTGTCCAACTTTTGTCTTATTTTTTTTAAGAAAAACAAGTAATAAAAAGTTTTTTTTTGTCATTAGTTGGTTTTTTTTTTTAAAAAAAAGCATTTTCCTTCAAAATGTAATTTTACTTTTTAAAACACCAATTAAAAGATGGACAAAAAAAAAAACATTATTGCTTCATAATTTTTTACTTTTTTTTTTAAAACAAAAATTAGGCAAAAAAGTTTGTTCTTTATCATCCTCTTTTTAGCCTTGGTAGTTTATGTTGGAGAATGAGAAGAAATATCCAACCCATTGTCCAACGCCTC